>JAGIQG010000016.1:26154863-26563283 GCA_024679065.1 Sphyrna mokarran | reverse complement strand
ATACCCTCATCCAGATCATTTATAAAAATTACAAACAGCAGGGGCCCCAAAACAGACCCCTGAGGTACACCACTTGTCACCGAACTCCACGATGAATATCTCCCATCAACCACCACCCTCTGTCTTCTATCTGCTAGCCAATTTCTAACCCAATTAGCTAAATCACCCTCTATCCCATACATCTGCATTTTCTGCAGAAGTCTTCCATGGGCCACCTTATCAAACGCCTTACTAAAGTCCATATATACCACATCAACCGCCTTACCCCCATCCACCTCTTTGGTCACTTTTTCAAAAACTCAATGAGGTTAGTAAGGCACGACCTACCCTTCACAAAACCATGCTGACTATCCCCAATCAATTCATTTCTCTCTAAATAACTATAAATCCTATCCCTAATAATTCTCTCCAATACTTTGCACAACAGAAGTAAGACTCACTGGCCTATAATTCCCTGGAAGGTCTCTCTTCCCCTTCTTGAACAATGGGACCACATTCGCTATCCTCCAGTCCTCCGGAACCACATCCGTAACCAACGACGACCTGAAGATCAGAGCCAGAGGCTCTGCAATCTCCTCTCTTGCCTCCCAGAGAATCCTAGGGTAAATCCCGTCCGGCCCAGGGGACTTATCCAACTTCAAACCCTCAAGAATATCTAGCACATCCTCCCTATCTACTTCAATACTTTCCAGTTTGCTACCCTGTACCTCAGTGTTCTCCATAACTACATTTACATCACCCTGCGTGAATACCGAAGAGAAATATTTATTCAGTGCCTCTCCAATCTCTTCAGGCTCCACGCACAACTTCCCACTGCTGTCTATGACTGGCCCTAATCTTGCCCTAACCAATCTTCTATTCTTAACATATCTAAAGAAAGCTTTAGGATTCTCCTTAATCCTATCAGCCAAAGTCTTCTCGTGTCCTCTCTTAGCTCTCCTCAATTCACTCTTTAGCTCCCTCCTGGCTAATCTATAGCTATCCATTGCACTAACCGAGCCTTCAAGCCTCATCCTGACATAAGCCTCCTTTTTCCTTTTAACCAGCAAATCAACTTTTTTCGTACACCAAGGTTCTCTTACTCGACCATTTCCTCCTTGCCTGACAGGGACATACTTATCAAGGACTCGCAGCAGCTGCTCCTTGAATAAGCTCCACATTCCAGATGTTCCCAGTCCCTGTAGTTTCCTAGTCCAATCTATGCACCCTAATTCTGACTGAAGGACTGGAGTAGAACCCAATTCTGGGATTCCCAGCCCCCAATCTGGCACGAAGAGGTTGAAACACCTCGAAAGCTTGCATCAAAATCAAATAAATTGGTTGGACTTAAACCTGGTGTTGTCAGACTTCTTACTGAATTTCATTGTTGTAGAGATGCCGACGTTGGACTGGGGTAAACTCAGTAAAGTTTGACAACACCGATTTTAAATCCAACCGATTTATTTGATAGTAAATCCACTATCAAATAAATCGGTTGGATTTAAAATTGGTGTTGTCAAACTTTACTGAATTTCATTGTTGCCAGCCCCATTGTGCATATCATTTCCGGTTTTCAAATGTGAAGGAGAAGGAAAGGATAAATGCCTGTGAGGGGTGCACCGATACTGGTACTGTGTTTAGGGAGGGGTGCTCCAATGCTTGTGGGGTCTCTATCTCCATCAGAGTAGGGTTACAATCTCTATAGGTTGCCAATTTAATGTAGAGATCAGGATGCCCTTTAAAAATGTCACTCCAGTCTCAGAATCTCAGCTTTGTTGCTCTGTTTAGACTCCACCTCTCCAGCACTTTGAAATTGTACAGAGGGCTGTTAAATCAGGCAAGAAAAGGAATCCGTGAAGCCAGCGAGTTTCACATAGCCTTTTTCACCTGATCCAATACTCTGTGCAACCTTGGGAAAACTGCACTTGCGTTACAAAGTAGTGAAATTCAGATTTGATTCTGTGAAATAAAGCATTGCTTTCCTATTTTCCTTGAACACGTGAACATTATCAGTTAGGAGCAGCAATAGGCCAGTCAGCCCCTCAAGCCTGTTCTGCCATTCAATAAGACCTTACCGGATCTGATTATAACTTCAACCCCACATTCCTACCTACCTCTGCCAGTCTTTCATTCCCTTGTCAATCAAGAACCTATTTAAAAATATTCAAAGGCTCTGCTTCCATTATCTTTTGAAGATGTGTTCCAAAATTTCATGACCCTTGGGAGAAAAAGAGTCACCTTGTCTCAGTCTGGTTCTAGATCCTCCAACAAGAGAAACTACCCTTTCCAAATCCACCCTGTCAATTCTTCTCAAGGTTTTAAATGTTTTGATTAAGTTGCCTCTTACTCTTCCAAACTTTAGTGGATGCAAACCTAACCTTTCCGATCTTTCCTCATAAGACACCACCCATTCCTGGTATTAGTCCAGTAAACATTCCCTGAATTGCTTCCAACAAATGAGGAAACCAATGCTGTATACAATACTTCATACTCATCAATGCCATGTACAACTGAAGCATAACCTTTCTACTTTTGTAATTAATTCCCCTCACAATGAATGATAACATTTGATTAGCTTTCGTAACTACTTGTTGTGCATGTATATTATATATGTGCTTTTTAGGACTCCTGTACTAGGACAGCCAGATCCCTGTGCAACTCAGAGCTCTGCAATTTCTCACTATTTAGATCATCTTTCTATTCTTCCTGCTAAAATACACATTTGCTAACATTATACTCCATTTGCCAGTGTCCTGCCCACTCGCTTAACTGATCTATGTCTCTTTGTAGCTTCCTTCTGTCATCTTCACAATTTACTTTCCTATCTGTCTTTCTGTTGTTGGCAAATTTAACAACTATACCTTCAGTCCTTTCATTTGTAAAATGTTGAAGCATCAGCTCTGATGCTTGTAGCCCACCACATTCTGCCAAGCAGAAAAATAACCATTTATGTCAACTTTCTGTTTCCTGTTAGCTAACCAATCTCCCATTCATGCCAATGTATAATGCCCTATAGCAGGAGATTTTATTTTATGCAATAGTTTTTGATATGGCACCTTATCAGATACCTTTTGAAAATTAAGTATGTTACATCCACCAATTCCCCTTTATTGACAACACATGTGGCTCCTTCAAAAGAACTCCAATAAATCAGTCAAACATGTTTTCCCTTTCACAAAAAACATGCTGACTCCATCTGATTGCTTTATTTTTTCCCAAATATCTGCAATAACATCTTCAGTAATGACTTCTGCCATTTTTCCTCTGTTAGATGTTAAGCTAACTGGCTTCCTGTCTCCTTCCCTTTTTGAATTTCAGCTCAGCCACTTATTTGACTGTTTCAAAGTTTTGATATGTGTAGAGCTTTCAGTGTCTTTGAAGTTCAGTTCAGTCATCTGTTCAGCTGTTTCAAAGCTTAGACAGATGGCTAAACCTTTGGCTGACTTTAAATGCTTTAATGTATTCAGATTTGGAGGTTTACCTAGTCTAGTTGTTCAATAGAATCTCAATATGGATATCTGGCTGATTTCTAAACCCTCTATTAGATTCATCACAGGAGGGGTTGTTTTTGAAGTAATTCAAAAGAGTATCATGGTAAGTCTCATCTGAGTTTAGCAGGGATGTTGACATAGTTATTGAGGGAAAATGGGAGTTTGGTGGTTTTGACAGGTTTATGAAGCTTATGTTTTTCAGTGAAGCTTCAAGTGTTATTTGTTTACTTTTGTAGATTTATGAGCTCCTCAAAGATTTCCAAATACTTTTATAGGTCTTATGACTTTTATTTATAATGAATAGCCCATTTTTAAATCCATGCCATGAAAACATCATGGGCAGGCACTGCTGGTCAGGAGATGGATAGATTAGGAAATTTGCCAACTTCAGATTCCTGTTTTCAATAGGAAATTCCAGTCTGTATTGTATAAATGCTGAGAGGTTCTATAAACTTCGAGAAAACATTGGTTATGTTCCAGCTGGAGTATTATGACCAATTCTAAGAACCCATATTGGAATGAATGTGACATACTTAGAATGGGTTCAGAGGAGATTTACTACATTAAATTTTAGTATGAATGAAAGAGTCCAATTGATTGGCAAGACTAAAGCAGACAAAACTAAGGGAGGCTTGATAGAAATGCTGAAAATTTTGGAGGAGTTTTAATATAACAAATAAGAATGAATTGTTTCTGGTGATTGAACAGTCTGTAACCAGAGAACATAGATTCAAGATAATTGACAGAAGAACTAATGGTGAAGTAATGATGATCTGGAAAGCATGGCCTCAATGGGCAGTGAAAGCAGATTCAGTAGAAGCTTTCAAAAGGAAATTGAATAAATTCTTGAAAAGAAAAAAAAAGTATGGTGATATTGGGAAAGTGAATATCTAGATTAGGACTAATTAGATAGTCCTTTTAAGATCCGATAAGATGGACTGAATGGCCTTCTTCTGTACTATCACATTCTATGGTTCTATAAAAGCATGCAAGGTGAATTCAAATGGACAATAATGTGTCCAACAATGGTTGAAATATTTAACAGGAGATGCTGAATTTGCACTATCAGAAATTAAAAACTTCTTCAGTGTCTCTGCACTGCCATAACCTGTTGGTAAATATTCTATAAATTGCCCCTAAACTTTTTTTTATATGCATAAGGAGAAATTTTGGAAACATAAAAAATTTATGTTCCTTACAATGGTATTTAAAAATAATGAGAAAGAACTACATTTATGTAGAATCTTTCATAAACTCAGTGCATCCCAAAGGGCTTCACAGCCAGTGAAATATTTTTGAAATATAGTCACTGTGGTAGTACAGGAAATGTAGTTGGCAATTTGCACACAGAAAGGTCATAGAAACCACAATGCAATCATAAGCAGATAATCTGTTTTAAGTGTGGTTTGATGAGTAAATATCTGCCCAAGCAAAAATCCCATGGTTTTCTTCCAAATTATGCGTTTGAAGCTTCAAGATCCACCTGAGCATCAGTTGATCTTACACCAGAAAGATGCCATCTCCAACATTGCAGCATTCCTTCAGTGTGGCACTGGAATGTCAGCCTGGATCTTGCACTAAAATTTCTGGATTGGGATTTGAATAAATGACCTGCTGACTCAGGGACCAGTCTGCTACCAGTAAGCACAGCTAACATCTTGATGCACTCTCTCTTTCTATCTGTTTTTTTTTATATAACAGTAAATCATGGTTTCCTTTCAGACATATTTTACACTTTGAGCTGACATGGAGGGTCAGTAGTCTCCATTATAAACTAAGTGACTTATTGGTAATGATTCTGTGGCCATAAATCTTAACTATCCTGAGAAGAATAGGGTCAAAGTGCTCCCCATTACAATAAGGCCTTGATACTCTTCAAATAGTCAATCAGTGTGATTTCAGCAATTGTGTAATCCTCCTGCCATATTATGTAATTGTGTGCACTAGCAAATCATTGTAGTAACAGCAACACATTACCACTCAACCATCAGTTAATACCTGCAGATGATTTATACATTTAATAAAACATATAATATCCCATGAAACAAATAAACATGAATCGTGCAATGTCCGATCGTTATTGTATTGAATCTTCCACTTCCAGCTCAATCTTTAAGGACATCCCATTTATTCAGCACCAGCACCAGCCATGATGCTATCTCTTCCTAGCCCAATAAGACATGACACTCACTGAATACTTAGGCCGGAATTTTCCAACCTTGCCCGTAACAAGAATTTTCCAGTCCCGCTGCATTGCATGAGTTTTGACCGAGCGCCAAGTTCTCCGTTGTTGCTGGTGGCAGGGTGAACAAGATTAGAAAACCACAGTCATTGTGATTGAAGAATGTGGTAGCTAAATATTTATAGAACTGAAATAATTCCTCTTAGAACACAGCCTTCTAAAGGGTGATAAATTATCACAGAGTGCGAAAACCAACAACTATAAAGTACTGTAAAACTTCCCTTCTCTGTACATTATCCAAAATAAAGTTCAATTCTAAAATGCCCTTTACAGTAATTTAACATAATTAGTTCCTGGATAACAATTGCCCATTCAGCATTTTCACAACTTGAAACATTTCTGTCATACAGTGGTCATTTTAATCAAATGAGTTATTTGCCTTGGATGTGCAAACGGATCCTAGTTTCCAGGATGTGAGGTATACTATAACTCCAGAGGAGTGCAAAAATTTCCTCATGTCGTTTCTTTGACTTTGGACAATTCCCAGGGACAATGTAGGAATAAGTGTAGGCTATTCAGCCCCTCAAAACAATGTTGTGCAGCAATGTAAATGGCAAACAATGGCTGAATTTCTAGCCAATTTTCTGCGTCTGTGTATGAATAGAGTTTTAGGTTTTTTCATGCACATCAGTAAAACAACTAATTAATTTGATCTTCCAATAGAAGAAAACTATGTGACTGATTTGCCCATGTCAAATCTTTGAAAGTGTTATCCAAATAGACTCACTCCCCTGCTCTTTCCCAATGGCTGCAATTTTTTTTTTCAGTATTTATTCAACCCTTTACCTAATTTTCCTTGTTATTAAAACTGTCTTCTGATCACCTCAACTTGCTGAATAAACAAAGTCCCCTCAGTATCATTTTCATCCTCTTGCCAATTAACTAGTGTCCCCTGGTTTCTAAAATTTCTGTCGATGGAAATAATTTCACCTCATTTACTTGACCAGAATTTTTCAAGAATTCTGTGAAATCTCCTCTAAACTCTCTCTGCTCTGAGGGGAACAATCCCAGCCTCTCCATTTTCTTTTTGCATGCTTATTTGGACTTGAGTTGCCAGTAGTGCTCTGGAATATGTCCTGCAAAACAAGTAGAGCAAATTCTGCAGCTTTGGGGCCTTTATTATTATTCATTCTGGGATATGGCCTTCACTGGCTAGGCCAGCGTTTATTGCTCAGCCCTAATCGGCCTTGAGGAGATGGTGGTGAGCTGCCTTCATGAACTGCTGTTGTTCATGTGGTGCACATACACCCAAAGTGCCATTAGGGAAGACATTTCAGGATTTTGACCTAGCAGTGAAGGAAGATTTCCAAGTCCAGATAGCGATGTTCCCACATGTCTGTTGACCTTGTCCTTCTAGATGGCAGAGGTCATGGGTTTGGAAGGTGCTGTTTGAGGAGCCTTGATGATTTCTTGCAGTGCCTTTGAAAGGTGGTATGCACTACTGCAACTATATGTGTGTATGGGTAGTGAAAAGGGTGAATGGCTGGCTGCTTTGTCTTGGATGGCGTCAAGCTTCTTAAATGCTCTGAGCTACACTCATCCAGGCAAGTGGAGAATATTCCATCACACTCCTGTCTTGTGCCATGTGAACAGGCTTTGGGGAGTTAAAAGGTGAGTTAGCCATCTCAGGATTCCTAACCTCTGGCTGCTCTCGTAATGTGGAGATACTGGTATTGGACGAGGTAAACACACTAAGGAGTCTCACAACACCAGGTTAAAGTCCAACGGGTTTTTTTTTTTTGGTAGCAAAATCCACTAGCTTTTGGAATGGCTCCGAAAGTTAATGGCTTTTGCTACCAAATAAACCTGTTGGACTTTAAACCTGGTGTTGTGAGACGTCTTACTACTCTTGTATCAATAGTATTTATATGGTTAGTCTATTACAAAAGCCAAATCACCCCAAGGTTGCCAATGGAAAGACTGTATGAAAACAGATGACCCGCTGTCACATCAGTGAAATGTTTGCACTGGTAAAATAGTTTCCTGTATGTTCCACTCTCATAACCAAACATCACCTCGGGTGGCCATAGACTGAATCCCAATCCTCAACCTGTTTATCTCAGGTATTACATTCGACAGAAGCTTTGCCTCATGCTACACCATATGGTTAAACTCGATACGCCAAGGAGTAACAGCTCAGAATCTCTGGCAGAAGAACTAGCATGACAATCCACCTGAATTCACATTCTCATTGTGGACCCCACTGCTCAAGTTCCCAGCTTTGATCGCCCATGGGCCTTTTAAAGCTTTTCCAGATTGTCCAAGGCCTCTGTGCAGCCATTTAGCACCAATGGAGTCACCAAGACTATCCAGGCTGCAGCTAAGGTGAAGTCCAAACTTGTTTTATTAAATAGCACCCATTGACTAATCTTGAAGGCAGACTTAAAAAACTCCATCTAGCCACTGACTGAACTATTTCTCGGCTCTGTGACTATGCACATGCAAATAAAATAAATTGTGTATGTTGCACTTTTGGAGAAGTAATGCTGGTGTAATAGGAGTGGCTAGGAATTTCCCTACTGATGTTTATTTATCTGTTTTGCTCATCAATGTGAGACCTTGTAACATTGGGAACTTTAATATTCAATCATTATGAAGTAATGAATATTAAAAGTGCAGGTCTCTTTCTGAATTAGTTGCACAGATAAATGTAGGGGTGTGATATAGTTGGCATTATGGCAACATAGCTCCAAGATGAGCAAGGTTGTGAACTAAACATTGAGGGTTATTCAGTGTTTTGGAAGGACAAACAGAAAGGAAAAGTTGGTGGAGTTGCATTGTTGATTAAAGATGATATTGATATGATATTGATGAAAGATATTAGCACAGATGATGTGAAATCTGTATGGAACAAGTTAAGAAACAACAAGGGGAAAAAGGCATTGGTGAGGTGGTATACTGACCTTCAGACTGTAATGGTAATGTTGAGAAAAGCATTATACAGGAAATCGGAGATACACATGTTGAAGGAACGTCTGTAATTGTGGGTGACTTTAATTTGCATATAAATTGGGAGAGTCAAATGAGTCACAGTACAATAGAGGAGGAATTTCTGGAGTGCACGTAGGATGGTTTTTTGGAGCAATACATTGAAGAACCAACAAGCGAGCAGGCCATCTTGAATTGGGTATTGTGTCATGAGAAAGGATTAGTTGGCAATCTAGTTATGAGAGGATCCTTGGGGACAAATGACCATAACATGGTAGAATTTTTTGTCATGGTTGATAGTGATGCAGTTAATTCTGAGACCAGAGTTCTGAATCTCAGTAAAGGTAACTATGGAAGGTATGAGGCATGGATTGGCCATGATGCACTGGGAAACATTATTGAAAGGAAAGACAGTGCACAGAAAATGGCAATTTAAAGAGCAAGTATGTGAACTCCAGAAGTTATTTATTTCTGTTTGGCACAAGAGTAGTAAGGGGCTTGTGGCCAACCCGTGGCTTATAAGAGATATTAGGGTTAGTATTAGATTCAAGGAAGAAGTATACAAATTACAAGAAAAAAATAGGCCTGAGGATTAGGAACAGTTTAAAATTCAGCAAAGGAGGACGGAGGGATTGAATAACAAGGGAAAAATAGAGTATAAAAGTAAGCTAACAGGGAACATAAAAATTGCTTATTAAAATTTCTTTTTGTATGTAAAGAGAAAAAAATTAACAAAAATGTAGCCCCTTCACAGTCAAAGGGCAGAATTCATAATGGAAAATAAAGAAATTGCTGAGGAATTAAATTCATAATTTGTTTCAGACTTCACAAAGGAAGAAATGAATAATGTACCAGAAGTTCTGAGATAAATATGTTTTAGTGATGTTTCCTGAAGGAAATCAGGATTAGTAGAGAAATGGTTTTGGGGAAATTGATAAAATTGAAGGTGAATAAATCTTCAGATCCTGATAATCTTCCTTCCAGAGTCCTTAACGGAATGGCCCTGGAAATGGTGGATCCATTGCTGGTTATTTTCCCAAATTCTTTGAACTCTGGAATAGCTCCTACAGATTGGATGGTAGGCAGGTTATGTAAGTTCATTATTCAAAAAGGAAGGTAGAGAGAAAACGGGGAATTATAGACCAGTGAGGCTGTATTGGAGAAGTTGCTAGAGTCTATAATTAAGGATTCATAATTCAGCATTTGGAAGGCAGTGGTATAATCAGATAAAGTCAGTGTGGAATTACAAAAGGAAATCTATAAGAATTTTTTGAGGATGTAACTCGTAGAATTGACCAAAGAGGACTAGTGGATGTGTTTTAGATTTTCAGAAGACTTTCAACAAGGTCTCACATAACAGACTACTATGAAAAGTTAAAGCACATGGGATTGTCTTGTGACATTAATGTCTTGAGAGGGATAGAAAACTGATTAGTAGATAGGAAGCAAAGATATGGCATAAATGGGTCTTTTTCTGACTGGCAGCAATGACTAGTGGGTTCTGCAGAGATCTGAACTAGCCAACTGTTCACGTCATATATTAATGATTTGGAAGGAGGAACTGAATGTATTATCTCCAAATTTGCAGATGATACAAAGTTGGGGGGAGGGTGAACTGTGAGGAGGATGCAGAGATGCTTCAGCATGATTTGAACTGGCTGAGTGTTTGGGCATGTACATGGCAAATGCAGGATAATGTGGGTAAATATGAGGTAATCCACTTTGGTAACAATAATAGGAAGGCAGATTACTACTTGAATGGATGTAAATTGAGAGAGGATACACTCCGAGACCTTGGAGTCATTGTGCATCTGTCACTGCAAGTAAGCATGCAGATACAGCAGGCAATAAAGAAGGCAAATAGTATGTTGGCCTTCATAGCAAGAAGATTTGAGTATAGCGACAGGGATGTTTTGCTGAAATAGTATAGGATGTTGGTGAAGCGGAGATTAACTAGGCTGATTCCTGGGATGGCAGGTCAGTTATGTCAGGAGAGACTAAGTCAGTTAGAATTATATCCACTGGAGTTTAGAAGAGTGAGAGAGGACCTTATTGAAACTAATAAAATTCTGCAGGATAAATTCAGAAAGAATGTTCTCAGTGGTGGGGGAGTGCAAAGCTAGGAGTAAGGAATAAATATTTTAGAATGGAGGTGAGAAGAAATTTCTTCACTCAAAGGGTGAAGAATGTTTGAAATTCACAGAGGCCAAAATGTTGCCTGATTTCAAGAAGAAATTCGATATAGCTCTTGGGGCTAAAAGGATATGTGAGGAAGAGGGGATCAGGATATATTGAATTTGATGATCAGCCATGATTAAGATAAATGGCCTACTCCTGCTTCTAGTTACTATGCACTGACAAGACGTTGCCCTCCCTTTGTTACTCTCGCTGAATTGGACGAGTGCATGGGACTTCTGTTTAGAATGTCTAAATAGATGCTGTTCCACTGATAATTAATGGGAGGCCAAGGATCTGGATCATGACCTCAATATGGATAATGAAGCTATTTAGCCCATCTTAAGTCATCCAACTGGAAAAATCCTAGAAAACCTTCATTTTAGGATGCATTGGTTCATGAAAGCTTCCATTATTTCTCCACTTCTTCCAAATTGTCATTGTGAGTATGAATTGCTCTTTGTGTGAAGAATTTCCCAGTCATCCCTGGTCTCCTTTGAGTTATCTCGCCCTCAGTATGAGAAAATATTATGCATCTAAATAGTCCACTCGCTTGATGGAATCATTCCTCAGACTCCCTGAGGTTTAAAATTCCAGGTTCCTATTATCGTACTCAAATCTCCTGGGAATCTTACAATCCTCAGTCATCTCATACAGCAGCCATGAAGCTCTCTGACATTCCTCCTTCAATCTGTAGTGAGCTTGTTTCTACATTTCTTGAAATAGTTTATTTGCTCGCATGTTTTTGCCCAAGGTCCCAGAGTTTTGAGTTTAATTAGTAAAAGTCCATGTGGGACTTTACCAATTGAATTTTTGAAAGTCAAATCATGCAATATGGTAGGTTTGTCACAGTGAACTTGAACTGTTTCTTCTCCATAGATTCATGGAATTTGTAAGGTATTTGAATCTATGATGATATCTTTTACTAGTTGGTTTAAAACGGTCCGCACCTATGAGAATGGGTATGTAGGTGTAAGTAAGATTTGCTCGCAGATATAAGAAAATTCATTTGTAAAATGTTGGTTAAATGTCCTCCATTCCTTTCTTAATTGTTTGAACAATCTGTATGAATTAAGGACCAGTTTTCTAACTTTTGATTACAATATTAACAATAATTAGTTCATAACCAGTGCTACAGAATAGATATCAGACAAGGGTAGCATTGCAGCATGTTGGTTAGCATTACTGCCTCACAGCACAAAGAGCCGGAGTTCAAGTCTGGCCTTGCGTGTGTGTGGATTGTGCATATTCTCCCCATGTTATGTGGGTTTCCTCCAGATGCAGTGCTCCTGTTCCCTCCCACACTCCAAAGATGCCTGGATTAGGTTGACTGGCCATTGTAAATTAGCCCTTAGTGTCAGGGGGATTAGCAAAGTAAATACATGGAGTTACAAGTATAGAACCTGGGTAAGATTGTTGTCGGTGCAGAATGATCTCCTTCTGCAGTGGGCTGATTCTGTGATTCTAAGGACAGTAATCCAGAAACCCAAGGTAATGTTGTGGGATTGTGGATTCAAATTCAGCCAAGGCAGATGGTGAAATTTTAATTCAGTAAAAACTTGGAATTAATGGATGATTGTGAAATCATTGTCAATTATTGTAAAAAAACCATCTGTTTCCCTCTGGTCTACATGCACAGCAATGTGGTTGACTCTTAAATGTCCTCTGAAATATCCTTGCAAGCCACTCAGTGTGAGGACGATTAAGGATGCACAACAAATGCTGGCCCGTCCAGCAATGTTCACATCCATGAATGAATTTTAAAAAAGCAGCACGATCCCAGTTCTCTCCTTCATTCGCTATCACTGTCCAACCACCATATTCAATTATGTGGTGTATAATTGTCACTAAAATTCCAAGTGCTTCATTACTGCTCTTCAGGGAAAGAAAGTAGCATCCTAACCTGGTTTGATCTTTATGTGGCTCTAGCCCCACATCAATTAGGATGATTCTGAAGTGACCTAGTCGGCTATTCAGTGGTTCTAGAAGGATTCACCACCTTGTCAGGGCAGCTAAGGTTGGGTAAAAATGCAGTATTGGCAATGATGTGTACATTCTGAAAATGAATTAAAAACTGATTAATGGCTGTTTTACGATGACACGTCAGCAGAACTCCCCTATGAGAGAATTTCCTTTAATCAAACAGAAAGCATAGTTGGTAGTATTAGGGTGAAGTGAGTCCTGACACAGCTTCTCAGCTAACAATACCATTAAAAAATGAAGAAAAGGTCATGTGACCTTCTTTGTCCATTCCTTCTGGACTCAATTTTCTTTGCAAGGGCTGAACACTGAATTTTAATCCTGAAGAAAGTTAGCTTCTCAAAAGTTAATCTGGTGATAACAGTCGAATACTTATGCAGCCTCAGATCCTATATCATTCATCCTTGAACAGTTCCTTGGCACAAATACTCGCAAGGTACAAACAGATCAGAGAACAGTGTGTTCCTCAAGTATTTGATACATTGTGGGTGTACTTATCCTTTATTATTCCTGAGCTTTGCATGCCTTCCCTGAAGCTGGTGTCAATTTGCAACTTCACCTTGAGGATAGGGTTCAAAATAGAGAAAAAAAAATCAATTGAAGCTACCTGCTTCACAACCAGCCCCCAAGAGAGTTCGGAGCAAAGACAGGATTGCTCCTGCATCTGCTAAGATGATGCATACATAAATGTTGCCAAACTGCTGGTGTTATCTATCTACTGCTTCACAACTTAAGGTATTCTACAAAGAACAAAGAACAAAACAGCATGGGAAACAGGCCCTTCGGCCCAACGAGCCACCCCGATGTTCCCACTTCTACCCACGATCCCTGTCCATGTTTATAGATCTATGGATTAAAAACCAAATTTGAGACAATTTAGGGAGAATTTATTTTGCCAGTTAGCCTAAGAGCACATCTTTGGGATGTGGGAGGAAACCGGAGCGCCCGGAGAAAACCCACGTAAGCACGGGGAGAATGCGCAAACTCCCACAGACACAGGCCCAAATCTATGTATCTGCACAGCACAGCGATAGTCACTGAGCTGTCATATTGCCCATCAAATGGTCCAGGTCAAGCGTACACTTAGTACAAGTCCATTAATTTATTTGTTGTTTAAAATAAAGATGGAGAATGATGGAAATACTCAACAGCATTATGACTTGAAGTCAGCAACCTGAATGTAAATGTTAACTGATTCTCTCTCCAACACTTGCTATCCTATCTGTTGTCTCCATCATTTCCTGTCTCTGTTTCACAATTCCAGAATCCTTTCCTATTTTTTGCTTATAAGACCATAAGATAGGAGCAGAATTAGACCATTCAACCCATCAAGTCTACTCCACCATTCAATAAAATCATGGTTGATCTGATGATTGTCAACTCAACTTCCCATCTTATCTTCATAACCCTTAATTCCCTGACTGATTAAAAATCTGTTTAGCTCATCTTGAACATCCTTAACAACCCAACCTCTATGACTCTCTGTGGCAAAAAATTATTCAATTCACTTTCCTCTGAATGAAGAAGTTTGCCCTCATCTCTATCCTAAATGGGTAACCCCTCATTTTGAGATTGTGCCCTCTTGTCCCAGACTCTCCCATAGGATGAAACATCCTCTCAGCATCTAACTTGTCAAGCCCTCTGAGAATCCTATATGTCTCAATAAGGTCAACTCTCATTGTTCTAAACTCCAGTGAGTACAGGCCCAACCTACCCAACCTCTCCTCACAAGAAAATCCCTCCATACTCAGGAACAACCTAGCAAATTTTCTCTCAAGTGCCTCCAATGCCAGTGTATCTTTTTTTGCTAAGGGGACCAAAACTGATCACAGCATTCCAGGTGTGATATAACTACACTCCATTGCCTTCAGAATAAAGCCTAACAATTACAACTGCTTTCCTAATACCTTACTTGCATGTTAGCCTTTTGTGATTTATGCAGAAGCACCCTCCAAATCTCCCTTTGCTCCAGTTTTCTGCTGTCTTTCTCCATTTAAATAATATCCAGCTCCCCTAATTTTCCTACAAAGTGCATAATTTCACATTTTCCTACATTATATTCTAACTGCAAAATATTTGCCCACTACCCTAACCTGCCGATATCCTTCTGTAGGGTCTTTGTGTCATCTTTTAAAAATGTGTGGGTTAGGTTGATTGGCTATGGTAAATTGTCCCTAAGTGTCAGGAGGATTAATATGGTAAATATGTATGGTCGCAGGGATAAGGTCTGCTGGGATTGTTGTTGGTGCAGGCTTCATAGGCGGAATGGTCTTCTTCTGCATTGTAAGGGTTATATCATTCTATTCTATGATTCTATCTCACCACTTGGGGTGGCACAGTAGCACAGTGGTTAGCACTGCTGCTTCACAGCTCCAGGGACCTGGATTTGATTCCCCGCTCGGGTCACTGTCTGTGTGGAATTTGCACGTTCTCCTTGTGTCTGCGTGGGTTTCCTCCGGGTGCTCTGGTTTCCTCCCACAATCCAAAGATGTGCGGGTTAGGTTGATTGGCCATGTTAAAATTGCCCATTAGTATCCTGGGATGTGTAGGTTAGAGGGATTAGTGGGTAAAAGTGTAAGGATATGGGGGTAGAACCTGGGTGGGATTGTGGTCGATGCAGACTTGAAGGGCCTGTTTCTGCAATGTAGGGCTCTGCGTTCTATGTTCACTTGCTTTTCCACCTAATTTTTCATCATCCACGAACTTGGCAAGAATGCATTCACTTCCTTCATCCAAGACATCTGTTTAAATGAGATAATCATCTAATGACTGCAAATTAGCAGATTTAACATAAAAACAGAGATGCTGGAAACCCTCAGCAGGTTTAGCAGTATCTATGGAGAGGAAAATGGAGTTTGCATTTCGAGTTTGCGTGACTCTTCGTCACAAGTCAAAGTGAGCTTGAAATTAACTTTGTTTCTCTCTCCATGTCTGCAGAATTTTTTCCCGCATTTTCTGTTTTGTTTTACATTTCCAGCATCTGCAGTATTTTGCTTTTATTAGATTGAAAGTGGAATTATTTGAGTTTGGGATGTGGGTAAGATTGGCAAGGTAATATTTATTGTCCATAAGCAGCCAACTGTACAATGTGGTAGAAGATTGATTGGTGGATTATATTAGAGCAAGATATCAGGCAAAGAGACATTTGTGAAGTTCTCGGATTCTTTAAACTAACATAGCAAGCTTTGTGATCCAATCTGGTAGGTTGCAATATTGAAAATGAAGCCCATGCTGTTTAGATTTCCAACATATGCAGTTTTGGACTAAAATGTCTAGTTTTTGAACAAACTGCCTGCAAAGACTTAGAACCAAGCTAAAAATCTGTCATTTCAAACAGAAAACAGAAAAAAATCTAAGTCCCCAATTCGTATGAAAATGCAAGTAACCCTGTCAATTTTCTTAACAAGATTTTCAGATTTGAATCTCTCTGAGCATTGCAAAGTGCTCTAGCATGATTCCCTCTGAAATCAGTAGGTTCCTGCTGGAACAGTCGACAATACTGAGCTGAATGAGCCACCTATGCATGCACTGATCTGTCAGCATTGAGATTGGCACATATGCAGTGGCCCTGCACTACTGGCCTCCAAATCGTTAACCAGCCCAGCAAGTCACCATCAATGGTTTTGCAGAGCCCCCCACTCACTAGTTGCTGGTCTCCCAGGCCTCCCCTACGCAAGCCCTTGTGTCTCCATTCCCCGGCCTCCTGATCTCCTGATACCAGCTGCCCACCACTCCAGTGGCAGCCCCAAACACTGGCAGCACAAACACCCACACCACCAGCACCTAGATGGCAAGCCCCATTCACCATCCTCCTTCTCTCTGCCACTCCCAATGCAGAATGGTGGCAGGAGCGCACTGGCCCTCCCAATAGGCCCACCCCTTTCAACATTGCCAGGGCCCAGGCTAGAACTACGCAGAGGAACCTCCACCACAACCCCCTGAGGGCCTCAATGCCTTTCTGCCCTATAGCAGCACAGCGAGCCCCCCCCCCGCCACTTCTCCCCCCAGACTTCTATCCTTATCTTGCCCCTTATACTCCTGAGCCTCATAATGTTGTAGCATTTGATTATTGGGATTATTGCTATCATTGATGGGTATTCTTTCCATTCAAAGCAGATCCTGGGAGAGCAAAGTATGAGTCGCAATCTTATTGCTACCTTAATCTCCCCATAGCAAAGGTTAATACAAGCCTCCAAAACTTTGCCAGATCTAATCTGCCTCTGACACTGATGAATGGCCAGTAATTTCATAGACTAACTGTAATCACACAAATCACTCAATAACTGTAACAATCACAGGAACTGACTGTACTGCTCTCTTCTCAGTGCTGGTATCACAGAAAGTAACTGTACTGCTTGCTTCTCAATGCTGGTAAGAAACATTTGAGTTAATGAAATAACAGGGCTATTATCACCTTAGTGCAAAATTCAAACACACAGTTCTGTGATGACTGTACTTGCTATTTACTGACATTGGGATATTTTATTCTCTGTTCTGACCATGTGTTGTTTGGCAATCATGATCTTTTGTATAATCTGGAATTTTGTTGCTCACTGCTGGGTCAGTGAATCGAACCTCAGCTCTTAACATTTTTTTTTGGAAATAGCTCTGCTCCTGGGAAGTGGCATCACAATGAAACAGTCGACTGGGCAGATGCATTCCCACAGCCATGTGCCTCTCGAGCTTATGACTCAGAAGGGGCCAGAGCTTTCATTCTGCTATATAATCACAGGCGAGCTGTGGTTGCCTTATTGAATGTGAAACTGCAGGCAAAGCTGAAGGGTAAATTTCATTCAATCATTGGCCTCTCTATAACACTTCATGTAGAATTACATAACATGTACTGCACAGAGCAAGAGCATTCATGCCAGCATTTATGTTCTACGTGAGATTCCTTCTACTCTGCTCCATCTAATCCTAACAGCCAAATCTTCAACTCCTTTTTCACTCATGGTCATTGAACACCCTCTATAAACAAACTATGCCATCTGTCTCAACTACACCACTACCAAGTACCGAATTCTAATCACCGACTCTGATAAAGAAGTTTCTTCTGACTTCCTTATTGCATTTATCCATGATTTATGACCTTTAGCTTTGCTATCCCACAAGTAGAAAAATCTTCTTAATGTCGACCTGTCAAAGGCTTTGATAATCAGGTGATCTCTTATTCTATTCCTTTCTCTGATTAAAAGTTCCAGCCTATTCAACCTTACTTGATTGTCTCTCAAGTCTGGGATCAAATCTTGTAAATCTTCCCTGCACCTTCTCCAGTGCCCGTATGCTCTCTCTTGTGTGTGGAAAGTTACAGTGGTTAGGGTTTCACACAAAGCCTAGAGAGCTATTTGCAGCAAATACTTGGAATATTTGAGTTTCATCTGTTTTTCAGTGGGTGTTATTCTTTCCTGAGTCAGAATGTTGTCTGTTCAAGTTCTACCCCAGAGATTTGAGCGCATGATAATGGTTAATGCTTCAGTGCAGTCCTGAGAATACACTGTGCTGTCAGCAACTCTATCTTTCAGATGAGGCATTAAATGTAGGCATGCATTTTTGTCTGCAATCTCAGGTTGATATTAAGATCCCCATAGCACTATTGCAGGAGAAAACAGGGGCATTCTCCCTAATATTGTGGCCAATATTTTTTCCTCAACCAATTTCATGAGGCCAGATTATCTGATCATAATCACGTTATTGTTTGGGGGATCATGCAGTGTGCCATTTTAGTTGCCATTTTTCTGACTTTACAGCAGAATCACAGTTTGCAGTTGCTTCGGGAAGTCATGAAAAGGTTGATTTAAGTGCAGTCCTTTCTTTTGATTATGTTTCAAAACTTATTATTATACATTTTATTTTAACTATTTTTTTTTAAATGGCAACACGTTTTGAATACTAGCTAGGCAAAGGCTGAAAGAAGGTCCTGAGCCAATTTACTTGAAGGATTTGGATTAATGCGAGCAGAGATGAAGACATCAAAACGGGACTCATGGCTAAAAGGAGTTACTGAGCCAAATGATAGAAGGAACAGAATTACTACAAGAGTGAAGATAAGCCATTAATACACGATAGTTCAGCTGCAGCTGTTCCTGTTGGCCTACATTAGTACAGTTACAACTATTCGTCTCAGTCCTTGAAGGTACTGTTCCAGAATATTGGTGGCAAGGGGGAGGGGAACTTTTGTGGAGATTGCAATGTGTATTCAAAAATAATATGTTTATAATGTCACTGCACAGAGTAGGTTATCCCTCTGTGGTTGTAATTCATTACTTAAAAAAATATTCAATTAATCAACAGTACATTGACATGGTATGATTATTTATTACCATTACTGTAATCAATCGACAATTTGATAAAGTAAGTAAGGCAAATGTCACTATAACCAAGTAGCAGAGTTGTGTTCTACTCCAGTCTCTGTCAAACAAAAAGGAACAGGCTGTACAAAATGAATGTACAAAAGTGAATATACAGTATTTTAAATTACAGTCAATGAATAAGACTGAAGGAATCAGACAATCCCTTGTGCTGCCCAAGCATTAAGGTATTTCCAGCAAACTAATCTACCTTCATTCCAAGGTCATTCGACAGCTGTCAAAGGTAGAATTATAGACTGGTACTGGGGCTGCCAATTACTGACATCAGAATGTAATTTAGAGACATTCTCTTAATATCAGGAGCAGGTAATGCTGCCACAGTGTGGTCTGCATCCACAGTGTGGTCTGCATCCACAGTGGAGGTATGTTATCCTCCCCACCACATCCTTCTGTCATTAATAATGACAACACGTTCCTGACTCTTAGCAATTAACATTACAGGAGCCAGGAGGGCTTGATGACCTGACCTCCAGTACAAGTATTGGCTGTCCTCAAACTATGGCAGCTTCCAGAAGACAGTGACTTTGGCCAGAGTGGACTCAAGTGTAGAGTGATCTGGTCTGGCAAAAGGGGAGATTCTTGTGCATATGTTACAGCTTGATAACACAGCAAACCATTCATCCGTCACATGCCTTCTTTCTGAAAAAACATTCTTGTTTTCTATGAATGACATTCAATCATGAAATTGAGAAAAAGAACTAAAATTGTCACATTGCTGACCAGAGGACAGCCTCTCAATGCTTACAGGATTAAAAAGCACCCCCACTAAACCGAAATAAAAGCAAAATACTACAAATACCAGAATCTGAAACAAAAGCAGAAAATCCTGGAAAACCTCGGCAGGTCTGCCAGCACCTGAAGAGAGAATAGAGCCAATATTTTGACGCTGGATGACCCTCCATCAGAGCTGATCAGCAAAACTTTGGCTCTATTCTTTCTTCACAGATGCTGTCAGACTTGCTGAAATTGTCATGCATTTTCTGGTTTTGTCCCATTAGACAGAAAACAAAGGCGATCATCATTTTATCATCAGGTAGGTCTCCACATTCAACAGTACAACTTTGAGCAGTTTGCTTCCAGCACTTTTCAGCACATGATTGGCCCTTCAAGTGTCTGACAAGGTTTCACTTCAAGTCAAGGTGTGAAGCCCAGCAGGATGCTGAACAAAGAGTTTGTGAATCAAAGCTGAATTGAGGACAAATTATTCCTTTTAATTCGATCTGAAGTGAAGAAAGAACTTGAAAACTAGTTCAAAATACGAACATTGCTCAGTGTTGAAATATTTATGAATCTTCAGATTTGGAGGCTGACATTAAATGTAACACGTGACAGGAAACCAAGTAACTTTTATTCCCCATAATAACTACTATTGTAATACAATGTAACTATGAAGTTCTTAAGATCCTTTTGCAGGGTGAAGGACTCCATTCTGTCTTTAAACCTGGAATACAACATGCCAGCTGACAAGGAAATTTTGCTTGACTAAAAAACGACACTTCTGTTAAACTGATGCATCCTTGTGCATATATTATAGCCTGATAACAGCAAACCATTCATTCCTGAATCTTTGAAAGCCTTCATGTTTTCTGTGAACAGACTTTTGCAATCATGTCTTATCTTAATATTAACTTTGAAGAAGAATCACAAAACAAGTATGAATTTGGTTCAATTTCACATTCAGCGTCTGAAGATTTTGGGTTCTATCTCCCAGACTGACACCTCTAAGTGCATAGTTGAATATTGCATTGTTGGAGGTGCCATCTTTCAGATGTTAGCCGGAGATTGTTTTTCCCACCTCCCACTTCACTGTCCCACCATTCAGGTGGTTTTAGAAGATTTCACAGCACTATTCCCTTTGCAATCTGGTCAGCATTTAGAACATAGAACATAGAACAATACAGCACAGAACAGGCCCTTCGGCCTTCGATGTTGTGCCGACCAAAATAAAAAGCAATGCCCCTCCAAACTAAACCATTCCCTTCTCTTCCATATACTTATCAATTAACCTCTTAAACGCCACCAAACTTGGCGCATCTACAACAGCTGCAGGCAGGGGATTCCACTCCCTAATCACTCTTTGAGTAAAGAACCTACCTCTGATATCCGTCCTATAACTCATACCCCTTAATTTAAAGCTGCGTCCCCTCGTGCTAGCTTTCTCCATCCTAGAAAAAGGCTATCACTGTCCACCCTATCTAAACCTCTAATCATCTTATATGCTTCAATAAGATCCCCTCTTAGCCGCCTCCTTTCTAACGAAAACAACCTCAAATCCTTCAACCTCTCTTCATAGACCTGCCCTCCATACCAGGCAACATCCTGGTAAACCTCCTCTGTACCCTCTCCAATGCCTCCACATCGTTCTTATAATGTGGCGACCAGAACTGCACACAATACTCCAAGTGCGGCCGCACTAGAGTTTTGTACAGTTGCAACATGATGCTGCGGCTCCTAAATTCAATCCCCCTACCAATTAAAGCTAAGACTCCATATGCCTTCTTAACAACTTTATCCACTTGACTGCCTACTTTCAGGGATCTATTGACACATACACCAAGATCCTTCTGTTCCTCAACACTATTAAGAGCCTTACCATTAGCCCTATACTCTACACATTTATTGTTCCTGCCAAAGTGCATTACCTCACACTTTTCCACATTAAACTCCATTTGCCACTCTCGGCCCAGCTCTGCAACTTGTCCAAGTCACTCTGTAAACTATAACACCCCTCTTCACTATCTACCACTCCACCACCTTTAGTGTCATCTGCAAATTTACTGATCCATCCCTCAATACCCTCATCCAGATCATTTATAAAAATTACAAACAGCAGGGGCCCCAAAAAGACCCCTGAGGCACACCACTCGTCACCGAACTCCACGATGAATATCTCCCATCAACCACCACCCTCTGTCTTCTATCTGCCAGCCAATTCCTAATCCAATTAGCTAAATCCCCCTCTATTCCACACATCTGCATTTTCTGTAGAAGTCTTCCATGGGCCACCTTATCAAAAGCCTTACTAAAGTCCATATATACTACATCAACCGCCTTACCCCCATCACCTCTCTGGTCACTTTCTCAAAAAACTCAATGAGGTTAGTAAGGCATGACCTACCCTTCACGAAACCATGATGACTATCCCCAATCAATTCATTTCTCTCTAAATAACTATAAATCCTATCCCTAATAATTCTCTCCAATACCTTGCCCACAACAGAAGTTATTTAATTTATTTTACATTTACTCCCATCCAACACAAGCGCAAACCGATTTAACTGGGATTCATCTAACTTACTATATGTGGGATTTTATTATGCAGATACATAGAACATAAAAACATGGGGAGGTCATTCAGCCCTTCGAGCCTACCGAACATGGCTAATCATTGAAATAAAATATTGTGATTTCTCCCCACCCTACCAACCCCCCCATATCTCTTGATCACTTTAGTCCGAAGAATTATATTGAATGTCTTCTTGGAATCACACAACTTTTTGGCCTCAACTACTTTCTGTGGTAGTGAATTCCAGAGATCCAACACTTCTTGTGTGAATAAATTTCTCTTCACCCCAGTCCAAAAAGGTTTAACCCTCATTCTCAAACTATGATCCTTAGTTTTGGACTCCTCCCCCACAACTCCACCATTGGGAATAACCTATCCGCGTCTACGTTGTCTAATCTTGTTAGAATTTTATAAGTTTTTATCCTAACCAACTTAGTCTCTCCTCATACAATAGACACCCCCCCCCGCCATCCCAGGAATCAGCCTAGTAAGCCTTTCATAGCAAGGACATCCTTCCTCAGGTAAGGATATCAAAACTGCACACAGTACTCTAGGTGTGGCCTCACCAATGCCCTGTACAATTTTAGCAATACATCCTCATCTCTGTTTTCTAATCCTCTTGCTAAGAAAGTCAACATACCATTTGCCTTCTTTAATGGCTGTTGTACCTCTTTATTTACTTTCAGTGATTGATGCACAAGGACACCAAGGTCTCACTGAGCATCCACCTCTTTCAATTTACACCCATTTAAATAATCATGTAACATTGATTGATTTCTGAAGACAATTTATTGACTCTATATCCCTTGAGGACTTGAATAGCATGGCATTAAATGTATATCTCATTTTCACATAGGTTCAAATTTTGCTCTCATTCTTCACTATCTTACCAGCATATTATAAGTCTTTAACCAACTATTGAGCAGCAGTTTGCAACATTTAGGGATAAGTTTAACCATGTGCATCCTCGCCATGATGTCTGCAACATCTGTAAACAGGACAGAAATGAACACTGGGATTTTCGGCACGCTGGAATGGCAGATTTTTGCAATAGTGGATTCAGCAAGCCACCATATGAGTTCTGGTACCACCCATGTAGTTCCAGGCTCTTTTGGTATACCAAAGCCCACCCTGCCATCAGGAACATGCCAAAGACTCGATGAAAAGATCCTGTAAGTGGGAGCAGGAAGAAATACCTTTTTTCAAACAATCAGATTGAAGAATTCTTATAGAGGCATATAGAGGCTGAGAGACAGTTTCCTAGGCTTCCCGTAGGTGCCACGGGCTCTGCACATCCCCACAGCTAAGATTTTCAGAGTAATGAGCTCTGTGCCAAATTGATTACAATATGGAAATTGCTATTTCCATTTCATTAGCAGGACTGGGATTCTGCTAATGTCTCCCTCTGCAAGGAGTTTACTCCAGCAAGGTTTACAACTGAACCCCAGTAATGGGAAAAGAATGCCAATGTTACTGGAGAGAATAGAGGCCATTGAGGCCTCCTCCCCCACAGCTGGGGCACTGCTAGCCTAGCAGCACAAGCCTGGCACTACAAAAGGGGCAAACTGGCACTGCATAAAGGGCACATTGGCACTGCCCATTGGGGCAGTGCGGATGGAGGGGCCATGATGTGGAGATGCTAGCATTGGACTGGGGTAAGCACAGTAAGAAATCTCACAATGCCAGCAAGTTTATTTGGTTGCACAAGCTTTCAGAGTGTTGCTCCTTCTTCAGGTGAGTGAAGAGTTGAAGTGTGGAGGGAGTCACGGGGAACATCAGGGTTAGCCCGGTGAGGTCTGGAGGCCAGTGATCGGGGTGGGGCTAGGGCGAGGGTCAGAAAGCCAGCAATAGGGGGTTGCGGGACTGGCCTGTGAATGGGAGGCCAGCAATGTGGGGCCACAGCGCATACACCAATCTCTGCTCTGATAGATTAACACATACACAGTGGCCTGCTCAGTGCTATGCTCCCAATATCTCAGGTGGAAATAAACCTGATTCCCTGTTTTCAAAATGAATCATGCTGAAGCACTCTATGGCATAGTGTCAGAGATTCACTTTAGAAATCTTACTTTAAAAAAAATGGGAATTATTTGTACTTTCCTACAAATTGGGCATTGAAATTTTTCTGAGAGAATCCTGGTCACAAAGTCTAAGCCAGGAAATAAAAATTAGCTTCTATGTGTAATAAAAATTACATATAGAAAACAAATATTGGGAAAGGAAAAATGGGGATAGGAAGGAGAGAACAAGAAAGAAAATATAAAAAGTAAATGAAAAAATGTGAAAGACAATTTTTGTTTTAAATCTCCAACATTAATTGACATGAACAAAGTTCCAAATGAATGAGACTCCACTCTTATAAAATTAAAAGTTCAGAGTTAGATAAGTTATTTAATAGTAATTAACATCTATCTCACCATTGAAACATAACTTTATCCTGAATTCAGCTTTCCCTTTCTAATTCATTTTTGGAATATTGAAGTACAGCCAGGGTCAGTATTTAATGCTCATTCTTAATTGCCCTTGATCACATGCTGGTGAGCTACCTCTATCATCTGCGGCAAATCCCTATGATTTAAGTATATCTGCAATGCTGATAGAGAGTGATTTTCAGAACTTTAACACAGCAGCAGTGAAGAACCAGCAAAAAATTTGGATGGTGTGGAAGAGAATTTGCAAGTGGTGGCACTTCGATGCATTCATTATCCTCAGGTGGAAGAAGTTATGGGTTTAGCAGGTGCTGGTGAATTGCTGCAGTGCACCTTATAGATGGCACACACAATAACTACTGTCTCTAAATGAAATTGCAGAATGAGGTGCTGATCAAGCAGACTGTTTTATGTGGGATAGCGTTGAGCACCTTGAGTATTGTTGGCACTGCACTCATCCAGGAAAATGGAGAGCAGTTCATCACTGTCCTGATTTGCCTTGTACATTTTGATGGTGCAATGGCTCTGGGGAATCAGGGAGTAAGTTACTCATCACAATATTCACAGCCTCTCATCTCTTCTTGTAGGAAATGTTAATGTGGCTGCTCCAGTTAATTTTTTGATTAATGATAATTTCCCAGGATCCTAATGGTGTATTTACTGAGCTAAGTTAATAGATAAGTACCACCACCTCAATTCTTATATTGATTTCAATGTTGGGCCCATCAGTGAGGAGTGTCACAATGTAACTTCTAGGGCAGCATTATACCTGCGAGCATTATTCGTACCACTGCTAATACTGAATACAAATTTCAGGTCATTATTTATTCAATTACCATATAGTGTTAGTATTATTTGCTCCAGAAATGTTATGCAGCCCTGAAAAGGGTAAGCATAAATAGAACATAACAAACAGCAAGCATCTACTGCCTGGAGTCCATATCCTTCAAACCACACACAAGTTTTAGACTTGGAAATGGATTTGTAGGTTTTAAGCATGACTCTCCCTAAAGTTTCTGGTTAACAGTATACTTTAGTTCCATTGCAGTGTTAGAAGAATACAGTTAGAGCCCTGCAACAATTTGTGCATTACTTACCTTGGGTGAAGGATTACACCTACGCTGCTCTTGCATTGAACGTACAAGCTAAAAGACCTTAGTATCTATACTACTGCTCCAAAAGAGAAAGGTACATGACACACAGTGCCCTATGACAATCTTACTACAGCTTGTTTTCGGAGACTATTTTGGCAGCAACGCTGACCAAAGATTACTTCAAACACAGATTGGTGTCATCTTAGATATCTCAGAGAATTGTCACACTCAAGATACAAGTGTTACATTGCAACATGGTTATATAACATACTTGACTTCAGTCACTCTCTTTGTGTCAACTGTTATCCATGCCTGATTTTGAGGAGCTATGAACATGGAAAGACTACTTGGCTTATCAAGCTTTCCCCTTGCATAGATCATACACAATTTTATGTAGTCTACCTAACCTAGCTAAATTCCATACGCATACTGCCTGATCACTGAAGGCCATTAAAAAATTCTCCAAGATTTTCATTTGTCCTTGCATTTTATTCAGTAACAGCAGGGCTGAGGATGAATCCCAGATAACTTCAAACATAGGCATCCACTTCTGGAATGACACAGGGAAACACACCTGGATGGGGCAGAGCTGTGAGTATTAAACAGGATCCAAAAATACTACTTCAGCTCTGACCTGATCAATTCAGAACTGTACACTAATGTTGAAAAGTTGAGAGAGCAAATGGAGATTTAGATTTAGACACTCTACCTTTCATTGGATCATGAGCAGATCTGCTGCTTCTAACTCATTCATCCACTTTCTGAAAGAAACTATTGGATTTTTGACTTTGGCTCGAGTTCACTAAATTCAACCATTTACAAGGTCAGATCAAAAGATCTGGTCCCAGGTGCCAATGTATGCATCTTCTTAAAACTCTCAAAAAGTGGATGTGCCCATAAGCAAACTAACTGTTGCTATGGGAAAAGAACAACTGGCACCAACACACTATCCTCAAAACCATGTAAAATGGATGGGCACTTAACCAGAAAACATCAAAGAACATCAAGATGATAGTCAATTTGTTACTGTATCACCTAAAGAAACATTATGATTTGCCATAGAAACAATAAACTGAGAGATATGGGTCTTCACATAACATGGATGGTAAATTATTCACTCTTTAATGGATTTTTAATGATAATACAAAGAGAAAACCTAGGTCATTAATGCTCAAGCTCCCCAAGTCATCTTTCACTTTCTACTCACTGGTTGGCTTAAGATAGCTTCAACCAAGATTGATTAATCATGTTCATATTGACGACAATTGTAAAACCAATCAATAACCTACCTCTAAATCCAGGCATGAATAATGAAACACAGCTGGGCCCAAGGAGACGGGATCTGTTCTTCATCCATCACCTCAAAGACACACATTAACTGATTATTCTTCTCATTCATTGTTGATGGGAACCATGTACAAATTGCCTGTCACGGTATTTACCTCCAGAACAGTGTGTTCACCTCAGAAGTAATTAATAAGCTCGAAGCACTTTAAGGCACTATTGGTATGCGAGAGGTTCCTATATAAATGCAAACTGTTTGAGTGTTGGATAGAGGGTTCGAGATGAGAGCATGTTTTTTATATTTGCTTTTAGGATGTGGTTGACATTACTGAGATTCATCCCTCCAGTTGCCTCTAGTTATTATGAGCCACCTGATGTGGGTCTGGAATCACTTATAAAAGCCAGGGCAGACAAGAGAAGTAGCTGAAGATTATTAGAGAACAAATTGGGTTTGCAGGAGTAAACTGCTCCTTTTCATTAGCTTACAAGAAAAGTAACAACAGAGGACCAGATTTATAGAATTTAATTCATGAGCTATGAGAACTGATTTGCTAACAATAAGATATACATTAGCAGATATCTGGGATAGAAGGATGTGATGCTGTTGGCTAGGCCAACATCTGTTACTCATCTCTAATTGCCCTTGAGAAGATGGAGGTGAGATGCCTCATTGAACCACTACAGACCACGAAGTGTAGGTAAACCCGCAGTGCTGTTAGAGAGCTTATATCAACAAGGTTACTAATTTAGTTTTTTTTATTCATTTATGGATGCAGCTATCATTAGCTACGCTATGTTTATAACCTATCCCTTAATGCATTTGATAAGGTAGTGAGCTGCCTTCTTGAACTGCTGCAGTCCGTGTATTTTAGGAAAACCCACAGTGCTGTTAGGGAGGACATTTCAATGGTAGTGAAGGTATGATGGTGATGGCGATGATGCTGGATCATCGATACGGATGCCACCATCTTACATGGGAACACCATCCACCAAATACATGTATATATTCTTGCAATTTGGCCAATGTTGTCTACCTGATACGCTGCAGGGAAGGATGATCTGAGGTATAGTGCATTGGGGAGACCATGCAGATGCTACAACAACAGATGAATGAATACTACTTGACAATCACTAGGCAAGAGTGTTCTCTTCCTGTTGGGGAACACTTCAGCGGCCACAGGCATTCAGCCTCTGATCTTTGGGTAAGCGTTCTCCGAGGCGGCCTTCATAATCCACGACAGCACAGAGTCGCTGAACAGAGACTGATAGCTAAGTTCCGCACACACAAGGACGGCCTCATCTGAGATCTTGGGTTCATATCACACTGTCTGTAACCCCACAACTTGCTTGGACTTGCAAAATCTCACCAACTTTCCTGTCTGGAAACAATACACATATTTTTAATCTGTGTTTAATGCTCTCTCCACTCATATTTTCTGTATCTTTAAGACTTGATTAGCTGTAAAAACTCACATTCCAATCATTATTCATGTAAATTGAGTTTGTGTCTTTATATGCCCTGTTTGTGACCAGAACTCCAACCCACCTAATGAGGGAACAGCCAGTTCTAAAAGATAGTGGTGTTTTCTACAAATAAACTTGTTGGACTTTAACCTGATGTTGTGAGACTTCTTACTGTGAAGTCAGGATGGTGAGTAATTTGGAGGGGAACCTCCAAGTGGTTGTGCCCTCAAGTATCTGGTGCCCATGTCCTTCTAGATAGCTGGCTAACAAAGTGAATTGGATGAGAAATTAGTTAAATATCAGATAGCTCAGTCAATGCATTAATGCTTGTTTTTCATTGCCATTCTGGGATGAATTTACCCCTGCATATATTTTTACATTGTGTAAATTTTTACATTGATACATTGAATCTGAGGGCAGGTTCAGAGTTTGAGATCAACTTTGCCAGGGACTCCTTGGTTCCATTCACTCACTTCCTTTGAAAAATCCATCAGCCATGTGAGATCAGCTCTCATTTGACATGGGTTTTTCTTGCCCAATTCTCAGGACTAAGTGTAACTTTAATATATCTGTTTTTAATTTGCTGATATGATGCAGGCAACAGTGAGGAGCTACCATTTGTGGCCCATCCCAATTGTGCTTGAAAAAGTGATGGTGGACCACTTTCTTGAACTACTTTACTCTATGGGGTTAATAAATCCTCACAGCGTTGTTCAAGAAATTCAGGAATTTGACCCAACTACAGTGAAGGATGGACAATACAGTTCTAGTTCAGTATACTGTGTGATTTGGAGGAGAAGCTGATGGTGTTCTTGTTTACTGCTCTTATTCTTCTAGATGGTAGAAACTGAAGGTATTTTGTATGGTGATGGATGTAATTTGATTGATTATTAGGGTGCTCACAGTCTTAGCTAATTCAACTATATTTGTTTAACTTTTTTATACATTTATGAGATGCAAACATCACTGGCTAAGTCAGTATTCACTGCCTATTCCTTGTTGCCCTTGAGAAGGTACAGTGAGCTGCCTTCTTAAACTGTTGCGCTCCTGAGATGCAGGTACACCGACCGTGTGGTTAGTGAGGTAGTTCCAGGATTTTGACCCAGCATCAGTGAAGGAATGATGATATATTTCCAAGTCAGGAAAATAAGTGACTTGGAAGGGAATTTCCAGGTTATGGTATTCCAATGTGTGTGCTGCCCTTGACTTTCCTCTGGATGGTAGTGTGTTTGCAAGGTGTTGCCTAAGGAGTCTTGGTGAGTTCCTGCAATGCATTTTATAGATGGTGGCCAATGGCTGCCACTGTTTTTTGGTGTTGGAGGGAGTGAAAGTTTGTGGAAGGGATGCCAACGAAGTGGGCTGCTTTGTTTTGGGCTACTAAAAATTATATGTATATACCTTCAGTGTGTTCAAGTTTCTTCAAGCTTTCTTCTACACAAGGCTCTGTCCAACATTAAATTGATCCCTGGATGTGAGTCATATGTTCTCTTATATCACTGTGTGGGCATTACTGAGTCTCCAATCAACATTTTATGTACTTCACCGCTAAATTTTCTATTGTGGGCAGGACAGAAAAATTCCACCCAACTAGTTTGAATGGTTTTTTTTCCATCTTGTTCTCATATCTCATAATCCTCTTTTCCGTTATCCCCAAATTTAGTCCATCATTGGAAGTTGATGTAACTACTGGCTCAATCACTAACTCTGAAAAAGTGATTTCCGCAGCCTGTTATACCATAGGTTTAACCTGCAGACTATTATACTGCAGGTTTAGGAGATGCTGCTGAAGGAACCTTAGCAAGTTGCAACAATACCGGTAATATATATGAATAACTTTCTACCCCCCCATCTAATAATTGTCCAGCAAACCATGGGTGAATGTTGGCGTCAGCATTCAGTGAGAACGTTGAAGTTGTGAAGGGAAGCAAAATGTAACAAGTTCACTTGTGTGTTATCACTGCTTAAATTAAATGGCACCAGATTTGTTTTGCATTATTCCTTAACTACAGCATCAATGTGAAGTAACAGTGCATTTCACCCTTTGACATATATTGCTAATACTAACTGTTTGAGGTTATGTGCTACCATGCTGCTAATTATATCATTTTAATCTCACTTAATATCTAATGAATGAATATTTGTGTTGCATGAATAAAATTGATGAACTAATTTGCTATCAACAATTATGATGTTAAAGTCACAGGCTGTGGAAATCACTTTTTTCAGAGTTAGTGATTAAGGCAGTAGCTATATCAACATTCAACATTGGATTAAATTGGGGGATAATGGAAAAGCGAATTATGAGATACGAGAACAAGATGGGAAAAAAAAACATTCAAACTATTTGGGTGGAACTTTTCTGTCCTGCCATGAGGGGAATCGTAGCGGTTAGGTCAAAGAACAATGCAAAGCTCCATTGACCTTCAGTGGGATTTTCCAGCCTTGGGGCAAATGCCACTAGAACAAAGGACAAAGAACAAAATCCAAACAGCACGGGAAACAGGCTTTTCGGCCCAACGAATCCACGCTGTCACCTCGATGTTCCCACTTTTACCCATGATCCCTGTCTGTGTTTATAGATCTATGGATTGAAACCAAACTTGAGACAATTTAGGGAGAATTTGTTCTGCCAATTAGCCTAAGAGCACATCTTTGGGATGTGGGAGGAAACTAGAGCACCCGGAGAAAACCCACGCAAGCACAGGGAGAATGCGCAAACTCCCACAGACACAGGCCCAAATCCATGTATCTGCACAGCACAGCGATAGTCACTGAGCTGTCGTGTTGCCCATCAAAGGGTCCAGGTCAAGCGTACACTAACGATGTGAAGCACTAGGATACTCTCGAAAAAAATCCAAGAGCAGCTCTCTCACGACCCATCGCGTGTATGCCCCTTGTTAGACAACAAGGTGGACCAAAGCACCTGTAGGATAAAAACAAGTACATCAGTATCATCGTCTATTTACACACTTCCCAGGGACTCCCAAGGCTCATGATCCCTATTTTAAATCAGTTTTCTATACCATCCATTCCCATTCTGTTCATGTGCCCATCTAAGTGCCTGTCTCTACCACTTTACTTGGCGTTCCATATCCCCATCACCCTCTCTGTGAAAAAACACCCTCTAACATCCAAATTATACCTGACCCCTCTTATCCTAGAAGATCCTGCCCTTTATGTGTGCAGAGTAAGCACTAATAGGAGGGGCTGAATGGTCTGTGTCCCAGTTGTAACTTTTATAATTCCAAGCTCACAGCCAATTTATTAAGCATTACTGAATTTTAGGATGTAGAATGAGTCCAACAATTTCCAATCTTGACAATGATAATAGCCACTCTTTTATAGGACTATTTGTTTGCATTGTGCTCTCCCTCAATCTATCTGCACACTCTGTCTCCTATTCAAAATCAGACTTTAAAGCAGAGATTTTCACTTCAGCATTTTGGGCAATTTCACTGCCCACCTTCAGTCACAGTGTCATGACTATTCATTTTAAAGTCTTGTCTCACCTCCCAGAGAGAGAGAAAGAAGTGGGATATTTTCAATGTGCTCTTCCTTACAGCATAAGTGGATTCACAATTCCCTCAAGTTTTTGCCAATGGCTTCTGTCTGAGCAGCCTCCAGAGCACGTTGGATTGTAACTTGAAGTAAGCAGTCCTTTGTGATAGCAAGATGTCATCTTAGATCCCAGATGGAGTAAAGTTAATGATTCACTATGAATCAATTTGTGGTTCATTTAAGGAGCACTAGTGTGAACAGCAACTATGATTAAGTCAATTTTATATAGACTTAGAGGGAATAGTGATGTGGAGACTGGGAGCAAGGAAGTTAGCTCCCAGGTAGGGAAGGACTCTAGGCAGGATGACAGACAGGTTAGACGAGTGGGGGAGAAGGGAAATGTCCAGTCTGAGGGACTGAGCTGTGTCTATTTTAATGCCAGGAGTGTAGTAAATAAGGTGGTGTTGTGGATGGTCTGGAAGGATGTCAGAAGTTGCAGCATGACATCGACAGGATGCAAGACTGGGCGGAGAAGTGGCAGATGGACTTCAACGCGGATAAATGTGTTGTGGTCCATTTTGGCAGATCCAACGGGATGAATGAGTACACTATCAAAGGTAGGAGTCTTAGCTGTGTGGAAGAGCAGAGGGATCTTGGGGTCCGGGTCCATAAGACTCTCAAATCGGCCTCCCAGGTGGAGGATGTGGTTAAGAAAGCTTACGGTGTACTGGCCTTCATTCATCGAGGGATTGAGTTCAGGAGTCAGGAGGTAATGCTGCAGCTTTATAGGACCCTTGTCAGACCACACTTGGAGTACTGTGCGCAGTTCTGGTCGCCTCACTATAGGAAGGACGTGGAAGCTATTGAAAGGGTGCAGAGGAGATTTACAAGGATGTTGCCTGGATTGGGAGGCATGCCTTATGAAGACAGGTTGAGGGAGCTGGGACTGTTCTCCCTGGAGAGACGAAGGTTGAGAGGCGACCTGATAGAGGTTTACAAGATGTTGAGAGGAATAGATAGGGTGGACTCTCAGAGACTATTTCCCAGGGCTGAAATGGTCGCGACGAGAGGGCACAGATTTAAGGTGCAGGGAAGCAAGTACAGAGGGGATGCTAGGGGAAAGTTTTTCACTCAGAGGGTGGTGAGTGAATGGAATCGGCTGCCGTCGGTGGTGGTCAAGGCGAACTCGCTGGGGTCTTTTAAAAGACTTCTGTATGAGTATATGGGATCCAATGGGATTGGGGGTTATAGATAGGTCTATGGCTGGGTAGGTTTTGATGTGTTCGGCACAAATTGTGGGCCGAAGGGCCTGTTTGTGCTGTAGTGTTCTATGTTCTATGTTCTATTTTTATCACAGTTTCCATGTTAGTTGGAAAAAGTCACTCTCTGAAATGCACACCTGACCCATGTGTGATTTTGCCCTTAACTTTAATCTCTTCAAACAGAGTTCAGGTTTGCATTTTGAGAGTCTCAATAAGAACATAAGAACTAGGAGCAGGAGTAGGTCATCTAGCCCTCGAGTCTGCTCCGCCATTCAATAAGATCACAGCTGATCTTTCCGTGGACTCAGCTCCACTTACGCACACGCTCACTATAACCCTTAATTCCTTTACTGTTCAAAAATTTATCTATCCTCACCTTAAAAACATTCAATAAGGTAGCCCCAACTGCTTCAGTGGGCAAGGAATTCCACAACCCTTTGTGTGAATAAGTTTGTCCTCAACTCAGTCCCTATCTGCTTTCCCTTATTTTGAGGCTATGACCCCAGTTCTAGTTTCATCCACCAGTGAAAAAACTTCTCTACTTCTATCTTATCTATTCCCTTCATAATCTATGTCATCTCCCTTTATTCTTCTGAATTCCAATGAGTATTGCCCAGTCTACTCAGTCTCTCCTCATAAGCCAATCCTCTCAACTCCGGAATCAACCTATTGAATTTCTTCTGCACCCCCTCCAATGCCAGTATATCCTTTCTCAAGTAAGGAGACTAAATCTGTACACAATATTCTAGATGTGCCCTCATCAGCATCTTACACAACTGCAACATAACCTCACTGTTTTTAAACTCCATCCCTCTAGCAATGAAGGACATTATTCCATTTGCCTTCTTAATTATCTGCTGTACCTGCAAACCAATTCCTTGTGATTCCTGCACAAGGTCACCCAGATCCCTCTGCACAGCAGCATGCTGCAATTTTTTACCATTGAAATAATAGTCCATTTTGCTCTTATTCCTACCAAAATGATGACCTCACATTTACCAACATTGTATTCTGTTTACCAGACCCTCGCCCACTCGCTTAGACTGTCTATATCCTTTTGCAGACTTTCAGTGTCCTTGGTACACTTTGCTGTGCTGCTCATCTTAGTGTCAGCTGCAAATTTTGAATCACTACACTTGGTCCTCAACTTCAAATCACTTAAGTAAATTGTAAACAATTGCAGTGCCAACACTGATCCCTAAGGCACACCACTAGTCACTGATCGCCAACCAGAAAAACACTCATTTACCCCCCTCTTTGCTTTCTGTTAGTTAACCAATCCTCTATCCATGCTAATATATTACCCGTAACACTGTGCACCTTTATCTTATATAGCAGTCTTTGGTACGGCACCTTGTCAAATGCCTTCTGGAAATCCAGATACACCACACTCATAGATTCCCCATTGTCCACTGCACATATAATGTTCTCAACAAATTCTACCAAATTAATCAAATATGATCTACCCTTCATGAACCCAAGTGAGTAAGTGTCTTACCAATGGAACAAATTATACCCAGATGTTTCACTATTTCTTCCTTGATAGATTCTAATATTTTTCCTGTGACAGAAGTTAAGCTAACCAGCTTATGGTTGCTTGCCTTTTGTCTACCTCCTTTTTTAAACAGTGGCATCACATTTGTTGTTTTCCAATCTGTGGGTACCACTCAGAGTCGAACAAATTTTAATAAATTACCACTAGTGCATTTGCCATTTCTCCTGCCATCTCTTTTAGTACCCTGGGATGCATTCTGTCAGGACCAGGAGACTTGTCTATCTTTAGTCCCATTAACTTGCCCAACAGTACCCCTTTCATGATAATGATAGTTTCTCACCTGCCTTCTTGTCATCAATTTTTGGCATGTTATTTGTGTCTCCCACTGTGGATGTTGACACAAATTCAACGTCTCAGCCATTTTCTCATTTCCAGTTATTACATCCCCCTTCTCTTCCTTTAAAGGACCAGTGTTTACTTTCACCACTCCTTTTCGTTTTATGTATTTGTAGAAATTTTTGCTACCTTTTTTTGATATTCTGAGCTAATTTACTCTCATAATCCATCTTACTTTTCTTTATAGCTTTTTTCATGGCTTTCTGCTGACCTTTAAAGATTTCCCAGTCCTTCAGGTTCCCACTAATCTTTGTCACTTTGTATGCAATTTTCTTTCAATTTAATGCCCTTCTTTATTTCCTTACATATTCACGGCTGATTATCTCTTTCTACATTTTCTCAAATGGAGGTATTTGAGTTAGGCCAGTTAGAAAGTCTGCCTCAGTTCTCCAACATAACAACCCAGCTCCCAAGCCTGGTATAACTTGATCTCTCTCACTGCCCACTTATCCAATGCTGTCCTATGATCCCTGAGGAACAGCATGTTTAGCACTGCTGCATCACACTCCAGCGACTTGGGTTCAATTCCTGGCTTGGGATACTGTCTGTGTGGAGTTGCACATTCACCCTGTGTCTGCATGGGTTTCCTCTGGTTTCTCTCACAGTCTGAAAGATGTGCTGGTTAGGTGCACTGGTCATGCTAAATTCTCCCTCAGTTTTCCAAACAGGTGCTGGAATGTGGTGACTGGGGAGTTTTCACAGTAACTTCATTGCAGTGCTAATGTATGCTTAGTTACACTGATAAATAAACTAATTATCTCACTCACCTGTAAACACTAGGCATACTCCTTGGGAGCCATGAAATAGCAAGGGGAATTATTTTCATAATCAACAGAAAAAAATTAAACTTCTGAGAATCTAGTGAAATCCTAAATTCAAACACACTTCGATACTGAGAAGAAATAATATTGAAGTCCAAAGATAATTGTAATCCTTTAACTGCCTGTGAGGTTTGTAAACAAACTAGAAACTACGCCAAAGCATATTCTGTCATTACGGTCCCTTAAAATTTTCAATAAGTTTTGGATCAGTGGACCACCTACTGAGTTGAAGCCATCACAGTTTTTGAAACTCAGGCAAGCATTCCTGCAGCTGTTATAACAAAAGCTTTCAGCTATATTACCAGAAACTAACAGGACAAAATAATGTCTCATTTTCATTTCAAATCAAAGTCCCTGGCAACCTATGCAGGGAAGCAAATCCAGAGTTTTTGCCATTCTTTCAAAAGCAAAGTTTTTTTTAACAGCCTAAGCATTCTGGCAATTCAAATTACAGCAGAGGCTGACAGAACTGTTTTATTTACATTCTTTAATGGAAAACACTGTAATTGCATGACAATTATTTAATTCTGGTCAATGTAATAGTCAAATTACCTTCATAGGGCAATTAATCACTGCACTTAAAAAAACAGATCTACATTATAAGACATGTTTGAGGCATCAGAACACGTTGAAGCATTTTGCCCTTACTTTTCAAAATGTTCCGGCTATCTCTGCTGGCTTTCCCCAGTGATCACAAGTTCTCCAAAGTGGTGATTGTTTGTCAGGTTTCCTAACCCCACACCAATGCATGGAAATAGTGTGCAGGAGGAATTCCAGTTTTCCAGTGGTCATCACAGCGGGGGTCCTAAGTTTGCAAGAGATGTGTGTTTGCATTTTGCAACCAAGGCCTTCTCACCCTTCTGAAAGATCAAATGATAATGATTTGGTGATACAGATGACAGAGGAATGTTGCTTCTCCAATAAAGAGAAAACTATAATCAGAGTTTCCTGAACCAATTTGCATTTCTATTGGCTACTGGAAATTGAGCTCCCTACTGCCTAGTTCATACTGAATTTTGCCAATATTTTGCCACTAGGGGAACATCATCCCAAAAGCAAAAGCTTAATTTACCAAACCCTAAATGTTAAGCTTATATTGCAATGCTTCTTATGCAAATTAAGGATCAATTTAATTCTTGAACTGAAAATGCATTAGTGAAACTAGTCTCTCATCCACTCAACAATTTAATGCCTATGAATTTGTTACTTTACCTTATAATTATGTCCTCTAATGCTTTCCTAGCTTTGCACAAAATAAATCTCTGTATCTCCCTAATGTTAGTCTGAACAACTCTGATTATAGCTTTCTCCACCTATGTCAACCTTTAAAAATCTTCTTAAAATCTATCTCTTTGAACGAGCTTTCAATTATCACTCCTAATCTCTCACTCACTGGTGTGGTATCTGCTTTCCTTACGTCTTTCTGAAATGCCTTGGGGCATTTTTATATTAAGTGTTATATAATTACACAGGGCGTGATCTTACTAGTCCACTGTTGCTCAGTGTGGCGAGTCAAGAAGATAGTGTGAAAGGCTAAAAGTCTGATTTGTGCCGGGCATGAATGGGATCGCTATCCTTCTGGCCCGGTTTTAGAAAACGCCTATTAACATTGAATTGACTAAATTTAAATTTTGATATAGCTGTTCCCACCTTCTTAAATGCTCCTCCCCTCACCATCAAGATGTCATGCAGGCAAGAATCACTACTGCTCTGCAGTAGCAGGGATCAGCTGATGTGGCCATGCCGAGGGGGATCAGAGGCCATTGAGGCCCTTGGGTTGTTGGGGGCATGGCCAAAAAGTGCCCATTTGGCACCCTGGCAGTTCCTTAAGTGTATCGTAAGTGTGCTGGGATAGTACTAAGAAGGTGGGGACTAAGGGGGTGTTGGTCTGAGTGAGTTATGATGGGCGCTATGCACAATGAGGAGGGGCTAATGTGAAGGGAGCTCTACAAGGGAGGGTGGTAATGCAAGCGATATTGTAGAAGGTGGAGGGCGATGCAAAGGGGGTGGTTTTTCATGGGATGTAAGGGTAAGATGTGGATGGAGTCGTGATGTCGGGGGCATGTTGGGGATCACTGTCAGATGATCCTGATGCCCCGATAATGATATTGGGGTGATGGGTGGGGGGCAGGGTTTACAATGCAGTCAGTAACGTGGTGTCTGATACCCTTGCGGGTTGGGGAGGAGGTTCACTAATAGACTGGAGCAGACCGCGTAATGGCGTGCTGAACCCGGCTCCATCGGCTTACTTCGGCTGTGGTCCCATTTGTTCCCAGCTGTTAAAGAAATTGCTGAATGGTGAAAATTTGGTGCACAGAACTCCATTTTTGTGCTATTATGATTCTTAGAAACTTTTTGGGAAAATTACCCCCATATGTTTCTTACCTTCAGACCATTCCCCACCAGGGAACCTCCACCCAACCGATCAAAGAGAGCAGAGAGGGCTATATCTCTGGTCTGGGAATCCAGCAAAGGTGAGGATGCTGGATGACAACTGTGAAACCTGGGACTTTAGCTTGGAGTCCCCAAAATAGTCAACATTTGTGAGTGATTTTCTTTGCTCTATTGTGAAGTGTGTTGAAGTTTCTAAGATGGGATTTTGTTTTAATTCTTTCATGGGATGTGAGCAATGTTGAAAAGGCCAGCGTTTCTAAGCCATCCCTAATTGTCATTGAGAAGATAATGGTAAGCTACGTCCTGAGCTTCTGTTGTCCATGTGTAGATTCACCAATAATGCTGTTTGATAGGGAATTCAACACTGATGTTGGGAGAATGGCAAAACAGTTGCAAGTCAGAATATCACATGACCTGGAAAGGAACTTGCACTTGGTGGTACTCTCATGCATTTGCTGCCCTTATCCTTCTAAGTGATGGAGGCCACAGCTTTGGAAGGTACTGCTAAAGGAACACTAGTGAATTGCTGCATTGCTTCTTATAGATGAGATATATTGCTGCTACTGTGTATTGTAGGGAGGAAGTGTATGTTGAAGATGGTGGATGGGATACCAATCAAACAGGTAAACCTGTTCTGGATGTTATTGACACTGCACTCATCCAGACAGGTTGAGAGCATCCATCATGCTCTTGAGTTATGGCTTGTAGATAGTGGACAGGTTTTGGGGAGTTAGGAGGTGAATTACTCACACAGAATACTCAGTCTTGGACTGCTCTTGTAGCCACAGTATGTCACAGGGACCATACTTCCTCCCCTATCTTTCTTCAGACCCATTGCCCTTCTATTGGGATTCCTGGCCTCTATATGGAGTCATTAGCACAGCTCATTGATCCAAAATGCAGATGCATGACTCCTAACCATGAATGCAGTTATCCATAATTCTAACAGAACAGGTACAAATATTTGGGCTGATTGTTTCTCAGGCAGAGCACCCATGGCTGACTGCTGGGTGATTGTGATGGATGGTCACTGCTGCTCAAGTAGAACTACCAACTGGTCCTAACTCTTGTTTACTTAGGTGTCAGACTTTGCTGAGTATTTGCACTCGGAGTCAGAAAGTTGGGGGGTCCAAGCAATTGCGACACATAATCTAGATTGATACTTAGGGACAGTATTGAAAGATGGCAGTCACTTGTATGAGGCATTCATCTAAGGCCCTCTCTGCCTCTCAGGAGGATGTAGCAGATCCCACAGCAGTATTACAGAAAAACATAGGCTGGCTCCTGCCCTTGCCACGCCCAATATTTATTCCATGATTTTCCCTAAACAAATGCTCCACTCTGAGTTCTGCAATGGCAAGTGATCACCAGGAGGGCAGAGGACATACTGCAAGGACATTGGGCAAGTGTCTCTAAATAAATGCATCATTCCCATCAACATGTGGGAATGGCTTGTCTCAGAAGCTCACAAACTGGAGAAGAAGCATCTGCAAAGGTGTCAATCACCTCGAGCCTTACTGGGTAGAGCACGTGGAGGCCAAGTGTAAACAAAAGAAAACAGTACAGAATCCAGAGAGTCCCATCCATCCATCTCATCAAATACAAACCTGTGACAGAGTCTGAAGCTCCAGAAGTGGTCTGTTCACTCCCCAGAGTGGAAGCGAGTCATTCTTGACTTTGAGGGACTGCCAGTGAAAGAAGAGTTATTCCTTGACCAGCACCACTAAAACAGATTTTCTGGTCATTATTGTTGCATCTTGCTGTGCAAATTTCTTACATCGCAACAATGAACATATTTCAGGAGTACGCACTTGGATTAAAAACACTTTCAAATGTCTTGATATTGTGAATGGCATTGCAGGAATGTAAATTCTGTCTGCATTGTTGCTAAATCTGTTACTCGTTTATTATTTCCTCATTAATGGACTTCCAATCTCGTAACAGCTTTATTGTCAAGTGTATTGTTTAATGCCTTCCATAAGTCTAGTTATGTGACACCAGTCCTGGTTTGATCATTGTATTCCCACAAATTCTCAAACCAGTCAATTGTCTATTATCAACTGAGATAATCTGTTTCATTTATGTACTCCCACCGTTAGCCTTGGGCTGTTTTTCAGTCCTCCAACAATCAAACTGAGAAACTTGTTTGTCTTGTTCACCAACTTGCTTATGCAATCACAGAACATGGTAATTTTTCAATATTTTTTAACAACTGTGGTTTGGTGAATTTGAATCATAGGGTTCTGGGTTTGAGTACGTAAATCAAGACTGAAACTTCTGTGCAATGACTGGGGAGTACTGCACTGTTGGAAGCACCATATTTCACATGAGGCATTAAACAGAAGTCCCTTCTACTGGCTTGGATGAGTGTAAACGATCCCATGGTACGATTTTGAAAAAGAACAAGGGAGTTATTCCTGGTGTCATGGCCAATATTTATCCTTCGATAAGTTAAGCAAAAGAAACAAATTCTCTGGTCATCGTCACATTGCTGTTTGTGGGAGTTCCTATTTCTGATTCTCTTCTTACATTCAGTGATGCATCAATTTCATTCATTCCCATAGTTAATAATTCCTGGGATAGTCTATTGCCAGGGGCTTATAGCTAAAGGGGCATCACTCCACATCAAGCATGGCTGACCAAAATGCTGAAATCTTGCTACCATTAAGACCAGCAGAATCTTAAGATCCCACAGACAGCACATCCCTGTTATGGGATTCCGGGCAATGAGGGGTGCGTTCAACAGGGAACTCCATTGACAACAGTAGGACCGTAAAATCCTGCTGCAAATGGGCTTGCACCACCTCCCACTACTACGAAACATGCCATGGAGGGAAAAAGAAAACCCGCCTGGGGTCTCTCATGTTCTTATCACCAGCCTTTGTGGTATGTTTGGAAGGATTTTGCACTCTCAGACCTGCTCGCCGTCTTATGAACGCACTTTCCTTGGCCATTAATTCCTGGAGTGGGACTTGAACGCAGAGTTGTGGCTTGAAGACAAGGACATTAGCCACTAGTGTGTGCAAATTGACTGTCTTGTTTCCCAAATTCCGGCAGTGACTATACTTTGTTAACTATGAAGTGTTCTGAGATGTCTGGTGATCATGACAAGTGCTATATAAATTGTCTTTTCAAGATTCATATTAGCATTGAATTCTTGCCTGATGGATTTCAAATTAACAGACATTCATGATTCCGACAACATTAAGACTGACCTTATTAAAATATGGAATATTATCTACTTCCCAATCTTTCAGTGCTTCACTTGTCTATGATAAGCTGTAAAAAATGTATCCCTCACCTTTTCTCCTCATTTCCTTAAGTATTATTGGATTTTTCACACTAGTTCTGTTTCTCAGCTGCTCTGAGATTCTGTAAATTTGACATGGTGTGGAATGTTACAAGGCAAGTGAGAAGTACACATGTTCTTACTGGATGCGATTCGAAATGTGATTTTAGTCCTCAAAAGTCATATCAGAATGCTGCGATAAGCCCAGCATGATCTTTCCAGGACACACTGAAAATTAAGTACTTCTCACAGATTCCTAGATGATCAGGGTGAAAGAAGGGAACAGCAAACAAGATCATTTTTTTAATCCTCCATGTCCTGTCCCCAGCAGCGTAGGATCAAAGATGCTAGTATAACACAAACTCACGCATGCACACACAAGAATATATGCACACAGACATGCACCCAAGCAACATCCACACATACACGTAAGAAAACACACACACACATCCTCACTCAACATCTACACTTGCAAATACACATCACGAACATACACTCAACCACACACACCAATCCACATGTGAACATAAACACACGACCACACGCACACAAACACTGTGCACATGTGTGTGTGTGGGGATCTGGGTGTGTATGTGCATAGTTGGGTTAATGTGTGTGTGCGTGTGGATAAGTGTACTTTTATAATAGAAGCATAGAATTTGCTGACTGGGTGATCGTGTGGGTGAATGTGAGTGTGGGTGAATGTGAGTGTGGGTGAATGTGAGTGTGGATGAATGTGAGTGTGGATGAATGTGAGTGTGGATGTGTTTGTGTGTTGGTGGATGAACACATGGGTGAATGCGCGAGTGAGCATGTGGATGAGTCATGGATGTGTAAGTGAATTTGTGAATGACAGCATGTCTGAATAAATGTGTGTGTGTGCAAGTGCATGTGTGTTTGTGTATATGGGACAAGCGTGTGGGGGCAAGTGCAAATAAGAGTGTATGGGTGAGCATGTGGGTATGTGAATGTGTGTGCATGTAGTGCTTGAGTGAATGTGTATGTAGAGGTTGTGTGTGAATGTTTATTGTTGAGTGTGTGTAAATGTGTGAGTGTGTGTGCACTTCTGGATGTATGTGTGTGGGTAGGTGTATATGAGTATGACTTGACAAGAACTACATGAACAAAAAAAAAGGTACCCAACTTTTACAAAGAATTGGTTTTGCAAACTGACCCTCTTTGTGAACAAGCTGAATAAAATTTAAATAAAGCTAAATACACACTAATTTTAAAAATAAAATTATTTTGTACAAATAAGCCATAAAAAGATTTCTGTGAATGAGAAAGCTCCTTCAAATATGTGCTAAGAATGGACTTTGTCTTCAGTCTTTATCATTCTTGATCCACTTAGAAATGATTTGATGAATTGGACACATTGGAATTCCCAACACAACCAAAGTATTTTTAACAATGATAAAAATGAAGTAGGAACATTGGAAATTAGGACTCAAGAACAGGAGTAGGCCATTTGTCCCTTGAGCCTGCTTCACCATTCAATAAGATCATGGCTGACCCACTTGTGGCCTCAACTCCACTTTGTCGCGTATCCCTCCATAATGTGCCTTTTAAAAATCGAACAGGAATCTGGGCCTGTGCTGTGTGTGTGTGTGTGTGTGTGTGTGGGGGGGGGAGAGACGACATAGACCATAGAACAATACAGCACAAACAGGCCCTTCGGCCCACGAGTTGCGCAGATCACATCTACCAATCCACAGACCTATCTATAATCCCCTATCCTATTCTTTTCCATATACTCATTCAGAAGTCTTTTAAAAGACCCCAGTGAGTTTGCCTCTACAACCTCCGACAGCAGTCGGTTCCATTCACTCACCACCCTCTCAGTGAAAAACCTACCCTGACATCTCCTTTGTATTTGCTTCCCTGCACCTTAAATCTGTGTCCTCTCATAGTGACCATTTCAGCTCGGGGAAATAGTCCCTGGGAGTCCACCCTATCTATTCCTCTCAACCTTTTGTAAACCTCTATCAGCTCGCCTCTCAACTTACGTCTCTCCAGTGAGAAGAGTCCCAGCTCCCTCAACCTATCTTCGTAAGGCCTGCCTCCCAATCCAGGCAGCATCCTTGTAAATCTCCTCTGAACTCTCTCAATAGCCTCTACATCCTTCCTATAATGAGGCGACCAGAACTGCGCACAATACTCCAAGTGGTGTCTGACAAGAGTCTTATAGAGCTGCATCATTACCTCCTGACTCCTAAACTCTATTCTCGATTAATGAAGGCCAGTACACCGTACGCCTTCTTGACCACTTCCTCCACCTGCGAGGCCGATTTAAGAGTCCTATGGACCCTGACCCCGAGATCCTTCTGCTCTACAACACAGCTAAGACTCCTACCCCTTATATTGTACTCCTTCATCCCATTATTCCTGCCAAAATGGACCACTACACATTTATCTGCGTTGAAGTCCATCTGCCACTTCTCCTCCCAGTCTTGCATCCTGTCTATGTCCCGCTGCAACTTTTGGCATCCCTCCAGACCACCCACAACACCACCAACCTTTGTATCATCGGCGAACTTGCTAACCCATCCCTCCACTTACTCATCCAGGTCATTTATGAAAATGACAAACAGCAGGGGTCCCAGAACAGATCCCTGGGGCACTCCACTGGTTACTGACCTCCATGCAGAACAAGACCCATCCACAACCACTCTCCACCTTCTGCCAGCAAGCCAGTTCTGGATCCATGAGCCCAAAGCCCCTTGGATCCCATGCCCTCTCACCTTCTCCAGAAACCTTGCATGGGGGGAAGGAGGGGATGTGGTCTGGGTTGGTATATAAGAGAGGTGAGTTGACTCCCACTCCACTCAATTTAAATACCCTAAATTAAAATGCAAACTCAATGGTCAAAGATTTTCTGTTAGTAAATGTGGGGCATTCATCATTAGTTAGATTAGTCCATTCCTTTTTAATCTCTATGCTATTAAGCAGAGTATATTGCTATATAATGCAAGGTGGAAATGTTTTAATACTCTTAGAGCATCTGGGATGCAAGTGAATACTGTAGATCTATTAACCAATGGAAGCGAAGGATTGAGGATAAATGGTGCAAGGAAGTGCAAGTTGGAACTGTGAATTCAATGCAAAATCAGGAACAGAAAGAGAGAAGTAGTTACTAACAGCTCCAACAGTTCTTTTTTTTCCCCAGTTTTCCATTTAATTAAATACCCCATAAAGAAAAGTTGAAAAAAATGAAAAATCCCTGAATTTGTGATTGTCTTTCATTGGGACCCTATGACTTACTTACATTTCTCTTGGGTTAATAGAGTCCTAACAGGTGGTGAATGCATCATTTATATTCAAAACATGCACGTGTAACTGGAACGACCTTTACTCAAGCAATTTGCAAAAGAGAGAAAAATATATGCATCAACCTTAGGAATGTTTTCCCTCATAAAACCATTGGCAGTCTTCTCTTTTCCCTCCCAGGTCTAATGAGGTGATAACAAGCTTATAATCATTTTATCCCTGCGGAGATTAATGGGATGTTTAACACTCTCCCCACCACATTCCTCCAACCCTTTGCAATTTATCTTAAATAGCTCTCTGTAGATTTTCATCATGTCTCAATTGTGATACCTTTCCCCAAGTTGTGTGCTTTCTGGGGAAGCTTCATATCATAATCAGAAGAATTAGTCACAAATTAAATATAAGAATTACTGGACAATTTCTTTCTTTCACAATTTATCGGATCAATATCAGTAATGTACGTTTCGTTTGACCCAAACAATAGAGCTAATTTAAAACATTTGTTCTCTTTTTTTAAGGCAACACTATTACTGATTGAAGTTGTTGGGCTAATAACACGGATGCTGCAAATCAGCAGTCCACATTTAACTCATTAAAAACCTGTGTTTGAAAATGAGTGCACCGGAGAATCTCGCTCGGTATCTGCAAATGGATTAAGCGTATTACAGGAAGTGTGACTGATGAGACTTGGTGTATGGGTAATATTAGCTCATGGCAGCTCTAAGAATATAATCAACTTTATTGTCACCTTTATTTTACAATAAAAAAGCCATTACAGTGGGAAATATGTTTGGATCCAAACCATTGTGAGGGGTGAAAAAAAAGAGAAATCGAAAAAAGACATCTTAGATATAGCGTCTTTCACAACATCCCAGAGTTCTGTCCCAAATCAGTTGCTTTTGGGGTTTAGTCAGTGCTGTAATGAAAATGTTGCAACTGCCCATTTGTGCACAGCAAGCTCCCACAAACAGTAATAATAACAAGCAGGTAATTTTTTTTTGTGATGTTGATTGAGGGATAAATTTTAGTCAGGGCTTCAAGGAAAACTCACCTGTTCTTCTTCAAAATAGTAATGGGAAATATTTTTACATTCACCTTCTCCCAAGAAGGCAGATGGAGTTAATATCCCAACCTCCGATACTTACGGCACAGTGTCAGTGCAACACAGTGCTGTCAGCAGAGATTTGAGCTTGACCGTCTGGGAATGGGATTGGAACTTACAACCTTCTAACCTCAGAGTCAAAAGTGCAACCAGAGTCTTACAGACTTATTCCAAGCAGCTAACCCACTTACCACTTAATTGTAGTTGATGAAAATTGATTGATACTCGACCATTTTATCTGAGATATGTAAAACAGAAACTGCTGTAACTGTTCTAGGAACAGACAGAACTCTGGGCAGAACTGTCAATGTGACCAATACTTGTTTCATCTGATAGGCTTTCCAGTATCTCTTTGCTGCTAGCATGCTCACAGTTCTATTGCTCAGTGCATCCAAAGTGTAGTACAGAGACAGCGTAAGTGACTCTGGTGCATTAACACAAATCATCCTGGTTTAAGAGACTGCATCAAGATAATTTAGCTGGTAAAGATGGCATTTAAATTACATCAAGTCATTCTGCAGACGTTAATTTTACAGTTAAGACACAGCCTGGGTGTATGTGAGTATTTAAATTTGTGATTTCTTATAATTTATGAGTGGATCTCCTGTGTCATGGCTCATGATGAGTCAGAGGCTAATGTGTACTAAAACAACAGGAGTATTATATGCTGTAATACAGTCCGCCTGGGGCAATGCTCATAGGCTCCATCTGGATTGAGTCTCACTTGAGGTGGTTTTCAGGGTTGGGGGTGGGATAGGGAGGAGGGGCAAGTGGTCAGGATCCGGGAATTGTGAAAAGTCAATAAATGTACAAAGCTACAGCTGGAAATAATAAATTAAAATGCCTACCTTTGACTATGAAGAAAAACAATTTCAGTGGACTAGGCTGGAGAGATATTGATAGAAGTTGCAAAGAGAAAAAGAAAGAAACCAGCAAGGGTTGCTTGCCCTGGGTGGAAGAAGGGATGGACGTGTAGCAATAAAATAAATAAATACATTAGGACAACAATAGGAGGGAGAGCACAATAACTAACAAGGGTGGAAAGAGGCAGAGAAGTAAGACATAAGGATAGCCTACATGATGAATGAATGTGGAGTGAAATGGATGCTCATTTGCATGTTTGACATTATTAGAAAATACTAACTACACCAATTTCCCACTGTCTTGGGAATATTGAGGGCGGGTCAATTGTACATGCACAACAAATATCAAGAGCATTTAAATCGGGGTTAAATTGTCCTGGCAGTATCAGCAGCTAATTATGTTTGTACACAAACCTTATCTCTCTAATATATTGATGGCAGTTATCCCTTGTTAATTACGTTACAAGGTTCAATCTTTATCACAATGGTGCTGACATCTGGTAATAATATTCTGGAGGGAAAACAAGAAATGGCCAAGAACAAAAGTGTTTTGTGTTTAATATGGTTCTGTGTCTGCATGCAGCGAGGGTTCTGAGTGACAGTAACACAAATACAATTCCTCCAGAAAATCAAAGTCTTTCTTTAACTCACACTGGAAAGGAAACACAGTCTTGCAGTTGTATAGAGGCTCGTCAGAATCTCAAAGAACTTCACAACCGACTTTTGAAGTGTAGTCATTGTTATGGAAGAAATACAATAACTGATTTATACAAAGTAAGCTCCTACAAATAGCAACGAGATAAAGATTAGATCAGTGGTTCCCAACCAGTGCGCCATGCGCCATTGGTATGCTGTGAAGACACCTGCATACACACATCCTTCCCCTTCCCCAAGGGTGTTGCGGAAAAAAATTCAAAATGATTGAAAATTCATGTAATTAAACTAAAACTAACTTTTGTTTTCAGCTCTATGGTCAGCATCTCCATGACCTGACAATTTGTGGGTCTCCTGCGCATGTACACGGGTTAGATTTTTTATGTTGGCACATAAGCAACCGAATTTGGAGCTAATGATGCACGTACAAAATCTCAAAAAGGATGCAAAACTCTAGGAGAAGAGAAAGGGACAGAAAGCGGTCAAAATAAAACAAGTGTGAGGATGGGGTGAAGTTGAAAATTAAGGGAAGATGACAGAGAAATTAAAAGAAGTGCCTCAAAAATGTTTTATAGTATCAAGGTGTGTTATGATATATAAAAGGTTGTGAACCCTTGGACTAGATAGCTTATTTTTATACTCTCACCTGAAAGGGCAGATGGGATCTCAGTTTACAACCTCATACAATAGACAATATAGCACACCTGCAGTACTGCCCTGGTCAACCCAGAAAACAGATGGGATTTTCCATCTGCCAGAGTGTGTCTTGCAGCAATAGAGGCAGTCTGCCATTAGCCGGAAGTGGGATCTCCTGGTTCTACCATTATCAACAGAATTTCCCATTGCTCGCATCCTCCACCATTGGAGAACCTGTGGGATAGGGTTGTCCTCATTGGTGGGACGGCAAACCGCAACATCCTGCTGACAGGAATGGCTAGAAAACCTTGCCCTATTAGTGGGATGTTATTGCTTCGCTTGTCCCAAAACTGTAAAATCTGTCCAAGGTCAACAGATCTTTCCATTGTTCGTCTTTTGCCTGCTCTGATTCTCGTGATGGGCAAGCAGTAAAATATATCTAAATCCTTGGGATGGGGCATGAAGGTCTCAGCCTTCTTCCTTTGAAGTGATAGTGCTATCAATTAAGATACAACTGACACCAATAAACCCAAATTGATCTTTCTCTGCACCCAAGCTATGATTGCAACACTATATTCTGCACTCTCCTTCACTATGTACGGTATGCTTTGTCTTGCATAGCACACAAGAAACAATATTTTTCACTGTGTACTAAAATAAAATTTGAATCAGTGAAAGAGACCTGTGCTGCTCAAACGTTTAACTCTTTGAATTGGTGACTGGTTGAAAATGATTGCTTTCATATTCCAGACTTTGAAAAGCACCTACCTCTTTGTGAGTTATTGACCTATGATTCCAGAACAGTCCTTGCTGCTGTTGTGTTCTATCCATGGGTTCAATGTCTCTCATCCACTTACATGACTAATAGAGATAATTAACTCCACTATTTCCTCTAGTTAGGGAATAGATTATCCACTTAAAGTGATCACATTGAGAATGAAGAGAGAGTTCAGGAAAAAGATCTTTAGGCAGAGAGTTGTTGAAGTGTGGAACAGAAGGTTTTGCCTCAGGGAACAGAGCATCTACTTGTTTACCTTTAAAGGATTTAATGGATATACAACAGAAAGGACAAAGCTTTTATGGAAAGTGTGCAATTAGTTTAGCTAGCTTCAGGATTGAACCGGTATAGAAAAGCAGCACTGAATGATTATGCCTTGTCTGTAAATGTCTGCAGTTAGGTTAGGGAGATGGAATTGAACCACATATCAGGAAACGGTACAATGAAGCTGCATTTGATGAGAAAAGTAGATGAAAGGATTGAAGTGGGGGAGAAACTGATTTCACATTGGTGGAACTTTTCCTTCTTTGCAGAACAGGATTGTTTATTTGGACTATTTTACAACTCAAATCTTGTTAAGTTGCCAGGTTCTATACTCAAGTTAACTGAGGAGATGCAAGAGAGACAAGATTGGCCTGTTTAAAATAATGATTTCATTTTTGTAACGTCAACATTACAACCAGTTAAGAATACTATTCATGACACTAAACATGTTTGGGACTAGGAGTTTTCCCTCGCATGCAAGAGAAATTTCACCCAGTACCACAACGAAATCACTCAGTACAAAAATAAAACTTGCTTCACATTCATGGCTTTGTCATTATTCAATTTGCAATAGCACATGATATTCTATTGATATTTTCTACAGTTAATGAAAACTCAATACTTTAAGTTCAACTTCAGACCTGATGACAAATTTGCACAATTTATTGACATAGGGACAAATTTTGGAATTACTACAAAACAAAGATATCAGAAAATCTTTAGGATAAATCAATTCAATCTACGGCCATTGTACAAAGTTCAAGATCAGTAGTTCCCATACTGTGGTTCATGAAATGTTTCATGGGGTTCGCAGGAAGAATTCTCAGAATGTCTGACATGGAAGTGGCTGCCAGCCAAAATTAATCTTAGCTGTTCATTCGAAACCGAGGGAGGAAGTGTTAGAGCTTCTGAAATATCCATACCGAGGGAGGAAGTGTTAGAGCTTCTAGGTAGCATTAAAACTGATAAATCTCCAGGGCCTGATGGCATTTATCCCAGACTGCTTAGAGAGGTGCGAGGTGAAATTGCTGGGCCTCTGACGCAAATCTTTGTCTCTTCCTTGGACACGAGTGATGTCCCAGAGGACTGGAGAATAGCTAATGTTGTACTGTTGTTTAAAAAGGGTGGTAGGGATAACCCCGGAAATTATAGGCCGGTGAGTTTGACGTCAGTGGTAGGGAAGCTGTTGGAGGGGATTCTTAGAGATAGGATGTATAGGCACTTAGAGCGCTGCAATCTGATTAGGGATACGCAGCATGGATTTGTTAAGGGGAGGTCGTGCCTTACAAATCTGGTAGAATTTTTTGAGGAGGTGACGAAAACGGTGGACGTAGGGCGAGCCGTTGATGTCGTCTATATGGATTTTAGTAAGGCGTTTGACAAAGCCCCTCATGGGAGGTTAATCGAGAAGGTCAAGGCAAATGGGATACAAGGACAGGTAGCTAGATGGATAAGCAACTGGCTTGGTAATAGGAGACAGAGAGTAATAGTGGAAGGGTGTTGCTCTAGCTAGAGGTCGGTCACTAGTGGTGTGCCGCAGGGCTCGGTACTGGGACCTCTTCTATTTGTAATATATATAAATGACTTGGAAGAGGGAGCAAGTGGAGTGATCAGCAAGTTTGCAGACGATACAAAGGTGGCTGGACTTGCAGATAGTGAGGAGCATTGTCAGGCGATGCAGCAGGACATAGATAGGCTGGTAGCTTGGGCAGACAGATAGCAGATGGAATTCAATCCTGATAAATGTGAGGTGATGCATTTCGGGAGAAAAAATGTAGTGGGGAGGTATATGATAAAGGGTAGACCTATTAAGAGTATAGAAATGCAGAGGGACCTGGAGGTGCAGGTGAACAAGTCTCTGAAGGTGGCAGAGCAAGTGGAGAAGGTTGTGAAGAAAGCATATAGTATGCTAGCTTTTATAGGAAGGGGTATAGAGTACAAGAGCTGGCCTTTAATGTTGCAGTTGTATAAAACGTTGGTTAGACCTCATTTGGAATACTGCATTCAGTTCTGGTCGCCTTACTACCAGAAGGACGTGGAGACTCTGGAGAGAGTGCAGAGGATGTTTACCAGGATGCTGCCTGGTATGGAAGGTCTGAGTTACGAGGAGAGATTAGGCAAATTGGGACTGTTTTCCATAGAAAGACGTAGACTTAGAGGAGATCTGATAGAGGTGTACAAGATTTTGAAGGGGATAGATAGAGTAAACAGGGTTAAACTTTTTCCTCGGATGGACTCAAAACACCAGGGGTCACAGGCTTAGGGTGAGGGGGGTAAGGTATAATTTGGATGCCAGAGGGAGTTTTTTCACAGAGGATGGTGGGGGTATGGAATGCGCTGCCAAGTAAAGTGGTGGAGGCAGGTACTCTGGAGTTATTTAAGAAACACTTAGATGGGCACATGAACAGAATGGGAATGGAGGGGTATAGAAAACTGATTTAAAATAGGGATCATGAGCCTTGGGAGTCCCTGGAAGTGTGTAAATAGATGATGATATTGATGTACTTGTTTTTATCCTACAGGTGCTTTGGTCCACCTTGTTGTCTAACAAGGGGCATACACGCGATGGGCCGTGAGAGGACTGCTCTTGGACCTTTTTCGAGAGTATCCTACTGCTTGACATCGTTAGTATATGCTTGACCTGGACCATCTGATGGGCAACACGACAGCGCAGTGACTATAACTGTGCTATGCAGATACGTGGATTTGGGCCTGTGTCTGTGGGAGTTTGCGCATTCTCCCCGTGCTTGCGTGGGTTTTCTCCAGGAGCTCCGGTTTCCTCCCACATCCCAAAGATGTGCTCTTGGGCTAATTGGCAAAACAAATTCTCCCTAAATTGTCTCAAATTTGGTTTTTAATCCATAGATCTATAAACATGATCAGGGATCGCGTGTAGAAGTGGGAACATTAAGGTGGTGGCATGGGCTCGTTGGGCCGAAGGGCTTGTTTCCCATGCTGTTTTGTTCTTTGTTCTCTTTGTTCTTTGAAAGTCGACTGTCACTTAGGATAGTCAATACTCAAAGCAACCAATCAGGTATGTAGACTATCCCTTCTTAGCCAATGATTGCTGTCGTTCTGCACCTTGTCTCATGCCGCGACAGAGATTGGACAGTCATTGGTGGTGTGTTGTTTGTGCCTGTAGGAGATTCAGATAGGTAATTGCATTTTAATTGTTCTCTATGGGCAGGATTTTAAAGCCTGTTCCAGCAGATGGATCTTCTGGTGCCGCTGACAGTGACACCGTTGCTGTGGGTGCCATGGCTTTTGATCCAATTGTATTGACAGCAGTGGGACTCATAGAACCCACAGCTGGTCAATGGTGGATCACCTTGGTCTCTGCATTATACACTGCACGGACGAATGGAAAATCCCATTTGTTTCCATTCGCCTTCTGACTTTGGGTGGGATTCTCTGTTCTCATCTGTGGCGGGGCCATTGTGAGCAAAGACAGAAAATTTGGCATTTTAACCAAAACTCAGCGACACCGAAAGACCCCCAAATCACAAAGACAGAAGATTTTGGCACTTGGTTAGAACTTTCTGGTCCCACTGACAGTGCACCCTTGCAACAGGTTTCATAGCAACAATGGGTGCATTCAAAGAGAAACCCCATTGACAATGGTGGGTCCAGAAGATCCCCCCAGTGGCATGCCACTTCCCACCACTGCGATAAACAGAGTAAACCCACATGTTAAGGTGCATAAATCCTGAAGGTAAAGTGTGAAAATTCACCCAGTATCACAATAAAATCACTCAGTACAAAAATAAAACTGTTCTTGGTCAGGGTCCAGGAGAAGGGGCATGCAGACAGTGCTGTAGACAGAAGCCAGAGGTTGGTGGAGGAGAGCGGGCTGCATAGTAGGACAAGGTGGAGCTGGGGCAGCGTAAGGAGGGAGGAGTATCCTAGATTCAATGTTGTAACAGTATGCAGACTGAGAGGCAGAACTAAAAGACTTTTTATCAGAATAAAAAAAAAATTCTGATCTTTTTCTTTCAGTTTAGTCAAACTACAATTGCAGCTCCTTACAGACTGCATGGGTCGGTTGGAGCAGAGGTTGGATGCACTTAGGAGCATAAAGGTGGTGGAAAGCGTCATAAATTGGAGCTTTGGAGACATGGGCACATCCAAGGTAAGGCAGATAGATGGGTGACCGCTAAAAGGGGCAAGCAGTCAGTGCAGGAATCGCCTGTGGTTGTTCCCCTCTCTAACAAGTATACCGTTTTGGATACTGTTGGGGAGGATGGCCTATCAGGAGATAGTAGCAGCAGCCAGAGCAGTGGCACCACAGCTAACTCTGTTGTCAAGCAGGGAGGGACAAAGAGGGCTAGAGCAATAGTTATAGGGGATTTTATTTTTTAGGGGTTCAGATAGGCAGTTCTGTGGACGTGAAAGAGATTCCAAGATGGTATATTGTGTCCCTGGTGCCAGAGTCCAGGATATCTCTGAACAAGCAGAAAGCATTCTGAAGGGAGGGGATAAACAGCCAGAGGTCATGATACATATTTGTACTAATGACATACGTAGGTAGAATGATGAAATTCTGCAGCAGCAATTTAGGGAGTTATAGAAAGCAGGACTTCTAGGATTGTAATCTCAGGGTTATTCCGTGTGTCATGTGCCAGTGAGGCTAGAAATAGGAGGATAGTGAAGCTTAACATGTAGCTAAACAGCTGGTGCAGGAGGGAAGGTTTCAGATATCTGGACCATTGAGGTTTCTTCTGAGCAGATAGAAGCGTGGGTTGCATCTAAACTGGAAGAGCATAAATATTTTGGCTGAGAAGTTTGCTCATGTCAAATGGGAGGATTTAAATTAGTTTGGCAGCGGGGTGTGGGAACTAAAGCAAAGGTGAATTAGCTGAAGGGAACCCAGTGAGTAGAGCCAGTAAGACTCAGAGAAACAGCAGGCAGGATAAAGTTGCTAATCAAAGAGGGTCTGATGGCTGAAGTGCATTTGTTTCAATACGAGAAATGTAACAGATAAGGTAAATGAAGTTAGAGTTTGGATTAGAACTCGGAACAATGATATTGTTGCCATTATAGAGACTTGGTTAAGGGAAGGACAGGATTGGCAGCTTAATATTCCAGGATACAGATGTATCGTAAGGAATAGAGAAGGATGTAAAACGGATGGTAGAGTTGCACTACTGTTTAAGGAGAACATTATAGCTGTACTAGGGAGGATACCTCGGAGGGCTCATAGAGTGAGGCAATACGAGTAGAGCTCAGAATAGGAAGGCTGTCGTCACAATGTTGGGATTTACTATCGGCCATCCAACTACCAGCTGGAGATTGAGGAACAGATATGTAGACAAATTTTGGCAAGATGTAAAATTAACAAGATTGTTGTGATGGGAAATTTGTACTTCCCCTATATTGACTGAGACTCACTTCGTGCTAGGGGTGTGGATGGGGCAGAGTTTGTAAGGAGCATCCAGGATGGCTTCTTGAAATAGTATGTAGATAATCCAACTAGAGAAGGGGCCACACTGGACCCATTATCAGGGAATGAGCCTGGACAGGTGGTTGATTTTCAGTAGGAAGCAAATTAGGAACAGTGACCATAATTCAGTAAGCTTTAGAGCACTGATGGGTAAGGATAACTGTAATACTCAAGTTAAGGTGCTAAACTTAAGGGGGAATGGCTAATTACAACAATATTAGTCAGGAACTGAAAAGTGTAGATTGGGAGCAGATATTTGAGGGCAAATCAACATTGGTATGTGGGAGGCTTTCAAGTGTAAGCTGATAGGGATTCAGGACCGGCACATTCCTGTAAAGATGAAGGATAAGTATGGCAAGTTTTGGGAACTTGGATAATGAGATATTGGGAGCCTGGTCAAAGAGAAAAAGGAAGCATTTGTCAAGACTCGGAGGCTGGAACCACATGAAGCAAGTGTGCAATACAAGGAAAGTAGAAAGAAACTTAAGCAAGGAGAAAGGAGGGCTAAAAAAGATCCCAAAAAAATATTGGCCAGCAATATTACAGAAAATACCAAGGCTTTTTGTACATATATAAAGAGCAAGAAGATGGCTCGGGAGAAGGCTGGCCCACTCAAGGACAAGGGAGACAATCTATGCATGGAGCCAGAGGAAATGGGCGAGATATTAAATGAGTATTTTGCATCAGTATTCACCAAAGAGAAGGACTTGATGGATGATGAGTCTAGGAAAAGGTGTGTAGATATGTTGAGTCATGTTAAGATCAAAAAGGAGGAAATATTGGGGTTCTTTGAAATATTAAAGTAGACAAGTCCCCAGAGCCTGATGGGATATACCCCAGAATACTGAAAGAGGCAAGGGAGGAAATTGCTGGAGCTTTGAGAGATAACTTTTTATCTTCACTGGCTACAGGGGACCATCATCATCATTATGTGAAGGTGAGATTCATCATCTCATGTCAGAACAATGTCCACCAGGTACACGGTACATACTCTTGCAACTCAGCCAATGTTGTCTATCTGATACATGGCAGGAAAGGATGTCCTGAGTCATAGTACTTGGGGAGACCATGTAGATGCTATGACAATGGATGAACGAACACCGCTCAACAATCACCAGGCAGGATTGTTCTCTCCCTGTTGGGGAACACTTCAGCAGTCACGGGCATTCAAACTCTGATCTTCGGGTAAAGTTCTCCAAGGCGGCCTTCGTGACACACGACAATGCAGATTTGCTGATCAAAGACTGATAGCCAAGTTCTGCAAACATGAGGACAGTCCCAACTGGGATTTTGGATTATGTCACACTATCTGGAAACCCGAAGACATGCCTGAGCTTGCAAGATCTCACTAACTGTCCTCTTTGGAGACAATACATATCTCTTTAACCTGTGCTTAAACCTCTCTTCACTCACATTGTCTGTACCTTTAAGACTTGATTACCTGTAAAGACTCGCATTCCAACCATTATCTTGTAAATTGAGTTTGTATCAATTTATGCCATGTTTATGAACAGAATTCCCACTTACCTGATGAAAGGGCAGTGCTCTGAAAGCTTGTGGTTTGTGCTACCAAATAAACCTGTTGGGCTTTAACCTGGACTTTAACTTTTTACTGTACAGGGGAAGTCGTAGAGGATGGTGAATAGCCAATGTTGTTCTTTTGTTTAAGAAGGGAAACAAGAATAGTCCAGGTAATTACAGGAATCTTACATCAGTGGTCAGGAAATTATTGGACAGGATTCTTTGAGGCAGAATTTATTCCCACTTGGAAATAAGTGGATGTATTAGTGAAAGGCAACATGATTTTGTGAAGGGGAGGTCCTGTCTCACTAATTTGATGGAGTTTTTCACAAAAACATCACTGCATTATATATTGTTGCAACATTAATAAGAAAAGTATCTCTGGGAAATATTTAGTTTTAAGAGGGAGCTCACAAGAACTGGTGCAATGACAATAATCTCTCCCTCAATGTCAACAAAACGAAGGAGGTTGTCATCGACTTCAGCAAGCGTAGTGGAGAACATGTCACTGTTTCCATCAACGTGAAAGGATGAAGTAGAAATGGTTGAAAGCTTCAACTTTTTAGGTGTCCAGATCAGCAACAACCTGTCCTGGTTCCTCCATGCCAATGTAATAATTCAGAAAACCCACCAATGCCTCTACTTTCTCACAAGGCTAAGGAAATTTGGCATGTCAGCTACAAATGCACTACAGAATGCATTCTTTCTGGTTGTATCCAGTTTGGTATGGCTCCTGCTCAAGACTGCGAGAAGGTACAAAAGGTCATAAATTAGTCCAAACCATTACGCAAACCAGCTTCCCATCCAGGGATTCTGTTTAACTTCCCGCTGCCTCGGAAAAGTAGCCAACATAATTATGGACTCCGTGCACTCTGGACATTCTCCCTGCCATCTTCTTCCATCATAAGAGTGTCCACCTCTAGATAAGAAATACAATCAGGACACCATATAATCTGCCATTCACTGTAATCATGACTCATTAGTGGCGTTCTGTTACAGATCCGTGTCCAACTACTGCAACAACAAGAACTTCCAAATGAATATTGTAAGGTGGGATTTTTCAGCCTCTTCCAATGGCGTGTTTTCCAACAGAAGCAGCAACTGGTATTTGGCTACCAGTGGGATCTTCCAGTCCCACCGTTGTCTATGGTGTTTTGTGTAGCTCACCCATCCTTCTACAGTGGTGGGCGTTCACCTTCTGCAGAACTGGAAAATCCCGCCCATAGTCTGGACCAATGGACACATATGAATCTTCCCATCGCATAGTGGATCAGGAATTACTATCTGGCATTGGCCTGTGTTGGAAAGATTTACAGACTGATATTTGACCTGTTTTACTCTACTATGAACCTTCCTTGATCATCAAGTCCTTGAGTGGGATTGGACCCAGCACTTCTATCTCAGATCCAGGGAGGCTCCCCACTGAGCTACAAGACCACATTGTCGCTCATGACAATACCACAATTCCTCATTGATACAGCCGCATGGATGTCCTCCAAAGACAGCATCATGATTCGGTGTGAAATATTAGACTATTTGGCCACTTAAACTCATTTCCCAGACTCACATTGTGAAGCTCAGGTTATAAGTAAGCTACAAAAGTTTCATTAGCTCCCAGAAAATACCAAATCCAATTTTGCGCTTTAAAAATGGGAAGAGAAAGAAAAATTATAAATTTTAAAGTAAAGTTGCATAACTTTAAAATTCAAATAATATAATGAGAGCTCCAGATATAGCTGATAAAATTATCCCATTAAAAGTGACAATATTTTTTCCTTTGAACTGTATCCATGTTTGCTTTACTCATGATCAGCACCTGGAGCTATCTTTTTGTCTCTTGATCTAATTCAGATATTTTTATATTTTTTATTTGCTTTGTGATTTTTGACCTTTTGGTTTTGGCCCAATTCACATTCAGGTGATGTAAATACACTAATTTCAGCTCAGCAGTAATTAAGTTTACAAAGCATGGCTTCTGAGAATGCCACTTAGATTCCTATAGAACACTCGTCCAGCTTGGCGCTTCCTGTGAATCAATCACATTTTTAATTAATTCACAAGATATCATGGAAAAGGCCGGTATTTATCATCTATCTCGAACTGCCGTTGAAAAGCTGGTGGTGGGCTATTCTCTTCATGACAGAGAGTCTTGCTAAACCATTTGAGAGGGTAATTAAGAATCATCTAGGCTGCTGGGGGTTTGGAGTGATATGTGGACCAGACCGTGTAAGGATGGCAGATTCACTTTCCCAGAGGGCATTAGTGAACCAGATGAGTTTTTAACCATGACACACTAGTTTCACAGTCACAGTTATTCCAGATTTAATTAATTAATTGAGTTTAAACACCCTGCTATCACATAGGATTTGAATTCCAGTCTTGTGAATATAAGCTCAAGCCTCTGAATTATTAGTGAAATGACATAAAATTGGGGTGGGTGAGGTTTGCAGAATATCATTCTCCATTGGCCTCGGGCAGGATCTTACGAGGCTTTGGTGGATGAGGCAGTAAAATTATGACAATGAAATGACCAATTACTGCCAGGTACCAGATGTGTTTATGTCCAGTATTTTTGTTTTGAGGTCACTAACAGTATAAGTGGCCTCTGCATGATTGCTCCATGATGTACACTTACTCACCAGCCACAGTAAAGTAGTGGTAGGCCTGTGCTTGCTCCTTTCCTTACTATTTTGTATGCTCATTACTATTCTGTTACAGATTATATACAGGCTTCTGGATATAGGAGCCTCAGGAGGACCTCATCTTCATACACAGTCTAGCAGCAATAGAGTCTTTCTCATCCCCTTACACACTACCCTACTGGTACTCTGATATTTGGTAATGGTCTTCTGCTGTTAAACTTGCTAGAAACGATTTATGCAGGATCACATTTTCCACAAATAAAGAAATACATTCAGGCCTTTCAGGAATTAGCTGGAAACTTGGGAGCCCACGGTTCCCCATTGCTTTCACCAGGATGTTGCCTGGTATGGAGGGCATGTCTTATGAGGAGAGGCTGAGGGATTTGAGGTTGTTTTCGTTAGAAAGGAGGAGGCTAAGAGGGGACCTGATCGAAACATATAAGATGATTAGAGGTTTAGATAGGGTGGAAAGTGATAGCCTTTTTCCTAGGATGGAAAAAGCTAGCACGAGGGGACACAGCTTTAAAATAAGGGGTGATAGTTATAGGACGGATATCAGAGGTAGGTTCTTTACCCAAAGGGTGGTTCGGGAGTGGAATGCCCTGCCTGCGGCAGTTGTAGATGCGCCAAGTTTGGTGGCGTTTTAAGAGGTTAGTTGATAAGTATATGGAAGAGAAGGGAATGGTTTAGTTTGGAGGGGCATTGCTTTTTATATTGGTCGGCGCAACGTCGAAGGCCGAAGGGCCTGTTCTGTGCTGTAATGTTCTATGTTCTATGTTCTATGTTCTCCTTGGCAACGCCTCGGCCAATCAAAGATGACTCACCAACCAGTCTGTACCCTTTGCTCCTGTAGTATAAATTGGTGTGATCATTTGAAATTTGGCCTTCTTGTCCATCTTACACTCACAATGTCTTGATGAGTGCAAGATGGAAAAACTTCAGCAATATGAGCTTCTTTTCAGCAATATTCAAGTCCTGTACAGACTGAACAACTCAAATCTCAGTTTCAAAGTGGCTCAGTGCTGGGAGTCAGAAGGGTTTGAATTTATTCCTGTACAGTACTGAGGGAACGCTGCACTCTTTCAGGTCTGCCATTCAGACGAGCTGTTAAACCTAGACCCCTTCTGCTCTCTCAGAAAGATGTAAAAGTTTCCATTGTTTTATTTCAAAGGAGAGCAGGAAACTTCATCCTGATGGAGTGATCGGTACTTAGACCTCAACCAACATCAGTGAAAAGCACAAATACAAAAGAAAAATACTGCGGGTGCTGAAAATCTGAAAATAAATCAAAAATGCTGGAAATACTCAGCACCTGTGATGAGCAAAACAGGGTTAAGGTTGGAGATTGTTGACCTTCCATTAGAAATGAAGAAAGTGAACATTAATTCTGTTTCTCTCTTGACAGATGATGCCAGATCTACCTTGTATGGCTCACATTTTACAATAAAACACATTATCTGGGCATTGCAACATCGCAGTGTGCATTACACCATCTGAAATCTTTCTCCTGTTCATGTTGATAGGGACCCTGCCAATGAGGCATCCCCACCTCTGGTTTCCCGGCAGCAACAAATGTATTCAATAGGAAACTCTATTGACGATAGTGGGATTTTAAGATCTTGTTGCTAGCGAGTGGGCACCACGTCTCTCCATCGTGAAATATGCTGCAAAGTGGGAGAAAAATCCTGCCCATCGACTACACTTCAAATATACTTCATTGATTGTAAAATATTTTGTGACTGCCTGAACTCTAGAAAGGGGTTGTTAAAGCAAAGTGGACTTTCCTTTTCCTCAGTTACAATCAGCACTTTTAACATTTTTTTTAAATAAATTGATCCCAAATCTATATCCTTAAACCAATGAATAAGTCTACTCTGTCACCATGGAAATGATGTGCAGCACAGACAAGATGTAATAAAGTTTGCACAAAAAATTGAAAGACACTCAGAGAAGTCTGATTGTAAATGATTTTAGCCTGCACTGACAATACGATACGAACCAATTTATAAAATGGGTAAAAGATTGGAGTATGTAATTTGTGTCAGCAATTATGGATTTACATGGCTAGTAGTTTTGAGAATAGGATTGGTTTAATCATAAAGAGCCAGCAGAACAGTGTTAAATCATCCAAAATGATTGGACTTAAATATTCCCATTTTCTGTTGAATGTTCAGATATCAGTGGCAGTCATACATTAGTGTGATAGTTATAAAATAGCTTTCTGGTGCTTCATTTCTTGCTGTTCAACAATAATACATTTCCATGTGTTATTCTGCCTGTTTGCTGAGTTAACATCAGATGACAATCCACACACATCTTGTAGTTAGAGTAAGGGCTGTTCAGGGCTGATATTTCATCTGTGGGAGAAAACATTTTCTTCGTGAAATTTTTGCTTCATTTAACAAATCTTTAAATCTGTGCCCTCTAATTCTTGATTCTTTCAATAATAGGAACAATTTCTCTCTGTTTATTCAGTCCAACATAATTTTGAACATCTCTATCAATTCTCTTCTCTACCTTCTCTTCCCTCTCCAACTATCTTCATAAATGAAGCTCTTCATCCCTGGAATCATTTTTGTGAATATTTTCTGCACACTGTCTCTAATCCCTTCACATTCAGTGTGGTGCCCAGAATTGAACACAATACTTCGGCTGAGACTGAACCAGTACTTTATACATGCTTAACATAATTTCCTTGTTTTTATACTCTATATCCCCGTTAACAAGGCCTAGGATATCATATGCTTTATTAACAGCTTTCTCAGCTTATCCTATCATCTACAATGACTTATGAACATATGCCAGATGCCTTTGTTCATGCACCTCTTTAGAATTACATCCATTTTTTGTATGATCTCTCTGCATTCTTCCTATCAAAACAAATTTATTTCATGCATTTAATTTCATCTGCCCACTCCATCAATCTGTCCATATGTCCTTTGAAGTTTTGTACTCTCTTAGTCACAGTTCAGAATTTCCAGTTTTGTATTATCCATAAATTTTATAATTGTACTCTGTACACCCAAGTCTAAGGTCATTGCTATTAGATGAGTTTGAACTAGCAGAAGCCCCAGAGAAAAAAATCAAACTGCTCATAATGTGTGACTAATTAGCTCACTCAACTAACTGAAAAAAATAAATGATGTGCAAATTGAAATGCCACGCTTGTAAAATGGGGGAGAAGATGTCTTGCCAAGATTAGAGTTGAACACAGGATTGGAATTTTGCTTTGTATTTAACCTACATTGACCTGAACAGGAAAGACTGAATTCTTGCTTTGGGCATATGACTGTAGATTTGGGTCATGATGACCCTGTTGGAACTCACTAGGCACAAGTATCAAATCTTAAACATCCTTCCCATGATTGTGAGAGGAAGGATTAAGCGGCAATGGACCATGTTTTTAATGTAGATTTAGGAGATGCTTGCCTGTGGCACTCAGCTCCACATTTCACAAAATGTCCTCTTTTGCCTTCAAAGGGTCAGCCAGACTCAAAACATTGGGCTAAACCTCACTAAAAAATGGCAAAGTGTTTCTGGTGAGAAAACTGGCGTGCTTTGCTCCAGAGAAACAGATTGATTTTCTGTCCAGATCTTACAACACTCTGCCAAAAAAAAATCAAGGGGCATGTTCCAGCCAACATGCAATGGAGTGGGGCCTAAGCATGCTGGCAAAACCCAGCAGCACAGAGGTCAAGGTGCATAGAACTCCCTACCCCTCAACCCCTTGTATATCAAAGTGAAATACTGTGGACGCTGGAATATGAAACATAAACATAATGGAAAATCTCAGCATCTGTGGAGGCAAAATAGAGTTAATATTTTGAATCCAGATGACCCTTCATCCAGACTCGAAAGATGGTTCCATTCTGTCTCCACAAATGCTTTCAGATTTGCCGAGTGTTTCCAGCATTTTCTGCTTTTGTATAGAATTCCATCCTGTGGCTGCTCCTCCCCCCACTCCGCCCCGACCAGCCTACTAAACTCAAAGAACAAGATTGATAATGGAATTTTTATTTTGCCTTGTACAGTCAAACATGCAACTTTACATCTTTGTTAACTGTTTGACTTTATCGGGTGAATTTATTTTCTGTTCAAAGATGCACGAATCTCCATTAAAAATGTTTCCAATGATAGGATCTGTGAGGCATTGAATCATAATTCAAACTGGCAGCAACAGAAAAAGAGTTCTGACATAGCTTTAGATTTATAAATGATATCTTAATATGTATCTCGTTCATGGTATTTTGTGTTCTAGCGAATAAGCTCCACACAGAAACTATATTGGTCCTTAATGAAATAAATCCACAACTGAGAACAAAATTTGACATCTTTACAGAATCTGACATGCTATTCGTTTGACAAGACAAAATGACTGACAGGCTTAAGTCAAAAGGAAATACAACAGCCCAAGGACAATATATTAAAAAAATCATTATTGGTTTGGACCTAGATAATGCCAGGAAGCACATTTTCACATAAACGTTGTGACTTTGTATCTGTGTTTGCCACAGGTACAAATGGCAAGGTTGACACAAAATCCTGCAAAAGTCAGAAAATGCTCATCTTGCTTTCAGATTCCACCAAAACCACCCCCCCCCCTCCAACTCCCACCACCACCACCACCACCATTCCCGGCCGATGGATGCAACAAAATTCCCACTCAGAAAGGCCAGGAAGCTCATTTAAAGAAATTATAGTGCCACCAAAAGGCTTCCGCACCTCCCAACTCCCACATTGGGATCTCCCCTTTGCTGGCATGACATCACATAGGTGAGGTTTACAATAGGTTTTTAAAAATGGGAGCCAGGTGATGTGAACCCACTGGGGATGCACAGATAAGATAAAGCTCCTGGGGGGGAGAGGAACATTCCTGAGCTGTACTCTGGCCCTCTCCCATTCTCCCTGGCAACACCCTCAGTTACATCAGTGAAGAGTTATCACCAGCTTGACACAAAGGCCAGGATTTTCATGGCGGGATCACCATGGGAGATTTAGCAAACCAACCATCAGTTTGTTTATTTTCAGTGGAACTAGACAACCCTGGGTCTAGAAAAAAGGATTCTAGCTTGGGACTGGCACATTTGCGCATGATTTTCTTCCAGTGAATTCCTCAGCATTCATTTAATGCTTCTCTGCCATCTCTCCCTGAGACATCAAAAACCACACTTTAAATTCACTGTTTCTTCAACTGCAGAGCAAATAAATAAATACCAAAACTCACTCTTCTAGTAATCCCTCTGCTAAACTGATCGCTGTACCAGATTATTTCATTAACTATTGTTTCCAATAATCTTTTTCCTCTCAGAGAGTTAAAATCCACATCTTCTCTCCTTGGCACACAACCTTGTCTTTGTGTGCTTAAGCCTTGTCATGAATTTTGAACCCAAAACCTTGTCATTCAAAGGTAAGAAAGTCTCACCAAATGTTAGTGCCCCAGTGTTGCTGTTATCTCCTCTCAGCACTTCTCTCTTCAAATCCTTTTAGAGTCATCCTTTTTTCAAATATTTATCCCCATTTCCTTTTGAGCATGCCCTCCACCCTGGAACTCCTGGATGAACCTGTCTCTGGGGTCACCATCGCAGTTGTCAGAGCAGCTTTGTTGAAGGTCAACCCATGGAAAATGACTGGTCTGGATGGGGTCCCAGACAAGCTCTCAGATCCTGTGCAGATCAACTGGTGGGAGTATTTGCAGATATCTTCAACCTCTCTTTATAACAATCTGAGGTCCTTATCTGCTCCAGGAAGATGATCATTATCCCGGTACCTAAGAAAAACCAAGCAATGTGACTTAATGACTATCAGCTGGTGGCTCTGACATCCATCATTATGAAGTGCTTCGAAAAGCTAATCATGGCACGAATCAATTCCAGCCATCTGGACTACCTGGGTCCACTACATTTGCCTATCACCACAATAAGTCCACAGCAGACACCATCTCCTTAGCCCTGCACTCAACCCTGGAACACCTAGATAATAAGGACACCTATGTCAAACTTGACCATAGCTCAGCCTTCAATACCATTATTCCCACAAAACTCATTTCCAAACTTGGTGGCCTGGGCCTCGGCACATCCCTCTGTGACTGGACCCTGAACTTCCTAACTCACAGAGCAGAATGAGTAAGGATAGGCTACAGCACCTCCTCTACGATCATCCTCAATTGTCCCACAAGGCTATGTTCTCAGCCCCTGACTATACTCCTTATATTTAAGACTGCATGGCCAAGTTTCCCTCCAATTCGATTTTCAAGCTTGCTGACGACACCACCGCAGTGTGTCGAATCTCAAACAATGACGAGATAGAGTAGAAGAGTGATGTAGAGAATCTGGTGAACTGGTGCGGCAACAGTAATCTTTCCCTTAATGTCAACAAAACAAAGAAGATTGTCATCAACTTCAGGAATCCTAAAGGAAAACATGCCCTGTCTATATCAATGGGGATGAAGTAGAAAGGGTCAAGAGCTTCGAGTTTTTAGGTGTCCAGATCACCAACGACCTGTCCTGGTTCCCCCCCTCCCCCCCATGTTAATACTATAGTTAAGCAAGCCCACCAACACTTCTACTTTCTCAGAAGACGAAGGAAATTTGACATGTCAGCTCTAACTCTCACCACCTTTTACAGATGCATCGTAGAAAGCATTCTTTCCCGTTGTATCACAGCTTGATATGGCTCCTGCTCTGCCTAAGACCGCAAGGAACTATAAAACGTTGTGAATGTAGCCCAATCCATCACACACACCAGCCTCCCGTTCATTGACTGTATCTATATTTCCTGGTGACTCGGCAAAGTAGTCAGCATAATCAAGGACCCCTCGCACCATGGACACCTCTTCTGTCAGGAAAAAGATACAAAACTGTGAGGTCATGTACCAGCTGACTCAAGAATAGTTTCTTCCCTGCTGCTGTCAGACTTTTGAATGGACTTACCTTGCATTAAGTTGATCTTTCTCTACATCCTAGCTGTAACTGTAACACTACATTCTGCACTTTGTTTCCTTCTCTATGAACAATGCTTTGGCTGTATAGTGTGCAGGAAACAATACTTTTCACTGTATGTTAATGCATGTGACAATAAGATCAGAGATAATATCAATTATATCAAATCAAATATTGTTCAAATCGCTGTATTAATAGTCTGTTTTCCCTGAGATCAAGATTTTTCCATTTTCTTTGCTTGTGAAAATCCTGAATTATGACTATTTTCTTCTCACCAATTTTCTGCTCTCACCTCCTCCCCTCCTCCACATCTTCTTGAGCCTCCTATGCCCAATTCCCCCATCCATCAATCCTAATCCCTCACTTCAAACTTTCCCAATAATTGCTTCCTCATTGAGTGAAGCTGGCTCTCTATGGTATGAAATAGCATTGGCATCACAGTACCACATGTTTCTCTTGCTCTGACAACTGGTGAAGTACAGAGTTACAGACAGGACCAGGTGGCTTTCACTTCCATTTTGAAATAATGGTTACCCCCAACAATTACTTGAGACCATAAGGTAAGGATGATGGGCATCTCTCCCATCTTCTTGATCAGTGCTGGGATAGGCAGCAGCTGAATTTATTTCATTGGCATCACCATTGTTGTGATGGCTGAACCAGCTGTGAGCAATGGTTTTTATATATCATCAAGAATCTCAACAGATCTGATGACTGGATGGTAATGAAACCTGAATGTAAGAACGTTATTTCGTGAACTCTGCCGAAAATTTCACTCAGACACTCAATGTTACATGATTCCTGGCAGTTAAGGATCAGCAGGTTGTGAGGTTGTACTACAACGAATTTCCAATGACAACGCATATGATATTAATGTAAGAAATTTGACAGCCAAGTATGAGCAATCAATGAACATAGCTAGTGCTGTAAGAGTGCCTTGTGATATTTGACAGGGAGGAGGAGGAGTAATTGGAATCCTATTTAGCAAAACTGAACAAGTCTGTAAGCATTACATTCAAGATGTGAAAATAGTGCAATGTTCAGGATATGTTCCAAGAATATTCTGCAGTAGAAATAGCCAAGAATGTGAGATATTTCAAATCATCATTCTACATAAGATTGTATTCTTGTTTCTCTCTGAGGAATTTGATAATTCCTCAAGGAGGAGTTGGATATTGAAGGGAATTGATAAAATCTGATGTAGGAATACTGGTTGCCATGGAAAAGGGTGCACAGACCAAAGGTGCAGACTAATAATGAGAAAATTGAAAAAGAAGATAGGCAGAATTGTTTCATTCAAAGGATAGTGGAAAAGTGGACTGAATGTACTGTCATTGAACTGAAGAGACTATTGGGAACACAATGGGGCGATGATGCCATTGGCTGGAGTGCCAGTGAGACCTTGCATCATCATTTCTTTTTTGGGAAGGACCATCACATACTGTGCTAATCAGGAAGTTAAGAAGCCACCAGTGGCACTTCACCGGGATCCAGGATCTTAGGGATAGGAGTTCTGCCCACCAAGAGCTGTAAGCATGCCACTGGGGAGACAGTGGCTGCTGTCTGTACAATACCCACTTGAAGACTTAGATTTTGGTAGAATGTTTGCGTAGGCCAGGGGTAAGTTTTGGAGGTGAGGTCTGTGGGGAATGGGTTGAGAACGGCTTGGCAGCAAGGATAGGGGAGTGGCTCTCAGAGGCCTTCCCAATTCCTGATGTCAGTGAATGTATTTGAACAAGGTCCCCCACCCAGGGAGATGCAAACAAATATGCCAGAGTTTGGTTGCCATGCTCCCTGCTCCTCTGCCCACTGTACAGTTAATACCAGGAGTGGTAGCTGAGGCCATTAAGTGGCCAATGGATGTTACTTAAAGGCTTCAATTGGTAGCTAGGTGAGAAGAATGTCCAAAGGCTATTTTATCTTAGATTTGGTGTGCCATGAAGACTTTTGTAGTGATGTAATGATTGTGTTGCTATGGTGCTGTGCATCTACTCATTTCACACGATCTGTAGCAATAATTTATGGCAATGTTGAAAACATTCTTTTTTTTTACAGATCTGTATGCATCTCAGTATTCTATATAAGATTGTAGGTTTCAATTTCTTAATCATGTGACATTGCATCATAGTTACATCAATATCAGGTGCTCCTGGTGTTAACCCTTCATTCTGCAGGAATTTGTTATTCAGGGTGGTGGTAGAATCCTCATTTGCCACTCTCCGACTTGATTAAATGTCCCCAGCCACCAAACTCTTCAATGTAAGAGTAGAATGTTCCATCTGCACAGTGTGAATTTGAGTGGCAACTCAGAGGAAGATGGGAGTTAGTACAGGTGAGATGGCTGGCTATTGTGGTTGATCTTAAAGGGATGGCTTTTTTGGCCTCACAGACAATTTCATACATGCTGATATGAAATAGGAAGTCTTACAATTTAGAAACTGTCTTTGAGGGCCTTAGGTCATCCCAAAGTAATTCAAAGCCAATTAAGTACTTTTAAGCCTTGACTTTGTTGCAAAGTGTGTGTGGATCAACATTATTTGTAGACTGTGGTTCAGTTATACTATTTTATGGTGTCTTCTGTTATTTTCTCAGGTTCCTGGTTACATTTATGGGCAAGTAGTTTGAGAAGCGAGAACCACCATTTGGAAATTTGGAATTTCATGCTCAATTAACGCCGAGGATTAATGAGACTTTTAAGGATTTGTGTTTTGATGGGCATTGTGCCCAGGTGTCGACTCACCTGATTTCATATATATCGACACGTGACCAGGTAAAATGGTCAATCGCACCTCTCTGTGGCTCACATCAGTGGCTTTGTGTGTATTATGTTACTGTGGAACAAATTCTACCCAGAAGAGTTTGCAGCATCAAAAATGGAATATGGAGCAATCAAAAGCAAGCTTAGTGGCCCATCGCCGTGTAAAACGTGGCTGGGTGTGGAACCAGTTCTTCATTGTAGAGGAGTACACTGGAACAGAGCCACTCTATGTTGGAAAGGTGAGCTTAAGTTATATATACTATTATCTATTTGGGTGGGTGGGAGCGGAACGGGAGTGGTGGGGTGCGATGGGAGGAGGTGCTATTTGACATGAACAACTGACTTCCTCGCAATTTTGTACTTTCATGTAAAATTGTACAACTGCATATGTCAGAATAATCCCAAATAATAGTTCAGCAATAGAATGCGATAAACTAAACAAGATTACTTTTGTAATAGTCATTAAAGGAAACCATTTATTGTTGTATCCTTCATAAGCTGTCCCTTCCTCATGTAAAACTGTATGTCCTTTTAAAATCATTTTTCTCTCTTCTATTCTTCCTAAAGTGCATTTTAAGCCAATATGCCCAGTTGAAAATTAGGAGTGAATAAGATGCAGCAATCCATGCATTGACATGGATCAAGAACTAGTTGGCAGGCCAGGAAGCAGAGAGTAGGAATAAATGGGTCCTTTTCAGAGTGGCAGACAATAACTAGTGGGGTACTGCAGGATTCAGTGGGAGGATCCCATCTATTCACAATACACATTAATGATTTTCATGAAGGAATTGAATGCAAGATCTCCAAATTAGCAAAAGGCCCTAAGCTGTTTGGTAGTGTATGCTGAGGGGGATGCTAAGAGATTGCAGGGTGACTTGGGCAGTCTGGTTGAGTGAGCAAATACATTATAATGTAGATAAATTAAGATTATTCACTTTGGTGGCATAAATAGGAAGGAAGATTATTATCTGAATGGTGGCAGTTTAGGGCAAGGGGAAGTGCAACGTGACATGGGTGTCATAGTGGAACAGTCTGAAGGTTGGCATGTAGACACAGCAGGTCATGAGGAAAGCAAATGGCATGTTGGCCTTCACAGCAAGGAGATTTCAGTATAGGAGTAAGGATGTCGTGCTGCAGTTTCACAGTGCCTTGATAAGGCCATACCTTGAGTATTATGTGCAGTTCTGGTCTCCTAGCCAGATGAAGGACCTTTGTGCTTTTGAGGTCGTCCAGCAAAGGTTCATTAGACTGATTCCTAGAATGATAAGAAGAAAGACTGGATCAACTGGGCTTGTACTCACTAGAATTTAGAAGAACAGGAGGAAATCGCATAGAAACATGTAAAATCCTGATGGAACTGGACTAGGCGAGATGCATGAAGAATGCTTGAGTTGTTGAGGAAGTCCAGAACCAGGGATCAATATCTAAAAATAGGGGATAAGCCATTCAGGACTGAGATGAGAAAGAATCTCTTCACTCAGAATTGTGAACCTGTGGAATTCTCTAATATGGAAAGCCAATTTGTTAGATATCTTCAATAGGGAGCTAGGTATGACCCTTGTGGCTAAAGGGATCAAGGGATATGGAGAGGAAGCAGGAATGGGATTCTGAAAGTGCATGATCAACCATGATCATTTTGAATGGTGGTACAGACTCAAAGGGCTAAATGGCCTACTCTTGCACATATTTTCTATGCCTCTACATTTTGTACTCGTCTAATTTCACTTCTCTAGTGAACAGTATTACTGGGCAAAAGTAAATTTGGCAATGTAGCCAATCCCTTTTGGTTTGTGCCCAATGATCATGGTTAAAATGACTCCAGCTCAGTTTACAAAAGTGCAGTCAGATGAAGGGAACCCAAGAGGGATTTTTGAATTAAAATCTTCACATGGAAAGTGATTTCATCCCAATACATTTAGTCTTTCATACAAAGGCCAAGAATGTTTCTTTCATGATAATAAACAAAATTTACTTTGACTCTGGAGACTGAAGACCTTGCACAGAATCACCGTAGTCAAAGACAAGCATGGAGAAGTTAGAATAAGACAGCTTACAAGAGAAAACTGTTTCAATTAGCAGAAAGACTAGAAGAAGATGGCTAAATGGAAATGCAAATCTAGAAATAACAAGGTCAAAAAATTCATCAAAACACATTGTGATATTTCACACAGCATCCAGGACAATGGAGAAGATATTTGCCATTTCAAATATGACCTTTCAACAATCAAACTCAGTCTCCTGTAGAAATTAACATTATAAAGCATCAACATTATATAATGCCCTGGCTACAGCAACAGTCTGCACTGAAAATATTGCAGTGATTTACAAAACATTAGACTCCATACCTCCACTCAACTGCTGTCGAAACTCTCATCTATGCCATTGTTATCTCGAGATCCAACTATTCCAATGTACACACAGCTGGCCTTCCACATTCAACCCACTGTAAACCTGGTGTTCAAAACTCTACTGTCTATATCCTAAATCACAGCAAATCCACTTCATCCATCACCCCCACCGTACTCGCTGACCTACATTGATTTCAGGTTAGGCAGTGCCTCTGGTTTAAAAAAAATTCTCATCCCTGTTTCGAATCCCATCATGGCTTGACCTTGTGTTTTGTTCAGCATGAATATCTGTGCTCCTTTGTGGCCTTTTAAGCCATAACTTTAATCGTTCTGCAATCACCTTCAGCTGCCTGGATTCTAAACTCCGGAATTCCCTCCCAATCTTTTCATTTCTTTTTACCACTTTCCTCCTTAAAAACTACCTCTTTGGCCAAACCATTGATAAGCTGCCCTATTTTGTCATAATTTGCTTCACAATTGTCCTGTGAAGCACATCAGAAAGATATATTACATTAAATGTCTTCTGTCAAGGTAAACTGTTGGATTTCCTGAAACAATAACATTGTTAATTGTATATCAGTTGAGTAACTATATACAAGTGGAGGATATTGATGTAGGTGTTGTCTAAGCTCATACAAAGAGATACTTTACTAATAATGCAGAATGGTTAAGGAGGTAACATTCCACTCTGTGAATAAATCTAAACTAAGTAATAATTGGCTCTGGTTTCATCCTTTACCAACTGACTATCAGGAGTTTAACAGACATTATCTTGTTGCTATTGCAGCACCATACATTGAAAATGAATCTCAATACTGTAGAATGCTTGGGACAAGAGGAGCTGCCAAATTAAGTTTGGTGATCTTATGTTGATTCAACCCCAACTGATCATGATCAAAGTTTCCTGGTTGTGATGAATATTGAGCTCTGTAAATAGAAATGATGCCTGGTAATGTTAGTGAAACACTCCCAGCAGGTAGGAGCAAACAGCCTTGTTTGACACTTTCTGATCCTAAAGGAGTAATTCCACAGGCTCAAGTTGATGATTTGAAAATTGCACGGAGTTGCAGACCTCTTTTCAAAATGTCTTTATCCCATACTAGATTTAAAGCTACTACTTGCATTTAATTCTTGATTTAGTAAGTTCAAAATATCTTGAATTCCTCATCAGGTAAAATATCTCTGGTTTTTCTCACACCTTCTTAACAGCCAAACCTGAAAGCATGTCATGATATTTATCATCTCAGGGGATAGTGAGGGAAAATACCTGGTTCAGGGAAAGTTTTACCTGGAGCTGCACCGACTTCATATTGATCACTGCATTTTAGAAGGTTCATAGAAACATGTAAACTCAGAGCAAGAGTAGGCCATTCAGCCCTTTCAGCCTGTTCCATGATTCAATTTGATTATAGCAAATCCTCTATCTCAGTGCCATATTATTGCTCTTTCCCCATACCCTTAGATGTCATTAACTTCTTGATCTCCATTGCAGATCTCTGCCTGACTATCAAACTAATCTACATAATACTCACCATTATAATAAAAATACTTTTAAAATGTTTATTGTTCATTTGTACATCATTTAGTCAATTTAATTTTAATTTGTTTTCAGCTCATGTATTGCAAACTGAAACACATCCTAACGCGACTGCAATTACTGGGCTCACATGTAGACTTATTACTAAAATATTTCAATTTATACCTAACATATTCCCCTAATTCTTAATCCCTCCATTCTCTTTCTTCTCCATCATTTTGCCTCTATTTACATTCTGTTCAGTATATCCTGTCTTTTCTGCTCCTTACTCACTGGGGGTAATTTTACTGTTCTGCCCACCAAGGGAATTGTGCCAGATGGGACATGGACCATGCAAAGGGTGGGATCTTCCAACTTTGGGTTGAACGCAGCCAGAAAATCCCACTCACTGTCTATTTCTTTTCATTTGTTTTATTGACTGTATCAGTTCATCCTGTTGTTTGCAGAGACAGACCCCCTCATCAGTAAAACATGTCATTCATTGGTGATAACTGACACATAGACCATTTTGATCAGTTGTGCTGAAACTGAGAGATTTATATTAGCAACCAAGCCCCTTTGAATTTTATGAGGTTATGAAGATAAACATTTACTGACCAGCAAAGTGGTTCCAGCTACCAACTGGAGGAATCCTCTCATATATTAGATTTACTAATTAACGACCTATGTTGTTCGCTATGTAGCAAATCAGAGAAATCTATTGAGTCACCTTATTGTGATACCAGTCGCCAATTCATGGTTATATTAGACAACTCAGAAAGGGTTAATATTTCTTAGCTTTCCACTCTGCAGTATTTTCTCGTCTACAAGCACAAGTGAACAGAAGAATAATTCAATGAATATATTATGAAAGAAATAAACAATTGACTCCCATATCCTCCTTACATGGCTACACCTATAATTGGCAATGAATCCCCTTCAATTTGTGTTACTATTTATTTTGTCACAGTTGTCTTTACAATGAACATCATTTTAAGGTATTGCATTGCACATCAGATCACGACAAGGTGTTTCTGCTGATTCTGGCTGAAAAAACATTGCAAATGTACTCACTTTACTGACTCAAAACTGTTCATTGGAATCTTTAGATTGACTGTCTCCTCTATTTTAATATTTCTGAAGTGACAGTTGAGGGGGCCTTGTGGTGTGGTGGTAGTGTCCCTAACGCTGAATCAGAAAAACTGAGTTTGAGTCCCACCCGAGGACTTGATAGCCAGGAATGTGCATTCATCAAGTGGCCTAACGGATTGAATGTCAATCTAGTATCTTGCAAACGTGGGCAACCACCAAGTAGATTAATGAATGAACAGTTTATTAAGGTAATTAACTATGTACTGACAGTGACATAAAGGTTATCGTACTCCTTGACTTGAAGGGGAACGTGTGCTCAGCTCTAGGATTTGCGTGCTCTGGCCCAATTGGAGTTACATGAACCTCCAAGAACTTGCCCCTTAAAGTGAGGCATCATCACAGTTAATCTACAAAATCCTTCCAGCACATCAATGACTGCCAGTAAAAGTAGGAAAGACTCCTGGTTAGCCATGCTTGATATGGAATGGTGCTCTTCAAGCTATGATCCATTGGTGACCTGTTTCAGGAATTACTAAACTTGGAAACAGTCTGCTTTTAATGCACACAAGGTACAGAGAGAAAACTGAAACTGGATCAGAAATGATATTTGACATTGTTGTCTTCCATAAATCAACTTAGTTGAGAGAGGAAGTGAATTGAACTCTCTGTTGTAAATACAATAGTCAAATGGATGCTAAGCAGATTAATACTATGCCTCTTCTGTTGCCATTCAGAGCTGGCAACATGGAAGTATGAGAGTGTGGGCATCATTGTTAAATCCAACATTTGTTGTCCATGATTTGGATGGTTTACTAAGACATTTCAAAGAGCAGTTGAGAGTCAACCACACTGCCAAACTGAATAAAGGCAGCAGATTTCCTTATCCAAAGCTTTTACGACAACCAATGCTAGTTTCATGGTCACCAGTACTGAGATCAACTTTATATTCCAGATTTATCAATTTATTTAAAATTGGTGGGATTTAAGTAATGATATTATTTATCATTATTTAAATAATAATGATAAAATTATTATTTATATTATATAACATAATATCTTATTATATTACCACTTCATTCAAGATTGGATTTCTCTTTAATGATTTCATGTGAGAAAGGACGATAATGGACTTGACTTTCTTTGTTATTGTTCCCTCACCATGTTAGGGAAACATTTGACTCCTGCTTAAAGAGTAATAGCTGAGTCAATAGGAAAAGCCAGCACAAATCATAAAGATCCATGGTCGAGAATATGCAATTGTCAGGACAAATCCCCATAACCCTTCGTTGAGACTTTGGGATTGTCAAGGCAAATCTCCATTATTTATAGTTGTGGTTATGGGATTGTGAAGGCAAATCCCTCTATCTATCAGCCCATTATGTAACATATTGGTGCTCCAGCACATTGTACTGTCGCTTTGTCACAAATCATTTAATTATGCAATACCAATGTTGAGGCAATATGCATTCTCAGGAATTTATCAGGTCAGTGACAGCTTCAGTGTTTGACTTCACGCTATGTCAGCAAAGTTACTGGAGTGGAAAATTTCTGGCATTCACTTCTGCACTGTCCAATTATAGTCCATGCAAAAAAAAAAGACTAACAACAGAAATTGTTGCAACTCAAGTAAAATACTCCTTGACTCTTTTTCAATTTGATATGGTTATGTTAGCTCCTGTTGTGACTGATGTAACAAAAGCATCACTGTGAATATGATATACCCAATGATACCTATGATGAAACAATAGGTATCCACACAAAATATTCAACAGGACATATTTTAGTGCATGACTCCATGAAACTAAGTTCAGGAACCTTGGGTAAATCATATATTTTAAACAAAAGAAAAATACTGCAGATGCTGGAGATATGTAATAAAAACAGAAAATGCTGGAAAAACTTGGCTGGTCTGGCAGCATCTGTGGAAAGAGAAACAGAATTAATATATTGAGTTTAATATTATCGTTCTTCAGAGCTCTGAAGAGTCTTCTGGACCCAAAATGTTAACCCTTTCTTTTTCCAAACGACATATTGATTTTTTCCAGTATTTTCTGTTTATATTATATATTTTAAATGTATTGATTTTTTCCAGTATTTTCTGTTTATATTATATATTTTAAATGCACTTCACTTGTAGTCTAACCTGCTTTGTTGGCTATACGCGAATACTGGTGCAAGAACACCTATATCATATGAATCAGTCCAGCACTTACATGCTTCTGTACAGAAGTTACATTGCTGATTTATGACTGCAGCCCAACTGTGTCTTGGGCCAGAATTTTACCGGTATGCCCACCCCAGTTCCGGAGACAGATGAGGCTTGGAGAATGGCATTCTCTGTTGGCCTTGGGCAGGATCGTACAAACTTCGGGTGGATGTGCCAGTAAAATTCTGCCCTATGTCACTGCGGGATATAATGTTATCCAACTCTTGAATCAAATATTGTTCCTTACAATTTCATCTGGTATGACATGAATCTTAAATTATTTAGAAGATAAGCTCCATCAGTGTGATTAACCCTGTCCTACTCTTTCTAAAAAAAACAGAATCATTCATTCACTCATCACTCAGTCACTCACTGATATCTTTTCATGGAATGATTCTGAATTTTCTTTTTAACTCTTCAAGGGATGTGGATACCACTGGCAGGAACATTTTTGCCCTCCTTGATTGCCCTCGAACTAAGCCTGCTGGGTACTTAAGAGGCAGCTATACATAGGCCAGAGAAGTTAAGGAAGACAAATTTCCTTCCCTAAGGGGCATTGATGAATAAGATGGGTTTTTAAAACAATCAGTGATGGTTTTCATGGTCACCATTACTGAAACTAGCTTTATAATCCTCGGTTTAGTAAATAAATTTAAATTCCATCAGCTGCTGTGACACTGATGCTGTGAGGATTATAAACATATGTCCCCACAGTATTAGTCTGGATCTGTGGATTACTAGACAAGGGATATTACCCCTACGTCCCCATCTCCAATTTACGATTGGGTACAAGCTTATAGCAGACAGAAGTACTTAAATATTTTACTCACTTGCCCATTTCTCACACAGTGAGCACTGAAGAGCTATTCAGTCTTAGCATTTTCACAAAATACATATGCCCTCATTTTCATCTGAAAGCTCTTATTTGCTAAAAGAAAGAGGGATTATCAAATGATGGAAATTTAAGCAATTTAATGAATTATGAACCAGAACTGGCTGCAGCATTAAGAAATTTGATTAAACATCAAAGCAACTATTGCAATGAAGATGATTCAAAATCTCATCATTATGTAACATGCTGTAACTGTGCTTTGCTTCCTGCTGACAGCACATTCATCCACAAAAATATCAATTCTATTTAGTGCAGAACACAGTTCATTGGGGCATCTAGCTTAATTGTCACCCTAGTTATTGCAAAGATGCATTTCTTTGATCGAGTGTGGGTAGAAAGGGAGGGAGGCTGAATCCTCTACACCTGTTCAATTTAACGAACTATATTATCGGTCAGACATCCAGTCATTGTGATGGATTTAAACCTTTTGTTACATATAGGGGAGGATGATAAAACTGAATGTCTTTACTTTCTCACCATCTGTCCATAAGCAAAAGTGCTTCACTTTTTTTTAAATAGGCTGTCATGTTTCTGCAAACCCTCTGTTTGTGAGAGCAATTTTTAACGTGACTCACAAATTAAATCAGAAGCATAATGCATTCACATGTTCAAACGTAGGGAGTAGTCAAAACTTCATATACACCCTACGCACACAATAAAAAGATGGGAAAGAGCAGATTTTACAACCATGAATAACTTGAAAGAAAAAGCACCACAAATGTGGATATCTGTTCACTTGATTGCCTGAGTCCAGTGAGGGTTCCTTCGTGGAGGGACAACATTCAGGCAGGTTCAGCCAGCTGAAACAGGGACTTTCTGATTTCCATTAAAGTTGATGGGGATGCAGCGATATGAAGTTGGTGTATAGAGATTTGGTCTGCTCGGCAGCTATGACAGAAATCTTTCAGAAGCAGACTTTGAGGAGGCTCAGACTTCTTGCAGGCTGTTGGTCAAGCTAGAGTCCTGCTGAGGTGTTTGCAGGTTTAATGAAGCAGAATCAGTTGTGATTCTAGAAAGGTAATGTTAAAACTTTCCAAAGGTCATGTGATGTTGCCAGCAATAAATCAGTTGTAGGCTAACAAACAATTTCTTTGTCTTAGATTGCTATGCTCCCAACAGCATGTAATAAAGTGCTAACTTGATTTTCATTCTCTTTACTTACAAGATCTTGAGCATTGCACTGTTAGGTAAAATATCTTTGCTAATTTTGACATTGCTCAACCTCAGGCCCTCTATATTTTGAAATAATTCTGCTAGGGACAAAGTTGATGCCATTTCCCAGTCAGTGGGTTTCCCTGGCTATTTTTTCATCAAACTCCTTTATTCACTGAATTGAATTGTTGTTGGATTTCACTTCAGTTCTTTCCCACCATTTTTTATTGTTTCACCATAGGTGTAGTCACTGCTGCCACCATCTGTTATATCCAGGTTTGATAGAAGAGAACTTGCTCGAAGTAATGGCCTTGTGTTGAAAGCATGTTTATTTATGTACGAGTTACTGAGGTTAACTAAGAATAAGATATAATTCTAAGATGCTTCTCAGTTACCTCCTCTCACTTTGACATAGTTCTTTATGCACATACTCAATAGCTATCATTAACACTTTATGCATAACATTTCTGCTTCACTAGAGATTTTCATTGAAATTTGCCACTTGTGGCAGCCAGATCTGTAACCTTAGGGAAAGGCTAGATCAGCATTGTAAGTGGTTGTGAGGGTGATCGCGGCTTATGATCCTTTATGCATCAGGCTACTTGCAGGCTGGAACTAGAGGCATTTGCAACATCTTGCAGTTACTGATGCATGAGATAGATCATGGAAGCTGTCTATTTATTGAGAGCTAACTACATTTCATTCCCTCTTGCCATAGAAACAGACAGAATGATGTTCACTAGGATTGCAGCCTTCCCAATGAACAGGGTCCAAATCACTGTAAATTTATTGTTTTGCAATGTCACAGATGAAAGAAATTTTACTTCTTTAACATCCAGCTGGTCTATGACCAAGTGCAGTGAATCATGCAAGACAATGTCTTATATCCTGACAGCAATCATGATGCCTTCATTCTGCAGTAGCCAGCTGTGTTAATTTATATTATTGTTGTTTAATTTTATGCAGGTGGAAGGCATTAACTGAGATTTCAATTCAGTACATGCTAAGAGATACAATGAAACCATGGAATTAGGAGATATAGGCTGGTAATGTTTCACCAGTAAATAAATGTAAAATGAGTAACGATTAACTCCAGTACTATCCTTTATTGACTGGATTTTTGAAATAGATCACATTATGCCAACTGCACTGGAGCCACCATAGCTGGAAAGCTAATAGCTGACAACATTTTGGCTGCAGTGTGCAACCAACACACACACACACACACACACACACACACACACAGGTATGTGCAGTATGCATACAATAAAAACCAAGCTGAATACTAGCAATAAGAGCAAATATAGGCATGCTAAAATAATGATCAGCATTGCATAACACTTTAGCACAGATGCCAACAGTTTGGGCTGGCTATCTGAGAGGTAATTGCAAAGGCAATGTTGGATAGGCAGTGGTGGGAAGACAAATGCTGTTAACCTGAGAGAGGGCATTGACTCCATTCGACATGTATCCACTGATACTTCCCTGTTGGTGATGTTATACCTGTTAATTCTCAGATACTTTTGACCAGTTTGCTTGCTCCAAGGTTTTACTCCGGTGCCCTTAATTGCAAGATGGACAAAGGGCAAACACAAGTAAAAATTCAACAAGTTTATTAATAATAACACTATTAACCCTTAAATTGTTCATGTAAAACAAGACGATACCCCAGATTCAAGTATACTACCCGTAAAGATGGTTTGGTTAAAACTGTAGGCTCGATTCTCTGAGTCCCTCTGGTCCATCGTCACGAAAGCGAGTCTTGATGGCAGCTTCTTTCTTCCTTCCTTTTCTGGTCAGTCTTCTGAATGGTCAAAGGTTGCCTCCTTCTTCAAGTCTTTGCTGCTGGTGTCTGAAAATGTGTCCCTTTTATCCCCTGCCTGCTTGCCTTTCCAGAAACTTCTCTGGTTTTTGGCCAGTGAGGTCCCAGGAGGGGGTTCCAATACCCAGTGGGTTTCTTGATGTCTGCCTGACACCAGGATCCGCTCCCAGGTGTCCATCTCCATGCTGTTGCTTACAAAGAACCTGTCAACAGATTAAGCCAACTGGAGGAACTCGTGGTGACAGAAAGTCTGGCCCGACCTGGGCTTCTAACAATAGGCTGGTGCATTTCAATGGGGTGCAATGATCTCCTGCTGAATATCAGTAGGATGCTTTGATGGGTGAGTGATGAATCAAATATTACTAAAATTCCAGGACCTTTCTGTATTATTGCTCATAGAAGGACAAGTGCAGCAGATGCATAGGAGCACCATCACCTTCAAATTCTTCTCCAAGTCACTTACAATCCTGATTTGGAATACATTTCTTTACAATCCTGGTCAAAATCCAAGAACACTCTCACTAACAGCATTATGGGTGTATCTACACCACATGGACCAAGAAAGCAGCTCACTACCATCTGCTGAAGGGCAATTAGGGATGGGCTAGCAACACACATCCCATAAAACAGTTTTTAAAATTTAAAAGTTTAAGAGGTCTGGTTTGGTTTTTAATACTGCGGTCCAGCTTTAAATAGTGGAGGCTTGTATAGAGTTAGGTCCCCTTGCTGAATGTTGGGGAGTTTGCGCATTCTCCCCGTGCTCACGTGGGTTTTCTCCGGGAGCTCCGGTTTCCTCCCATGTCCCAAAGATGTGCTCTTAGGCTAATTGGCAGAAGAAATTTTCTCCCTAAATTGTTTCAAATTTGATTTTTAATTCATAGATCTATAAACATAGACAGGGATCGCGGGTAGAGGTGGGAACACCGGGGTGGCGGCATGGGCTCGTTGGGCCGAAGGGCCTGTTTCCTGTGCTGTTTTGTTCTTTGTTCTTTGTTGGCAGCTATTCAGCACATGTTCAACACTGGGCTGCTTATCTGTATCATTATAATGATGATGTGCAGATGCTGGCATTGGACCGGAGTGGGCACAGTAAGAAGTCCCTCAACACCAGGTTAAAATCTTAACAGGTTTATGTGGAATCATGAGCTTTTGGAGCGCTGCTCCTTTCACAAATGAGTCACCTGAGAAAAGAGCAACACTCCGAAAGTTCGTGATTCCAAATAAATCTGTTGGACTTTAACCTGCCATTATAACGATAGCACCAAGTTTACTTAATGCCTGCATCACTCTGACTGGTCTCAGATAATCATGCATGTTGATCCCAATGTTGGGGCTGTCCAATTTTTCCCTCGCAGCTTTTAATCATGCCGAAATATAGGTTTTAAATGGAATAATAATCAAGTCATTACTCATTTGATCAATAATATCATATCTTAGACAGCTTCTGAAATGATTAATTGCTAAAATGGCAGTGTCTGTTCCTGAAATTTGTAGCAAAAGCTTTAGGCAATTTTTCACTTGTGTAACTAGTAGGTATACAACAAATGCAACATTTCCTTGAGCCTGTTCCATCATTCAGTTAGGTTCTGTCTCATTTGTACCTCTAATCTGCTTAGTTACTTATGCACTGAATATCCCTTAAAAACCATATGCAAAATAAAATGATTTCGGCCTCAAAAGAAAACCATTTGTTACATTCCACCAATCTGAGCACATACTCTTTATCCTAACTCTAGAGTGAGGAATTGATTCATATGTTCAGCTCAGCTCATATGTTCATATTTGATTCATATGTTCAGCTCATATGAAGGCTCAGGTAGTGCAATGGATAGCTATAGATTAGCTAGGAAGGAGGTAAAAAGTGAATTGAGGAGAGCTAAGAGGGGACACGAGAAGATGTTGGCTGATAGGATTAAGGAGAATCCTAAAGCTTTCTTTCGATATGTTAAGAATAGAAGATTGGTTAGGGCAAGATTAGGGCCAGTCATAGACAGCAGTGGGAAGTTGTGCGTGGAGCCTGAAGAGATTGGTGAGGCACTGAATAAATATTTCTCTTCGGTATTCACGCAGAGTGCTGGAAATGTAGCTGTGGAGAGCACTGAGGTACAGGGTTGCAAATTGGGGAGTATTGTAGTAGATAGGGAGGATGTGTTAGAAATTCTCGAGGGTTTGAAGTTGGATAAGTCCCCTGGGCCGGACGGGATTTACCCTAGGATTCTCTGGGAGGCAAGAGAGGAGATTGCAGAGCCTCTGGCTCTGATCTTCAGGTCCTCGTTGGTTACGGGTGTGGTTCCGGAGGACTGGAGGATGGCGAATGTGGTCCCATTGTTTAAGAAGGGGAAGAGAGACCTTCCTGGGAATTATAGGCCAGTGAGTCTTACTTCTGTGGTGGGCAAGGTATTGGAGAGAATTATTAGGGATAGGATTTATAGTTATTTAGAGAGAAATGAATTGATTGGGGATAGTCAGCATGGTTTCGTGAAGGGTAGGTCATGCCTTACTAACCTCATTGAGTTTTTTGAGAAAGTGACCAGAGAGGTGGATGGGGGTAAGGCGGTTGATGTAGTATATATGGACTTTAGTAAGGCGTTTGATAAGGTGGCCCATGGAAGACTTCTACAGAAAATGCAGATGTGTGGAATAGAGGGTGATTTAGCTAATTGGATTAGGAATTGGCTGGCAGATAGAAGACAGAGGGTGGTGGTTGATGGGAGATATTCATCGTGGAGTTCGGTGACAAGTGGTGTGCCTCAGGGGTCTGTTTTGGGGCCCCTGCTGTTTGTAATTTTTATAAATGATCTGGATGAGGGTATTGAGGGATGGATCAGTAAATTTGCAGATGACACTAAAGTCGGTGGAGTGGTAGATAGTGAAGAGGGGTGTTATAGTTTACAGAGTGACTTGGACAAGTTGCAGAGCTGGGCCGAGAGGTGGCAAATGGAGTTTAATGTGGAAAAGTGTGAGGTAATGCACTTTGGCAGGAACAATAAATGTGTAGAGTATAGGGCTAATGGTAGGGCTCTTAATAGTGTTGAGGAACAGAAGGATCTTGGTGTATGTGTCAATAGATCCCTGAAAGTAGGCAGTCAAGTGGATAAAGTTGTTAAGAAGGCATATGGAGTCTTAGCTTTTATTGGTAGGGGGATTGAATTTAGGAGCCGCAGCATCATGTTGCAACTGTACAAAACTCTAGTGCGGCCGCACTTGGAGTATTGTGTGCAGTTCTGGTCCCCACATTATAAGAAAGATGTGGAGGCATTGGAGAGGGTACAGAGGAGGTTTACCAGGATGTTGCCTGGTATGGAGGGCAGGTCCTATGAAGAGAGGTTGAAGGATTTGAGGTTGTTTTCGTTAGAAAGGAGGCGGCTAAGAGGGGATCTTATTGAAGCATATAAGATGATTAGAGGTTTAGATAGGGTGGACAGTGATAGCCTTTTTCCTAGGATGGAGAAAGCTAGCACGAGGGGACACAGCTTTAAATTAAGGGGTATGAGTTATAGGACGGATATCAGAGGTAGGTTCTTTACTCAAAGAGTGATTAGGGAGTGGAATGCCCTGCCTGCAGCTGTTGTAGATGCGCCAAGTTTGGTGGCGTTTAAGAGGTTAGTTGATAAGTATATGGATGAGAAGGGAATGGTTTAGTTAGGAGGGGCATTGCTTTTTATTTTGGTCGGCACAACATCGAAGGCCGAAGGGCCTGTTCTGTGCTGTATTGTTCTATGTTCTATGTTCTATGTTCTATGTACTACTTGAAGTGCTCAAACCGCTACTTCCCATGGGCAGAAAGCCTCACATTTTGGTTCAGTATTGATGTAGAAGGGGACGTGCAGATAGCTCCCTGTGTGTGTGCTGAGAGACCTTGAATGGACACTAGCTTCACATCACTGATATAAATTGGGTGCTGTAGTAGCAGAACTGGAAACATGGAGTGTGTAGGTCCAGTCCACAATTCATAAATCTCCTAGAAAGGATTTGAATTATGGCTGAAATTGGATTTTGGGCCTGTGCTATTCAGTGGGCCACTCCACAATTTGTGGCAGGATATTTTTCTGTTAAGGTTATTTAACCACAGTTGGTAGAAAAATGGTGTTGGATTCACTGAGGAGATCTCTGCCATTTTGTGAATGCAGAAAAGAATGTTGGAATACTGTCTTAGCCAAATAAAAGGCAGTGTTGCCATACCCCCTTATCTGTAATATGCCTAAGAAATGCAAGGCGGAGACAGAGTGGAAAAGCTCTGCGAGAAGGGAGGGGAAATATGATAGGGAGAAAGCATCCTGGGCCCCAGGTAAGTGGACAGAGTGCCATTTCAAGTTAAATAACTTATCCACCTCAGTGTAGAATGGTAGTTATCACTATCACATCCACTTCACTCCTATCATCACAATGCCTAGGGCAGCACGAAACAATAAAGCAATCAACAAAAGCCTTCAAAAAACAGCACTGTAAAACAATTAGAGAAACAACAATAATCAAACCCAAATTAGAGATTCTAATCTGAATAAAGCAAATTTGGGTATAAGTAGTGAATTGGTCCAGGTAGATTGGGAAAGCAAATTGAAAGGTATAAGGGTAGGTTTGCAATGGAAACCATTAATTAATTGATAATTTTCAACAAATATACATTCCCTTTAAGATAAAGCAAATTCAGGGGAAAAGTGGTTAGCAAGTTCAATGTTGATATAAAATTAAAGGAGGAGGCTCAGAAGGTTGTCACTAAGTGTAGTCAATCAAAGGATAGGGGGATTTTAAAATTAACAATGAATGACCAAGAATTTTATGAATAGAAAGAAATGGAATATGAGAATAAGTTAGCAAGACACATGAAATTAGATTGCAAATGTTTCTATCAGTAGATAGCAGGGAAGAGATTAGTGGAAGTCTACAATAATCTCTTACAGACAGATAGAAGAATGAGGAATAAGGTAATGGGAGAGACATGAAACTGATTCCTTGTTCCTGTCTTCATATTAGAAGACAGAAAAAAGCCCAGTCAGGAAAATAAGGAATTTAAGGAAGTTAGTGTCAGTAAAGAAATAGTGCTAGATAAATTAATGGAACTCAAATCCCTGTGACTTAGATTCACATGGATTAGGAAGCTTGGTTTTCAGCAGCTTCACAATGCACCTCCCCTCTCCCCCCCACCAACTTTCAACCCCAACCCAGCAAGATCTCTTTGACACCTCACCAGAGTAATGAACCTGAGTTGGCAGTGTCAGTAAGTTATTTGTCAAGATAGGAAGATGGTGATGGCTTGCTGTGAGGAAAGCTGCGGTACTCCTCAGCTTCTGCTTATGTCTGACTCCAGTCTGTCTGCTGGTTGCACTCTGACTCCCGGACTCTAAGTGAACGTGGGGCCCATTCCTTTGTCCCACTGCTTTAAGGGGAGAAAAGCAGCAAGGCAAAAGATCAGTGAGTGATGAAGTCATCATTTCAGGAGGTCTGTCACTTTGGGCCTCCACAAAATGCCTACATTGCAGAAGGAGGCATCTTGCCCAGGATCTATCCCCATAACGCCACACAAATTTACACAGTTAATTCCCATAACTTACACATCTTTAGGCATTAAGAGGTACTTTAGCATGGCCAATCCACCTAACCTTCACATCTCTGGACTAGAGGAAACCAGACCAGCTGGAGGAACCCACAATGACATAACTAGCATCAGGAAGAAGAGATTCAGATGGGCTGCAGACTACCAGAGTCTTCCTAAATGGAAGGCTTTAGGATATGCTTCAGCACCGCCTCTCCCCTCAGAGTGCTCGTAGGCTCTTGGACTACTCCATGGGATGGAGGGGCCATGGTAGTAAGCTTCAGAAGCCTCAACGTCACCTAACGCTGCCAGTCCTGGAGGTCCACCATTGTTTGCACCACAATGTTGAAAGCCCTAGCAATAGTCCTTTGAGTCTGCTCCTTTATGACTGGGCTTATTCTGTTTGCCTTCAGCCATTGTTCACAGACACTGCTCCACGTCTTGAATTCCACCATTCATGGCTCAAACGTCCTATCCCACTAACATCATCAACCTTGCAGTGTTGGCCTGGGTGCCATCCAATGAAGGCGTCGTCTCCAGCGATGAAGGCTTTGGGACTGGCCCATCAGCCTTGCAGTTTCAGGAATGGTGGTGACAACCGCTCCTGTTATTCTTGACTCTGACTTTGGATCTCCAGCAGTTTAGAAAGAAACTTTTCAGAAAATTCAACACCTAGCTTGGGGCAGGAGGTGGAAGATCTGTTTCCCTAAAGGACATTAGTGAACCATCTGGATGAAGGTGCAGTGGGTCCTCAATTTCCTGGCATAGCCCAACCTCCTCTCTTCACTCCCAACAATCCCCTTTGAGCACCATTGCCCTTTCTTGATAGGGAGTGAAGAATTGTAACTGGGACACCATCCATCTCATTCACCTTTTATTATGGACTAAATTCTCTTGCAGAGACTGAGAGGACATCGTGTGAGCCAGATGCCTAATGGGTCAATGGTTTATAGCAAATGGCATATGTGGGCATATATCTAGATAGAAAAGGATTGTGATGAGGAGTGTTGGGGTTTTTTTTAGGTAGATGCTGAGAGATTGAGTGTCGGGAGGCTGTGAAGTGGCAGTGAGTGAATTTTTTTTTTAGAGCAACACAGCACGGGAAACAGGCCCTTCGGCCCAACGAGCCCGCGCCGCCGTCGTAACTATATAGTAACAATTCCATTATCCTATTCTAATTTTAGGTTATTCCTAATATGGAAGAGTCTCAATGTAGGGACAATTTGTTTCCCAATCAGCCTAAGAGCGAATTTTTTGGGATGTGGGAGGAAACCGGAGCGCCCAGAGAAAACCCACGCAACCACGGGGAGAACGCGCAAACTCCCGCAGACACCGGCCCAATTCCAAGTGTCTGCACAGCTACAGCGATAGTCACTGATCTGTCATGGTGCCCTTCAGATGGTCCAGATAAAGCACTCATTTACGACATGAAGCACCAGGCAACCCATGAATCAACATCCAAGAGCTGTCCTCGCACCACCTGCCGAATGCATGCTCCTTGTTGGTCAAGTATGGACCGAATTACCTGTGGAAAAAAGCCATAGTTAAACAGTCCTACTATATCCCTCTATCTGCATAACACTCATGTGGCTGTCCAAGAGACCCTTAAACAGCCCTAGCGTGCCTGCTCCCACCACCTTACTCGGCAGTGCATTCCACACCCCCACTACCCTTTGTGTGAAAAACTGCCCTCTAATATTCGTCCTATACATAGCCCCCCTCACCCTAAGGCCATGACCCCTCGTCCTATCCATTTCTGAAGGTGGAAAAAGTTTACCTCCATTTACTCTATCTATACCCCTTATAATCTTATACACCTCTATGAGATCCCCTCTAAGCCGACGTCTTTCAAGGGCAAACAACCCCAGTCTATTTAATCATTCCTCATAAGACAGTCCTTCCATACCAGGCAGCATCCTGGTAAACCTCCTCTGCACTCTCTCCAAGGACTCCACATCCTTCCGATAGTACGGCGACCAGAACTGGACGCAGTATTCCAAGTGAGGCCTAACCAACGTTCTATACAACTGCAACATCAAACTCCTACTCTTGTATTCTATACCCTTTTCTATGAAAGCTAACATACTATACGCCTTCTTTATCACCTTCTCCACCTGTGAGGACACCTTCAGAGACTTGTGAACCTGCACCCCCAAGTCTCTCTGCGTCTCTATACTCCGAATAGTTTTACCTTTTATCCTATAACTCTCTTCTACATTTTTCCGGCCAAAATGCATCACCTCGCATTTATCCGGATTAAATTCCATTTGCCATCTATCTGCCCAGTCTACCAACCTATCTATGTCCTGTTGTATTGCCTGGCACTGCTCCTCTGTACCCGCCAATCCAAGCATCTTAGTGTCATCAGCAAATTTGCTGATCTCACCACCTACCCCAACTTCCAAGTCGTTTATGTAGACCACAAATAGAAGAGGACCTAGTACTGAGCCTTGTGGCACTCCACTAGTGACAGGCTTCCAGTCGGAAAAAGAGCCTTCCACTACTACCCTCTGTCTCCTCCTCCCGAGCCAGTTCTCGACCCATCTACATACCCGGCCCTGTATCCCATGCGCCTTCACCTTCTCTATCAGTCTACCATGAGGAACCTTGTCAAACGCCTTACTGAAATCCATGTAGACGACATCAACAGCATGTCCTTCATCAACTGTTTTTGTCACTTCTTCAAAAAATTCCACTAGATTTGTAAGACAAGACTTCCCCTTGACGAAGCCATGCTGCGTATCCCTGATCAGATCGCAGCGCTCCAGATGCTCATACATCCTGTCCCTAAGGATCCTCTCCATTAGCTTACCTATAACTGAAGTCAAGCTCACCGGCCTATAGTTCCCTGGGTGATCCCTCTGACATTTTTTAAACAACGGTACTACATTTGCAATCCTCCAGTCCTCTGGGACCTCACCTGTGTCCAATTATTGGTGAAATTTCAGGAGTGACAAATGGGACTGATGAGAGGGAGAGACAGTGTGTCTACCTGTGCAGTTCGTAGAAGGCTTTCTTGCGGCATTGGACACCAGTGCTCCTGATCATGCTGCTGATATGACTGCAAATGCCATCAGAACACAGCTGAGATTGGCTATTTTACTTTGGAGTCTGCTTCCAACAGTTTCTTCTCCACTGCATCCAAAAGCTTGGTCAGGTCCCCTTCCAAGAAACATGGAGCAGCCCTCCTCGCAGCCAACTTCCTAGCTTGACTGGGAGTGAGTGCTGAGGGATAATTTAGATGCAACTCCCCTTGGTTGCAGGACACAGCTGAGACCCAGGTTGGGCAACTCCAATGTCTGGGAACTCTGGCAGGGGGATCATTTATTGCACTAAGGTTGCAAGTTGGTTTTTGCATCTGAAATTACTCTTTGTCACTTTTGGGGAAAATTCTGCCAACTATATTTTGGGTAAGCATAGGCTAGTTGTGTATTATCAGTACTCTGTTTTGAACAGTGAAGAGACATACTGTTACAAACAATCCACCGACCATTAGGATGTATGGCCTACATGCCTGGCACCATATCAGCACTGAAGTTCGCATACCACACTTGTCATTTATATGGAAGGCAGGACATCTTGTTGGTGAAGAATGCGACTCATGTTGCTTTTCTAGGACTAAAAGTGTGAGTTTAAGGCCCAGGCATGAGTTTGCACAATAAACAATGAGCAAGAATTAGATTGGGTTAGCCATTATCTTGCAGGATGGCTTTGGTGCACTCTGCCTCAACATCAAGTTTGCACAGTGAGCGAATGGCTCAAATCTTATTTATGAAATTATCAATAAGGTTAATCCTATAGATTGCGGAACTGTAGGAATCCCACTGAGTAAATTGATCAGCGAAGGTGGATTTGCGATAGATGTAATAGAGAACACACTAACAAATTCTCAATGAGCTTGTCAAGGAAGAAGAGTTTCACTGTTCCACTTCAAAGGTGAAAGATCTTCTAAAAAAATCATTTATGGAATGTCGCTGGCTAGACTAGCATTTATTTCTTATCCCTAGTTGTCCTTGAGAAGGTGTTAGTGAGCTGCCTTCTTGAACCGCTGCTGTTCCTGAGATATAGGTACATCTATAGTGCTATTAGGAAGGGGAAATAGAGCCCAATGTGTGTAAGGAAATTCTTACATGCAACTGCAGATTGAAATATAACAGATGTATCATTTACATACCAGAAGTGCGCATGGGGTACGAAGTTAAGGGGCATTCCATCAAAAATATTTCTCATAGAAATTGATGGAAGTATCAGCTAGATCTTGTCTCAGAAGGGATTCAAAGGTGGTACCATCTATACCCCATGTTGTTAAAACTGAACAAAACTGAACACAAGTTTCTAAGTTCACTTAATACAGATTTAGGCAATGTCTGCCCATCTAGCTTGCCATAATTTTGCAATCCTGCACAAATGTCTGTGGCACACAGATATAGCATTGCTATCAATTTATTATTGTCTTTGTGAAAGTGAAGGAATCCTTTGCTGTGTGTGAAAAATTCTCTCAGAACGGTTATAGCAGCTCACTCAACTATTTGACCAATTCACCTTGTGCAGTACTAAGCATAGATAGGACAGGACATAAAGGCACATGACTTTAGTGTGTCTTGGATAGCCTATAAACATGTGGATACAGTGAAACATGAGGATGAATCTTATCATTTACACCATCAGACAGCTCATTTTTTTTAAACTTTATTCCAATCCAATCAAATCAAATCAAATCCAATTCAGAGTCCCAACAAGTTGAGACATTCCCGATCCAAGCTGCCAAGACAGGGCTCTCATCTCCTGTCTTGGGCTTGATCTACATGATCCAAGCTGATTGGAGTAGGTGTAACTCCTCTTCCAAAGCTTGATCAGATTTTCATCTTAACCAAAAGGCCAAGATGCTGCTTTAAAAAATTGCTTCAAATGAAGCTGAAATGTAACCTAATGATTTCAACCAAGCGCAGCATATTGACTTGATCTTAGCTAAAAGGCCAACACCACCAGACAGCTCATTGCTCTTTTTTTTCCAAAAATATACTTTATTCATAAAAAAAATTCAAATAAACTATTGCAAAATTACATGTCTTGAATTGCAAAAACAGTGTAGAATTCAAACTTCCATACGATTCTATACAAACTTCCATAAAATTCGATACAAAGTGAAACCATTCCCCATCCTAGTTAGGGTTCTTATATGAGTTATTGGTGTAATACAATATTCATATGATAAAGTTAAAGTGCATTCATATCGTTTCAAAACTTACGAACTATATTCATGCCCCAAAAACTGCCGTGTGCCGCCACTGCTTAGACTGGCACACAGCAACCACCTTTTCCTAAAAAATATATTTTATTCACAAAAAAAACTCAAATAAACCCTGCAAAGTACACGTCTTTGAATTGCAAAACAGTGCAGAACTAAAAAATTTTTTAAAATAGTTCCACACAAATTAGTCATTTCAAATGTTCACATGCCTCAAAAGTTATTTTGTGCCATTGTCCTCATTGCTTTTACCCAGGTCTAACAAACATTTTTGAAACTTGTAACATTTTGTACTCTGGACTGGTGTGTCTGGTCAGCCTACAACCACGTTTCTGTAATAGTTAATGCATCATACTCATATGATGCAATCTGTGTTATCAACTCATCTATCTTGCTGTAAATGCTTTGTGCATTCAGATAATGAACAGTTAGCTTAGATGTTTTAGTCATTTACGATTGTGGATTTGCTCTGTGTTGCATATTTTAGTTTACATTTCTTTCCTAGCCTATTACACTATGACCCTCAAGTTCTTCCTCACTATCCTGGGCCACTACTCCCTCGTATCCCCCTGATTTTTTTTAAACCTTCCATTCTTGAAACCATTCCCCCTCCTAGTTAGGGTTCTTATATGAGTTGTTGGTGTAATACAATATTCATATGATAAAGTTAAAGTTTTGTTTATTAGTCACAAGTACAACTTACACTAACGCTGCAATTAAATTACTGTGAAATTTCCCTGGTCGCCACACTCCAGCGTATGTTTGGGACAATGCACCTAACCAGTAAATCTTTAAGAATGTGGGAGGAAACTGGAGCACCCGGAGGAAACCCATGCAGACACGGGGAGAACGTGCAAACACCGCACAGATAGTAACTCAAGCCAGGAATCGAACCCGGGTCCCTGGCATGTGAAGACCAGGGCTAACTACTGTGCTACTATGCCGCCCTAGAAGTGTGCAAGGAATAGGAAATAAGGATGCATTCCATTGAATATGATCTGTAAATATATAGATCTATAATTATAATTTTCTGTTGATAATCAGACCGATTACTAGCTGGCGCTCCTACCTTCAATTTTGACTTCCTAAATTTCCAAGCAACTGAACCCTAATCCTCATTCTTTGGTTTAAAGCTCTCAGTATTTACCCAGTTATATGCTCTGCAGAAACACTGGTCCCAGCATGGTTGAGATGTAGGCCTTCCCCACAGTACAGCCTTCACTTTCTCCAGTACTGATGCCAATGTCCCATGAACTGTTACCCACTTCTCCCACACCAGTCTTTGAGCCATATATTTATCTCTCTAATTTTACATACACTTTACCCTTTTGCATGTGTCTAAGAACATAACCTCCAATGTTATAACCTCTGGATTATTACCTTGGAGATTATGTTCTTTAATTTCATGCCGATCTCCTTAAATTACCTACAACAGAACCTTACTTTACGTAGATCATTGATACCTACGTGGACCATGATCACTGGATCTGCTGTCACTTCCGTTGCAAATTTCTCTTCAGCCCAGAGCAGATGTCCTGAACGCTGGCACTGGCCGGGCAATGCGGCCTTTCAGATTGTCAAACCAGGCTAAGAGAGCAGTGTCTATTTCCCTGACTTACTATTTCCAACTACAATTACATTTGTCTTTTTTCCCTCCCCAATTTGAATAGCCCCAATTTTGAACTTCTCCTTCCAGTGTTGTCATGACCTTCAGTGTTTGTGGGTTGTGATGGCAATAGACTTTGGTCATTGTATTTTAAGTAAATTTCAGTTGATTGATGTTTTCTAAAGACACACAAATCTCTGAAGGATTTTTGTATCAATAACAACTTATATGCAGTGCAACATTGGATATTTTGCCAAGCAAGGACAAGTTGGTAGGCCTAGGATGGATGTTACCCTGAAAAATTCTTGTCATTTTGCCCTGGGACTCAGATGATTGTCTCCAAAAACCACAACCATCTTCTGATGTGCTAGGTATGACTTCAGCCAGTGGAGTTTTTCTACCTGATTCCCATTGACTTCAGTATTGATAGGGCTCCTTGATGCTATACAGGGTCAAATGTTTTGATGTCAAGTGCAGTTGGATTAAAGCTCTTTTGTCCATGTTTGTGAACCGAGACTATAATGAGATCACAGGCTCAGTGATCCTGACAGAGCCCAAACTGAGTGCCCACAAGCAGGTTATTGCCGAGTAAGTGCTGCATAAAAGCATTGTTGATGACAGCTTTGATCACTTTACAGATGATTGAGAGTAGTCTGATGGGTGGTAATTGGCTGTGTTTAATTTGTCCAGCTTCTCTGTGTATAGAACATAGATCGGCAATTTTTCAGGTAGATGCCAGTGTTGTAGCTGTGCAGGAACAGTTTGGCTGGGGGCTCAGCAAGTTCTGAAGCACAAATACTGCTGCCAAAATATCCAGTGCCTTCTTGATTCAAGAAGGAGTAGATCAAGTTGGCTGAAAATAGACATATCTATGATATTGAGGACCTCAAGAAGTGGTTAAGATAAATCATTCACTTGGCCTTTCTTTCTGAAGATTTTGGCAAATAGTTCAGCTTTGTCTTTTGCACTGATGTGTTGGGCTCCCCTATTATTGAGGATGAGGATATTTATGGAACATATTCCTCTTTCTTCAGTTGTTTAATTGTCCTTCACTCACAGCTGGATGTAGTAGGACTGCACACTTACATCTAATTTGTTGGTTGTTCGATTACTGAGCTCAATCACATGCTGCTTCCACTGTTTGGCTTGCAATTAGTTCTGTATCATAGCATCACCAAGTTGGCTCCTCAATTTTAGGCATGCCTGGTGTGCATGCTGCCCTGCACTCTTCATTGAACCAGGATTCTTCCCCTTGGCTTAATATTAATGGTTGAATGGGGGGAAGAGGGGGATTTCTAGGCCATGAGGTTATAGATTGTGGAAGAGTACAATTCTGTTCTGCTATTGATCCACAGTGCTTCCTGGTTGCCAAGTTTTGAGTTTCTAAATCTGTTTGAAGTTTGACATGGTTACAGTGCCACACAACACATGGGGAATATCCTTATGTGGATGTGGAACTTCTTCTTCACAAGGACTGCGTAGTGGTCACTGCTGTTGATACTGACATGCAGGTGCATCTTCAACAGCTGGATGATTTGGAGTACCTGTTTTGTTGGTTCCCTTACCACCTTCTGCAAATATAGTTAAGCAGCTATGTTCTTTGGGACTTGACCAACTTGGTCAGCAATGGTGTTACTGAACTATTCTAACAATGGACAAAGAAGTCCCTCACCCAAAATATATTCTGTGCCTTTTCCGCCCTCAATGCTTCTTCTCTGGGCTTTGTTGTAATTGGATAATGAGAGTGGATATTTGGGAAGCAGTGGCTTCAATAAGCAGCAGCCAACCTGGCCAAGTTACTTTAAATGGAGATTGAGTTTGAAGGTGGGAGGAGAAAATATCCAGTGACTCTGGTGGAGCCAATTAATACTGATAGGATTTGTGAGATCCCTGCCTGTTCCTGGTAGGTGCCTTGAACAACTAATGGGCTGAAGGGCTTCTTGTTGTATTGTAAAACTCTACAGCTCTAAGATTCCAGTCAAATTGACAGTGGATAGAAAGGTAATTTCTACACTGTGATATTAAGCACACTAACCCTGATCCAGGTAAACATGAAGATTCAAATGGGGGTCACACTTTCTTTCAGGGTCAACCTTACCTTAACGAAGAATTTTCTTCAATGTGCTTGCTGATTATTAGGTGTTTACTGAGCACTTGGGACTGAAACATAGCAAAACTGTTTCTCAAACTCAGCAAATAAATGCTGAGCATCTAATTTTAATTAACTGTTGCACAAAAAGGAAAGAGCAAACTGTAAAAAGCAAAACAATGAAAGTGTCGTATGTCAGTAAAATTCAAGAGGGATTGGATAGATTTTCTTATGAAATAAGCTGCTGAAGGATATTACAGAAGATTGATTGAAGCTGGAGTTCCATTACAGTGGCAGTGGGATACTGCTCTTGAGTCATAGCAGCTGCCTGGGAGACTTTGATCTTATGTTATAGAGATAAACAAAATTACCTGATAATAGTTCACTCTGACACAGTTACACCTTTATGTTTGAGGCAAGAAAATGGAAGTGAGTGTTATTATGTCAGATCAGTTATGGTCTTGTTGAATGATGGAGCAGACTTGATGGGCCAAATGGCCTACTTTTGCTCTGACATAGAATCGTAGAAAAAAAAACTACAGCACAAACAGGGCCTTCGGCTCACAAGTTGCACCAATCTTATCTTTACTTACTAGGCTTACCTATAACCCGCAATCCCATTAAATCCCATCCAGAAGTCTCTTAAAAGACCCTAACAATTTTGCCTCCATCACCACCTATGGCAGCCAATTCCACTCACCCACCACCCTCGGAGTGAAAAACTTACCCCTGACATCTCCACTGTACCTACTCCCCAGCACCTTAAAGCTGGATCCTCTTGATAGCCATTTCAGCCCTGGGGAAAAGCCTCTGAGAGTCCTCCTGATCAATACCTCTCATCATGTTATACATCTCTTTCAGGTCCCCTCTCATCTTTTGTCTCCTTAAGGAGAAAAGATCGACCTCTCTTAGCCAATCATCACAAGGCATGCTACTAAATCCATCTTTGTAAATCTCCTCTGCACGCTTTCAATGGATTCCACATCCACTGGAACTGAACACAGTGCTCCAAGTGGGGTCTGACCAGGGTCTTATACACTGGCAGTATTATCTCCCGACTCCTAAACTCAATTCCTCGATTGATGAAGGCCAGTACGCCATACGCCTTCTTAACCACATTCTCTACCTGCAAAGCCAACACGTATGGTCTGCACTGAAACAAGTTGTCTAAATGGCAGCTGCCCCGCTGGTGACTTTTAAAGCAACTAAAATATAAGTCGGCAACGCAGAAGAGATCCAATCCCAGTTTCAATTTTGGAAGTTACTGCCGTGATGTTCTGAAAAGACTAGACCTATTTGGAATAGAGCCTGAGGTTGGTGGAGCATCATAAATGGAGAATGCACACTAAACAATCTCTTTCACAAAGCATGGCCTTGCCTATATTCATGATTTGTGGAGCACTCGACATTGCTGCCATGTTAGCCAATTGTTCTGTGACCCATCAAAGGTGCAAGGAAAATCCAGCCCACAGATTATATGGTAATGATAATTCAAACTGCTTTGCAGATCACCAAAAAAGCTGCTGAGTTGGCCACTTGAGTAATGCACATATTCTTCCATGCTCCTCATTCCAGTCTTTTTGCCCTCACAGTTGTAGGTTGGAGCATTTTTTTTATTTAATAGAGTATAAGTTACAACACCTAAGTGAGGAGCCTATCAGATTACAATGGCAAAAAATATCTTGTTGAATTGCTCAGGTAGACATGGAACAGACATCAAATATGCTTCCTCAGACTGATTGGAAGAGCTCAATGAAGAGGCTCTGTTGATCATGAGAGAATGACAATCTGGCACAGGATTAGGAGGGAAAAAGCACAATTTAACAAGTTGACTGGTTAGGCAGTATTGTCACTGATGTATCTAAATGTTAGTTCAGGCATCTGTGCACAGGAGAAGCAATTTATAATCATATCTGTTTCTTTTCTGTTGCTGCAAACAATGCTGATGGTTTCAGTGAGTTATCCTAGATCCCTACCTTATAATGTATCATGCACATCAATACATTTCAATTTAAATCCTACCATGAAATGCTTCTTTGCAGTAATCCACATTAAACATCCATACCTTTCTCTTCTATCCAAATTATACTGTGTTTGGTCTAGCTGCCCTTGGGTCATCTGTAACCAACAAATCTTGTTTTGTATCATGAAATTTTCTTTTCTATTGCTATCTTAATAACTCTTAAAATGGTAAAACATCACAAAGCATTTCACAGGAGTCCTATCAAACAAAATGTGACACTCCGTCACCGAAAGAGATACAGAACCAATGATCAAAATCTTAGCATAGAGGTAGCATTTAATGAATGACTTAAATAACAATGAAGTAGAGAAGCAGAAATGTTTAATGACAGAAAGATGTGCAGCTGTATAGCATCTTTCGTAATCGGATCTGGATTGTATTGCCTGGAAATGTGGTGGAGGAGATTCAATTGAGGTATTCAGGAGAACATTAGATGATTATTTGTGTAGAAACAATGTGCCAGGATAAGGCAAAAAGGGAGGAAAGTGGCACTAAGACATGATACTTGTTTGGCGAGCTGCTGCAGATTTAAAATCATGTCAGTTGACTGTAGGGGACTTGGAGATCAAAGTGACCTGGCCACTTCAGAATTTTCACAGGAATGGAGACGTTGAACACACAGCTGCCTGAAATCACCATGCCGGGGTAATTTTCAGATCTGCCAGTGCTAGAAGGGGCATGACATACCCCACCATCCCTGCCATCCTATCCTGGAGGAGAGCGATAAGGTCAATCATTTGCCCCTAGCCTGGGCCCATTCAATCCCCAGGATCCTTGAGGGACACTTCTTTTGTAACCTGGCATCAGCAAAGGAGCAAATGGCCACTGGACTTATCCTTTTTGAGTCTATTCGTGGTCCAAGGTGTCAGGCCAAGGTATCAGTGTCAGGGTGCTGGGCTCAATGCATTGTTGGCACTGCCTGAAGGGAGCTGAGTGGGAGGGTGTGAGAGGGAACATAGAACATAGAACACTACAGCACAATCAGGCCCTTCGGCCCACAAGTTGTGCCAATCATATCGATAGCTACCAGCCCATAGAACTATCTGTAACTCCCAATCCCATTTAATCCCATGTACTCATCCAGAAGTCTCTTAAAAGACCCCAGCAAGTTCGCCTCTACCACCACTGACGGCAACCGATTCCATTCACTCACCAACCTCTGAGTGAAAAACTTACCTCTAACATCTCCTCTCTACTTGCCCCCCAGCACCTTAAACTTGTTGGAATGGGAACGGAGACTGAGTAGGGGTTTAAAAGGGAAGGGACTGAGGAGGGATCAGGGTGGCACAGTAGCACAGTGCTGCCTCACAGTGCCAGAGACCTGGGTTCAATTCTGGCTTTGGGTCACTGTCTGTGTGGAGTTTGTACATTCTCCCCGTGTCTGCATGGGTTTCCTCCAGGTGCTCCGGTTTACTCCCACTATCCAAAAATGTGAGGATTAGGTTGATTGGCCATGCTAATGTGGGGAATTAGTAGGGTACATATGTGGCATTACAGGAATAGGACCTGGGTGGGATTGTGGTCGGTGCAGGCTCAGTGGGCCGAAGAGTTGTTTTCTGCACTATAGGGATTCTATGATTCTGTTCTGTGATCCAGTCATACCCATGCCTGCATGGTATGAGGAGTTTGAGTGGTGGGAGAGGATGCCCCTTTCTACTGAGAGGTTGGTGATGCTCCCCTGGATTCTCAAGTCCAACATGCCATGTCCCTATTTGTGTGTAGCACATGTAAAGATGGCTTGGTGCTATTTCTGCTGTTGGGCTGGATGAATGGTGGGAGGTTGGTGAATTGGGTGTCACATTCCCTCATAACATTCAAATTAGTGGTTTTGCATAATTATCGGGTTGCCGGTACTCTGGACAGTAACCCAGTCAGGGTTGGTGGGGCAGATTGGGTATCTGATTTTTGACTGACGCCCCATTCACTGGGGCATCAGGATTCCCACCAGCCTTCTAAAGTCAGGAAATCAGGCCCATATGGCTCTCTGAGGTATTTCAATGCAATGACAATTGTGGATTATATTCACATTTCATGTCAAACATTCTCTGTGCATATAGTTGGAAAGATTTTAGTTGGATAAAGGAAGTGTTGTTCTAGCTGGTCTGGAGTGTTACAGCACTGAGGAAGAAGTGGAGAGAATGCTTCATCTCTCTAGTTAGTGGAGCCACAAGTTTCTTTCACCTGTCCCATCATTCCATGCTTCTGATTGGTTTAAAGCACTTGCCACTTGCACAATTTGATTCTCAATCATTTCATTTGACTGATTAGGGGTATGAAATGCTGTGGATAAATGATAGGATCATTATTCTGTTTCGTTTTTCACTATTTTATTCTAATGTCCATGATTCACCAGGACAGGAACTGCTCAACAGTGTCTGTTGGGCACACTGATCGATCTACACAGCATCCTAACCATTACATATCAAGCCCAGACACAATTTTTAACAGTGCAATGCCCATTATACATCTTTGCATTTCATTAGGTGGTTAATGTACAGCAACATTCCACTACATTGTTTTCCTGCCAGAAATATGATAGCAATATACTTTTTTCGAGAGGTAAATTAACTTGAGAGTATATGAACAAGTGTCCAGCAACACATACACCTGCTTTGCGAAGCTTAGTTCAATTGAAACTTGATGCCGAACTCTCACACTCCTTTTTGTTTACCTCTGTGAAATTCCATGTGACTTTGTTCTAAGTTAAAGATTCTATATATAGTTTAACTTTTTGTTTCCGATACATTTCCTATTGTGCTATATTGTAGTTCCTATAATGAATATCTTTTCAGATTGCAAAATAGGAGCAAAACTGGTAGAAAGTGATTTTACATTTTACTTTGAAAAGTATGCTATTACCACCACATGATTTAACTTTATTTAACATAATGGGTTCTATTTTCCGAAAGAAACTTCAGTCACAAGTCATGGGCTTGTAAAGGAAACGATCATTCATTTTTAATAATAAACAGTTATTGTTGAAGTTGATGCACAAATTCAAATTACTTTAACAAAACAAAATGCATCACCTTTAGAAATCAGGTCTTAGACTAACCCCATAATCTAAGTGATGTGCTTGGTGCAAGCTTGTGGGAAAAATTGGTAGTCAGAGTTGGGAAGATATGAGGAGGCACTACTGGAAAGCTGTATTTTGGTTCCCTGTTAAAAAATGCCAACAATAGAACATAGAACATAGAACACTACAGCACAAACAGGCCCTTCGGCCCACAAGTTGTGCCGAACACATCAAAACCTACCCAGCCATAAACCTATCTATAACCCCCAATCCCATTGGATCCCATATACTCATCCAGAAGTCTTTTAAAAGACCCCAGCGAGTTCGCCTCGACCACCACCGACGGCAGCCGATTCCATTCACTCGCCACCCTCTGAGTGAAAAACTTTCCCCTAGCATCCCCTCTGTACTTGCTTCCCTGCACCTTAAATCTGTGCCCTCTTGTTGTGACCATTTCAGCCCTGGGAAATCGTCTCTGAGAGTCCACCCTATCTATTCCTCTCAACATCTTGTAAACCTCTATCAGGTCGCCTCTCAACCTTCGTCTCTCCAGGGAAAACAGTCCCAGCTCCCTCAACCTGTCTTCATAAGGCATGCCTCCCAATCCAGGCAACATCCTTGTAAATCTCCTCTGCACCCTTTCAATAGCTTCCACGTCCTTCCTATAGTGAGGCGACTAGAACTGCGCACAGTACTCCAAGTGTGGTCTGACAAGGTCCTATAAAGCTGCAGCATTACCTCCTGACTCCTGAACTCAATCCCTTGATGAATGAAGGCCAGTACACCGTAAGCTTTCTTAACCACATCCTCCACCTGGGAGGCCGATTTGAGAGTCTTATGGACCCGGACCCCAAGATCCCTCTGCTCTTCCACACAGCTAAGACTCCTACCTTTGATAGTGTACTCATTCATCCCGTTGGATCTGCCAAAATGGACCACAACACATTTATCCGCGTTGAAGTCCATCTGCCACTTCTCCGCCCAGAAAATAAATGTTAATTTATTTTCAAATCTGGTCCCTCCATACCATTATGATCTCCTTCAACAGTACAGCTCTCTGAGACATCAATACTTTCCAAATCTAGCCTCTTGAACATTCCTGATTTTCATTATATAATCACTGAAGTTATACTTTCAGCTGCTTCAGCAAAATCTCTGGAATCACCTCCCTAATTCTCTACTTTTCTCACCTCCTTTAGACACTGTGTAAAATCTTTGACCAAGCTTTTGCTCATCCGTCTAATAACGCCTTATCAAATTTTGGTGTTAATGTGTAAAGGACCTTGAGATTCTTTGTTATATTAAAGCTGCTACACTGATTCAAGCTGTGTAGCAGTGGGAAGACAGCAGTGGGAAGTTGTGCGTGGAGCCTGAAGAGATTGGTGAGGCACTGAATAAATATTTCTCTTCGGTATTCACGCAGAGTGCTGGAAATGTAGCTATGGAGAACACTGAGGTACAGGGTTGCAAATTGGGAAGTATTGTAGTAGATAGGGAGGATGTGTTAGAAATTCTCGAGGGTTTGAAGTTGGATAAGTCCCCTGGGCCGGACGGGATTTACCCTAGGATTCTCTGGGAGGCAAGAGAGGAGATTGCAGAGCCTCTGGCTCTGATCTTCAGGTCGTCGTTGGTTACGGGTGTGGTTCCGGAGGACTGGAGGATAGCGAATGTGGTCCCGTTGTTCAAGAAGGGGAAGAGAGACCTTCCAGGGAATTATAGGCCAGTGAGTCTTACTTCTGTTGTGGGCAAGGTATTGGAGAGAATTATTAGGGATAGGATTTATAGTTATTTAGAGAGAAATGAATTGATTGGGGATAGTCAGCATGGTTTCGTGAAGGGTAGGTCATGCCTTACTAACCTCATTGAGTTTTTTGAGAAAGTGACCAGAGAGGTGGATGGGGGTAAGGCGGTTGATGTAGTATATATGGACTTTAGTAAGGCGTTTGATAAGGTGGCCCATGGAAGACTTCTACAGAAAATGCAGATGTGTGGAATAGAGGGTGATTTAGCTAATTGGATTAGAAATTGGCTGGCAGATAGAAGACAGAGGGTGGTGGTTGATGGGAGATATTCATCGTGGAGTTCGGTGACGAGTGGTGTGCCTCAGGGGTCTGTTTTGGGGCCCCTGCTGTTTGTAATTTTTATAAATGATCTGGATGAGGGTATTGAGGGATGGATCAGTAAATTTGCAGATGACACTAAAGTTGGTGGAGTGGTAGATAGTGAAGAGGGGTGTTTTAGTTTACAGAGTGACTTGGACAAGTTGCAGAGCTGGGCCGAGAGGTGGCAAATGGAGTTTAATGTGGAAAAGTGTGAGGTAATGCACTTTGGCAGGAACAATAAATGTGTAGAGTATAGGGCTAATGGTAGGGCTCTTAATAGTGTTGAGGAACAGAAGGATCTTGGTGTATGTGTCAATAGATCCCTGAAAGTAGGCAGTCAAGTGGATAAAGTTGTTAAGAAGGCATATGGAGTCTTAGCTTTTATTGGTAGGGGGATTGAATTTAGGAGCCGCAGCATCATGTTGCAACTGTACAAAACTCTAGTGCGGCCGCACTTGGAGTATTGTGTGCAGTTCTGGTCCCCACATTATAAGAAAGATGTGGAGGCATTGGAGAGGGTACAGAGGAGGTTTACCAGGATGTTGCCTGGTATGGAGGGCAGGTCCTATGAAGAGAGGTTGAAGGATTTGAGGTTGTTTTCGTTAGAAAGGAGGCGGCTAAGAGGGGATCTTATTGAAGCATATAAGATGATTAGAGGTTTAGATAGGGTGGACAGTGATAGCCTTTTTCCTAGGATGGAGAAAGCTAGCACGAGGGGACACAGCTTTAAATTAAGGGGTATGAGTTATAGGACGGATATCAGAGGTAGGTTCTTTACTCAAAGAGTGATTAGGGAGTGGAATGCCCTGCCTGCAGCTGTTGTAGATGCGCCAAGTTTGGTGGCGTTTAAGAGGTTAATTGATAAGTATATGGAAGAGAAGGGAATGGTTTAGTTTGGAGGGGCATTGCTTTTTATTTTGGTCGGCACAACATCGAAGGCCGAAGGGCCTGTTCTGTGCTGTATTGTTCTATGTTCTATAAGCTGTTGTCATTCTGTCTCATTTTATTCTGAGGTTTGTGGTTTTCCTATCAAGAAACAGATTCTGAAGTGGTGGTGTGTCAGCATTAGATTCTGACAAATGCCACCCACAGCTGAGTGACACATTTGTTTGCTCTTTGTCTACAAGCTCACATATCCAGGTGTTCAGAATGATCTCCAGCCAGCTTGGATTCATTTTTGTTGCTATGGCAATCTATCATCTGCTGTGTGGTCTTTTATGTGTCCACAACATAACAGAATTAACAGGTGCTTCACTGTGTGTTTCAGGAATTATTACTATGGGGTCAACATAAATCTCCTCAAAGTTCAATTTATTCTTTTATCCACGATACTGCTTAAGTTTTGGTAATGTGGGACAAAGGAACATAGCATCAGGAGTAGGCATTCAGCCCGTTGAACTTGCTCCACATTCAATGCAAGCATGTCTAATCGGACACTTCAATGCCTTTTACCCATACTATCCCCATAATCCTTTACATTATTGTTAGTCAGAAATCTTTAATCTCTGTTTTCAGCATACTGAATGATTGAGCTTCCACAAACCTCTGGGTTAGAGAATTCCAAAGATTCACTACCCTCTATGTTAAGAACTTCTTCTCATATAAGTCTTAATGGCTTCCTCATTATTTTTAAATTGTGCTCCCTGGTTCTAGACTTCCCATCAAGAGACACATCGTACCTGCATCTGCCCTATCCATTTCTTTAAGTAATTTGTAGGTTTCAATGAGATGCCTCTCATTGAAACCTACAAATAGGGACCCAGTTTCATTAACCTCTTTTCTTAAGACAGATTCATGTCTTTGCTGATCAAGTGTTGGAAAATTGGGCAAACTAAACCATTCTCTGTGGCAGCATCTTCTTTTGGGATAGATTGTAACATTGGATCAAATCCAGATCACATTCTCAGGACAATACAGTCCACTCTCATACCCTAATCTAATCCCCAGTCATGCAGGAAAATAAGCAGGATAGTCATGAAGCACAACCTATGTTTTACCTTCTTCACTTACAAAGGGGTTGGTTTGGCTCAGTTGGCTGGACAACTGATTTGTGATGCAGAGCAATGCTAACAGTGTGGGTTCAATTCCAGTAACATTTGTGGTTATCCATAGAACTTTTCAACTTTGCTCCTTGCCTGAGGCCAAGTGACCCTGAAGTTTAATCACCATCAGTCAGCTCTTCCCCTCAAAGAGGGACTTTCATTTAGGACTTTGGTGACTTCGTTTATATCTTACAGAGCACACTTTGCTTTGGCTGCAATCTGGAAATTGTTCTCAAAATAATGCATAATTATGTTTAGGATTATTTGCAAAATCACAGGTAAAAAATAACCATTGAGCCAGTACAATCAGGCAGCTTAATAGAAAATAATTGCTTGTTTCTTTTTCCATTAAATACATTTGTTGATGTATTTAAAATTGGTAATCTGCAACAATTGTATTAATCCGGCTGAAAATTGGGTTATTATCTAAAATCAACATTTTTAATAAGATTGTCCTGTCTTTTAATCATGAGCAATCTGGTTTTAAAGCAATGACTTAAAAAAAAGACAGAACCATTTTGATAGTTTCATTTTGATTTGAAAAATCTTAGCATCTGAGAGCTGAACAGAATGCGAAGAGCCTTTCTGAACTAACACAATCAACAGAATTTCAACCTGGCGTGTAAATGAGGAGCCTGACTCAAGGGTCAGAGTTGTCCAGCCATTCATTCCCCATCACTGTTATAGCAAGAATTTGAACAAAGAACAAAGAACAATGAACAAAACATCACGGGAAACAGGCCCTTCAGCCCAACGAGCCCACGCCGCCACCTTGATATTCCCACTTCTACCCATGATCCCTGTCTATGTTTATAGAAATCTGCATTGGAACCAAATTTGCGAGACAATTTAGGGAGAATTTGTTTTGCCAATCAGCCTAAGAGCACATCTTTGGGGTGTGGGAGGAAACCGGAGCACCTGGAGAAAACCCTTACAAGCACGGGGAGAATGTGCAAACTCCCACAGACACAGGCCCAAATCCATGTATCTGCACAGCACAGCGATAGTGACTGAGCTGTTATGTTGCCCATCAACTGGTCCAGTTCAAGCACACACTAACGACGTGAAGCACTTGAAAAATTCAAGAGCAGCTCTCTCACGACCCATCACGTGTATGCCCCTTGTTAGACAACAAGGCAGACCTAAGTACCTGTAGAATAAAACAGAAATACATCAATATCATTCACAATTTACACACTTCCCAGGGAATTCCAAGGCTCATGATCCCTATTTTAAATTAGTCTTTTATATCCTCCCATCCCCATTCTATTCATGTGCCCATCAAAGTATCTCTTAAATAACTCCAGAGTGCCTGCCTCCACCACCTTACTTGGCAGTGCGTTCCATACTCCCACAACTCTTTGTGTGAAAAAACTCCCTCTAGCATCCAAATTATACCTTAACCTCCCTCACCCTAAGCCTGTGACCCCTCGTGATATTTGATTCCAATCTAGCAAAAAGCTTACGACTGTTTACTCAACTAAATCTTAGTTCACTGCAATGCAAAAGGAGGATCTCGGCTGCAAGCAAGGTTGACGAATCTATCCCAAGGATACTAGAGCAGCAAAGGCGAAAACCATCAGTTGAAAACAAACGTCATTCTCCCAATGGTATCTTCCTGCTTTCTAGTGGTGTGAACACTATTTGCATCATTTGCATTTCACGAATGTTCAATAAAACACTGGAATCTCCATACACTACAAACTTATGTTTGTGGGACCATGTCAGTGGGAAATTATGTCAGCCTCAAACCCATTTTGAAATAGTGGTGAGCACAAGGCAGACCTCAGTTTGCAAAAGACTTCAAGATGAACATAATAAACATAGCCCACCTGTCATTACACACTGCTGTTCCCTGTTACACTGAATGTCATACTTCTGGGGCAGAATGATTTATGCCCTCTGGCTACATGTTGAACTGGTCTTTATGGACAGCACTGTGTTGCAGGACCCTCTTCTTTCATTGACTCAGATCAGTAGTGCGCTGGGTTGGGAAGTGCAATGATTCTGCTCAGGGCGCCTGACATCGTTGTCTGTCTGGACCCATGCAGCGTCCATTTCATTGGACCAATATTTGACTAGGGCTGGGGTGAAATGTGAAGTGACAAGGTGATATCAAAAAGAGGGGCAATATGCAAGGATTGGGGGAGGAAGGGTGAGAGGCATGATGATAGGCAGAAAGATAAGTAAGTGGGTAAGCATGATGAGCAATAGAAAGGCCAAGGGCTAGGAAGATGAATCCCAATTAGGTTGCACAAAATACTGACAAACTAGGGAATCACATTGGTTACTGGAAGGAGATGCATGCAGATTGGGTTTGGGGCCTTGTTAAGGTTGGTTCATAGAAGCACTCCTACTTTGGGACTGTTGTGCTTTGAGAGGATCATTGTTGTCCTAAGTCCTTTTCGGAAACATGACCTATGTCAAGGTTCCTAATGTAATTAAAAGGCTGGCAGGTATCACAAAGTGCGGAGATTCCTCCTGAAAAAGGGAAAGGTATTATCAGTGATAGGCAGTCCAGGGGATATGTGGTCCTTTTAATTTGAAGTCAAAGTTAGAGAGAATGCAGAAGAAAAGTGAGCATGCAGCAGGAAGCATGATGTACCTCAACTGTAGGGATGGACGTAGGGAAAATGCATTGCTTGGTGAGTAAGGCTGTCTTATGGCAATGTGCTTGGCTGGCACTGTGTGTGCTGCAGAAGGAATGATGATGGCTACAGGGGCCATCTGCAGGTTGTAGTTAAAAACAACATAATTTGGCGTGGGGTTGGGGGGAGGTAGGAATTGTGAAGCTTTCAGATAGGCTGCACACATTTGCATCCAGCAGTGCATTCAGATCAAAAGGGTAGAGCTCTACGTGGAGCATAGGTACTTTGCTGTTGATGGGCTAAGGCAGGGGAGGGTCAAAATGTCCACAAAACAATGATGAGATCGATATTAGTGGAAGAGGCTGGAGAATAACAGATACTTTTCCTAGTATAGGTTTGACGTGAATTTGAAGCACGTGGATAGTGAAGGAGAGAGGATTGAACTCGGTCTTGGAGTAAAGATGTGCAGGATCATCTTAAGATCCTAGAAAATAGTATTGTGCAAAACTGATTATACAATTGGTACTAACTGTGAGAATATGAGGCAGTGTGAGTGGACTCATAAGCTGGAAATTGGAGCTCCTTTTGCATTGCACACTCGTTGGTGCAGCTACAATGAGCTGGATCCAGGTCAGTTACAAAGGACAGAGATTTTATTTGATTTGATTTATTATTGTCACATGCATTAACATACAGTGAAAACTATTGTTTCTTGTATGCTACACAAAGCGTACCATTCATAGAAAAGGAAACAAGAGAGGGCAGAATGCTGCAATTATAGTTAGGGTGTAGAGAAAGATCAACTTAATACAAGATAAATCCATTCAGAGATCTGGCAGCAACAGGAAAGAAGCTGTTTTTGAGTTGGTTGGCACATGACCACAGACTTCTGTATATTTTACCTAACGGTAGAAGGTGGAAGAGAGAATGTCTGGGATGTATGGGGTCCTTAATTATGCTGGTTACTTTGCTGAGGCAGAGGGAAGTGTAGACAGAGTCAATGGAAGGGAGGTTGATTTGCATGATGGATTGAGCTACATTCACGATCCATTGTAGTTCTTGTGGTCTGACCTCATGGTCTTGCGTCAAGATTTCATTGCCCAAGAAGCAACAGAGGGCTAAGTAACCATTCAACACTGTTACAGGGATAGGCAGAACTGAATAATCTCACATCAAAGTTTCAACTTTGACAGAGTCCATGATAGGAATGCAGCCTTGGCGAGTGAAGGTAATAGTAAAGGAGGTGAGGATACATGATAACTGATAACCCATCAATGAAGGACAGTCATGTGTTAACAATAAATGGCATTAAATTAATGGCCGAAATGATTCCACTCATATACAATGAGCAACAAAAAAGATTATTGGTATGCCACTTCAAGAAATGGAATGCAGAGCATCTTTCGTTTAATAATTTTATTCTTATCACTTTATAATCCCAGTGGGCTCCAAATGTCACAACTCTGGGCAGAAATGTTGCTCACCTCTGTGAGTTCACAAGTGTCTCGGGTGTTTGGCTGAATCAGGCACCATACAATCAAGGCACCCAAATCCGAGAAGCCCTATATTTCCCCTAGCCTTCCACATCATCCCCTGTCATCTCAAGGTGTAGCTGGTTGGGTTCTGCATTCACACGTGAGTGTTCTGACCTCATGACTTGCTACAGTTTGAACTTAGCTTTGGGCAATAGTGACCAATAAATGTGCTCACTCTATAAAACATCAAGTGCACTGAGGAACACCAGCAATGTGAGACAAGGCTTGAATGCTTTAGATGGCATTTAATGATTCAAAGCCTGCTGCGAATTAGATGCAAACCAATCCATACACCTCATCCTAAAGTGCATGTTTTGGGCTTGTGAATTAACTAACTAACTAAGAGACTCTGATATTGCTGGAGTATCGTTACTGTTGAGCTGCCCTCAACCATTACTGTCCCTTGCAGATTAAGGGTTCAAAGTTTTCCTATCATAGATTTCGAATAAAGATTAAAATAAATCTCCCTGACAGCACACAAAGTTCCAAAGACGCGCTGCACTGAAGTTGACATCACATGAATGTTAATCTTAAAATGTTACACTTTCTCTTACGGGGAGGATGACCAAACCTTGAGATAAGAAGATTTCAAAGTACAAAATTGAAATGCTTTTAGTTGACTGGAATATTCATATGTCAGATGGATTTCAGCAAGTCTAATTGATTTGCAGTGATATTGTACACCTGTGAACCAGAGGTAACAACAATATTTTTTAACTTTTCTAACCCAATCACGAGGTCTTGATGAAGCCCTGGCATCAGCAGAGCCTATGAACGCTTACATCCTGAGGCCTGTGATGACATTGGCCAATGTCCTATGGTGGCCCGAGGCCTGGAGGGGCCCAGCTTCATAAAGGTCTCATGCTCAGGAGCAGAAGTACCCTTGGCAGGCTGCTGCCACTGAGTGGGTGTGGACATAAGCAGAGGGGCCTCTGAGCAGGTATACGCTCTTGGGATATCATGTGCAAGGGTCCACAAGGCTGATGTTCATATGCTGCATGGTTGCCAGAGGGCCCCAGCCTTCCTCCTGCAGGAGATGAAGCACATGGAGGAAGGCCAAAGCATCTCATCCCATTATGACCTACATGCTGATGGTGCCCACTAAGTTATATGGCCATGTAGTGCAGCATTGAGTGCAAATGTAACAATACCTGCTGGACTAAGATTTCCATAGTGGTTGCCAATCTTTCCAGGTTAATTTTGAGGCGCTTGCATGTCAAAGCCACAACATCAGACAGAATGTGGATGCACTTCTCCATTATTTGTTCCAGCCCAATGAGTAAATATTGAACCTCAGCCCGATATTTTGCTACCTCACTTGGCATCTCCCTCAGTGAGCTGGCAGCTGCTTCTGGAGGCGCATAATCTGACTGGGACCAAGGGGGTGCCTGGTTTCCAGCAGCCTCTGAGTGCCAGATACTGGGTTGTCCCTGCCTCTAGCTGCTACAGGGGCATGTCTGTCAGGTGTTCCCCAAAAAGTGACCCTGAGTCTAATTTGGAGCTATGCCCCACCGAGGTGTGTGTCTACTCTGTTGGAAAATGCTAGTAATGATAGTTTGTGAGCCCCTTCATTCTCAGACATGCTTTAGGACCTCAAAGTGCTGGCTGTGATCTATCATACCTGCAAGGAAGTAATGACAATTTCACTGGATGAGCTGAGGCTATTTCAGAGTGCTAAGATTGTTATGATTTTGATTAAGTGATGGAACCAAGTTCCATACAAGATTATTAGGAGAGACCAAGCTCTCTTTCCCCACCGAAGAGATCCCTGTCCTTTGCACCAAGTTCAGTCACAGTCTTCCAAAATTCAGTAAGGCCAGCGATCTCGGCCGTCCCTGCCCTATTTTGGGCTCGTACTCTCTTGTTGTGTGTCAGCTTGCCTTTATGAAGATGAAAGAAAGACATGTGAGCAGAAGGAATGGAACAGAGATTAAGTGAAGTGTATGTGTGTAGTGCGGCTGTTCCAAACAGAAGATGGAGTCTGAGCAACATGACCAATGGGACAGTGATGATCTGAGAGAATGAGTATTTATATGTGTCCCCCCAGAGTGGATATGTGAGATGGGGGAAGAGCATTACCATTTGAATACATAATGCCTTGCTGAGAGTTTGATCATGTAGGGAGCTGGGAGAGGACTTAGCCTGGCAGAACGGATGAGATCCGTTATCCACTTCTTGCACTTTGTTGCACTTTGGACATAGTTACCTGTCACACTGACCACCCAAAAACAGCCATGCAGGCCAGAGAGGTGAGGTTGGTTTGTTTCAAAGAACAAAACAGCACGGGAAACAGGCCCTTTGGCCCAACGGACTCGCCCCGCCACCTCGATGTTCCCACTTCTACCCATGATCCCTGTCATGCCTGTCTATGTTTATAGATCTATGCATTAGAACCAAATTTGAGACAATTTAGGGGGAATTTGTTCTGTCAATCAGCCTAAAACTATCCCTTTGGGATGTGGGAGGAAACCGGAGCATCCAGAGAAAACCGACGCAAGCACGGGGAGAATGTGCAAACTCCCACAGACACAGGCCCAAATCCATGTATTCATGATAGTCACTGAGCTGTCGTGTTGCCCATCAAATGGTCCAGGTTAAGCATACACTAACAACATGAAGCACTAGGATACTCTCGAAAAAAAATCCAAGAGCAGCCCTCTCATGACCCATCACGTGTATGCCCCTTGTTAGACAAGATGGACCAAAGTACCTGTAGGATAAAACAAATACATCAATGTTATCAATAATTTACACACTTCCCAGGGAACTCCCAAGGCTCAGGATGCCTATTTTAAATCAGTTTTCTCTATCCCTCCATTCCCATTCTGTTCATGTGCCCATCTAAGTATCTCTTAAATAACTCCAGAGTGCTTGCCTCCACCACTTTACTTGGCAGCGTGTTCCATATCCCCACCACCCTCTGTGTGAAAAAACTCCCTCTAGCATCCAAATTATACCTTACCTCCCTCACCCTAAGCCCGTGACCCTTCGTGCTATTTGAGTCCATCCTAGGAAAAAGCTTAACCCTGTTTACTCTATCTATACTTCTCATAATCTTGTACACCTCTATTAGATCTCCTCTAAGTCTACGTCTTTCTAAGGAAAACAGCCCCAATTTGCCTAACCTCTCCTCATAACTCAGGCATTCCATACCAGGCAGCATCCTGGTAAACCTCCTCTGCACTCTCTCCAGAGTCTCCACATTCTTCCGGTAGTAAGACGACCAGAACTGGATGCAGTATTCCAAATGAGGTCTAACCAACATTCTATAAAACTGCAACATTAAACACCAGCTCTTGTACTCTATACCCTTCCTGTAAAGGCTAGCATACCATATGCTTTCTTCACAACCTTCTCCACGTGCTCTGCTACCTTCAAAGACTTGTGCACTTGCACCCCCAGGTCCCTCTGCGTTTCTATATTCTTAATAGGTCTACCCTTTATCATATACCTTTCCCTCACATTCTTTCTCTTGAAATGCATCACCTCACATTTATCAGGATTGAATTCCATCTGCCATCTATCTGCTCAAGCTACCAGACTATCAATGTCCTGCTGCATCGCCTGACAATGCTCTTCATTATCTGCAAGTCCAGCCATGTTTGTATCGTCTGCAAACCTTGCTGATCACTCCATTTACTCCCTCTTCCAAGTCATTTATATATATTACAAATAGAAGAGGTCCCAGTACTGAGCCCTGCAGCACACCACTAGTGACCGACCTCCAGCTAGAGAAACATCCTTCTACTATTACTCTCTGTCTCCTATTATCAAGCCAGTTACTTATCCATCTAGCTACCTGTACTTGTATCCCATGAGCCTTTACCTTTTCAACTAACCTCCCATGAGGGACTTTGTCAAACGCCTTACTGAAATCCATATAGATGACATCAACGGCTCGTCCTTTGTCGACAGTTTTCATCACCTCCTCAAAAAATTCCACCAGATTCGTAAGGCACGACTTTCCTTTAACAAATCCATGCTGCGTATCCCTAATCCGATTGCAACGCTCTAAGTGCCTATACATCCTATCTCTAAGAATCCCCTCCAACAGCTTCTCTACCACTGACGTCAAACTCACCGGCCTATAACTTCCAGGGTTATCCCTACTACACTTTTTAAACAACGGTACAACATTAGCTACTCTCAGTCCTCTGGGACCTCACCTGTGTCCAAAGAACATAGAACATAGAACAATACAGCACAAACAGGCCCTTCGGCCCACAAGTTGTGCCGATCACATCTACCAATCCACAGACCTATCTATAACCCCCTATCCTATTCGTTTCCATATACTCATCCAGAAGTCTTTTAAATGACCCCAGTGAGTTTGCCTCAACAACCTCCAACGGCAGCCGATTCCATTCACTCACCACCCTCTGAGTGAAAAGCTTACCCCTGACATCTCCTTTGTATTTGCTTCCCTGCAGAGACAAAGATTTGAGTCAGAGGCCCAGCAATTTCACCTCGTGCCTCCCTAAGCTGCCTGCGATAAGTGCCATCAGGCCCCGGAGATTTATCAGTTTTAATACTACCTAGAAGCTCTAACACTTCCTCCCTTGGTATGGATATTTCCCTCAACTGGTCTACAGCTCCTTCAGAGACAGGAGCTGTCAACAAGCCTCTCTCCTTCGTGAATATTGACTCAAAGTATTCATTCAGGATCTCCCCCATTCCCTTGGGCTCCAAGTTCAGTTCCCCTCCTCTGTGCCTAAGAGGTCCGATTTTTCCTCTAACCACCCTCCTGGACCCTCCCTGGGGTAGAGGACATGACTCCGTGCCCAGAGTCCTCAACACAAGGCCTCAAGTGCCTGATGGTTCATTTGGGCTGCTGCCTTCTTCATGGGGCTCCTGGTCTTTTGCTTAGATGTTCCATACACACATATCTGGTGAAGACAGGTGTAATATATGTTTTGGATTGTTTAAATATGGTGCCAGGACACCAAGCTGACTGTCAGATGTTTCCGCCTGATATGTGCTTGTGCATAATTAATGAGCTTTCAAATGCAGAATTGGGTCCTAGTTTCTGCTGTTCTGACCAGCAAGAAGTATCCCATTGGAATCCCGGCCCCACTGCATCTAGTCATGGAAATGAAAAATACCACCCAATGAGTGTAAAGGAGCAGGAATTCTATCCTGATCTTTTTTGCTGAAATATGGGGCTCCAATACACATCCAGCGAGATGTTATGAGGTGCTTCTTTGATCTCTTCTTCTGTGTCATCTGCTCAATGCACTAGTCATTACTTTAAAACAAATACGTGAGGAAAGAAGTATTTGGCCTGTATATAATGAAATAATATCTGTCCCAGAATTAAGTAGAAATATTTTAAGGTCATATTTGTAAATATACTTGTAACTTTGCCTGCATTCATGCACTTATTCAGTCTTTCTGTGTACAGCCTGATGGTTTGTCCAAAGATTGATTATATCCCACTGGAGGAATCATACCTAAGCCCTAATGTTGCATATTCAAATATTATGTATTATTTTGCACAGCATCTTGTCTTTTTGCACAGTGTTATATCTTAATTATGCTGTTTGGCCAAATTCAAACTATTTTTCCCTTGCAAACCATTTCATCATTTCACTTCATACAACCTCACAACCAGTTGCAATATTGCTTTGCTTTGTCAACTCTGTTACTAAGTGATCGATTTTCCATCATCACTTATGAATGGGTGGATTATCAATTGCATTGTGTCAGCTTCCTGCTGTGTTATCCGTGACAAAGTCTTCAGTCACTATTTGCTCTGCAGAATTGACTTCCTTCTCTCTGCCTGTAGTTTTCATCACTTTTGAACTCTTCCTCACAACCTTTGATCTTGCTTTGCAAACACCTCCCTAATCTCTCCTTCCATTGTCTTGTTTGTGAAGCACTTTGCAAGGTTTTCCACATTAGAGTTACAACTTAAATGTAGTTTACAGTTCTGTTTGTTTTTTGTGAAATTCAGTGCAATCATTCTTAATATGAAATGGCACCCAATTTTTATTCAGAATGTGGAGCACTGGACAATGGTAACATCAATCTGATTCCCACTCATGTCACTAAGTTTGATCCTTGGTTGGCGTTTTGTTGTAGTGAAATGAAAGTCTCATCAAATTGAAATGGCTTGGTGCAATTTCATCCACTTCCCAGCAGGTACATTTCACAGTGGCTGTAAGCACTAGGGCAGTAATTGGAACTCTTCAAAGGCGTAGAGATAGTGTGGTTACATCTAACCCATTTTCTGTCTCATCTTGGAGAAACTTGACCTCACTTCTAACTACATTCTACTGACATAAGGACTAATTCTGTTTGGAGACATTTCCATCTTGACAAGTACAGAAATTAAATTAAAGAGCACAAAAAAAATCACAAAAAAGCTAGAAATCATCTGAAGATGAAGATACGTCCAAAATATTGTAACTTGACTTTTTATGTTTAGTGACTCACCGTCTATACATTTTCAGTTATTATTTCTATACATGATGTTGAATGATTAGCATGTTGTCTATTTAAGGGTAGCAGATATATGTACCAGCAGAGGGAGTTTAGAAGGAGAATAGAGGAATTCATGTTTTAATAGTATGTTTTGCTTTTTAATGAACCTTAGGATTTCTTCCCAATAACTTCGCAATAGCAACGAAGAGGGTGAAAACATTAAAAATTGCTTTTGATTTTGCAACTTTTGGAAAATGTCCATCTACTTTCTGCAGACCACATTTTAAGTGGAAATTTAGACTATACATTGAGACTGTGGTCTATTGTTAGACACACAAGAGGCATTCCAGCTCTGGATTTGCAACAGAAGCCCTGCACAGTGTGCACACTAGAAACTCAACAAAAATGAGGATACAATCAACAAATAGTAATCTTGGATCATTACAGAAAAGATTTGAAAGGGAGGCAAGATGGAATTGTCTATGCCTCATGTGCCACATTTTATAAATATATGTTAGCAAATGTGGCTGCTATATTTTGAAGGAACACTGGCTGCTTTTGAAATAACAGATAATGTAAGAGAAACAGCCTCACTTCTTTACTATTAAGGTGAAGAATCTGAAGATGTTCTTGAGACATCTGAGTAAAATGATAATAACTACAGTTCGGCCAAAAAGTACTCTAATGACTTACGGTATGCCATAAAGAGACCTAAAATACAAAATCATTCTTATGATGCATTTAGCAAGAAGCAAATTGATTGAGGTAACTAGCAGCTGAATATGACTTTGGTGTTGTTGAATGTGTTGAATAGAAAATCCAAACTGAATTGTCTCTAGTCAACAATGGCAAAGAAATTTTTGAGAAAAACAAGCTGTCAGACTATTGGGGTCAGCAAGATCATTAATTGGTTTCAGAATCCAGAGGAACTGAGGTTGAGGCCGTCAACAGTGATTACCACATTCAAAATTCCAGTCCTGTTAACATTGTTCATCATCCATATGCTAAAAAGCTATCTATAAATCAACAATAACAGCAGCCTTACAAATAGAAATTTGACTTGTCCAAAAATTTGTTTCCACTGTATTGCTGCTTAGTCACATTAGACAGAAAGCTCTGTTATGGGAAAACCTTTAAAAAACTCAACCATTTTACACTGCATTTGTCACTAATCATGGATGAAGACCAATGCCATCAAAAGAATACCATGTATACGTATCATAGCAAAAAAAAAACAAGAGAATGTAGCCATTGTAGAGGCAGATGACTCTGCATATACGACGTGTGCCCTTCTTAACACAGCAGCGAGTCACATGTAGCAATGGCCATTGGCTGTTTTAGGCATAGTTGCTTTCATATATGCAGGAGTATTTGTTAATGTCACTTGTTAAGGTACAGATCAGAAACTCCAAAGCACATAATGAAGCTTGGCATTAGTGTGATAAGGTGTTTCATTCCAGATATGATTCTATTGAACACTAGGAAGATTTTATCAAAACAAACTTTATTTTAATAATACAGTTTCACTATAACAAATGAATTATCTTAACTTTTACCAATTGAAATACTTAAATATGAAAAGATACAATTTATCTCTATTAGTTACAATTTCAGAATATTGCTCTTATAGACTTAAACTTTCTTTAAGATTAGTTAGCAACAGACAGGCTTAGGCGCTTGGGTTTGCGCTGCCAGTCCTTAAGACTCCATAACACCTCTAGCGAGAGAGAGAGAAGAAAAGAGAGATCTATTTCTCCTAACAGATTCCATACAACAGCTTTCAAAGAGAGAGAGAGACAGACAGACAGACAAAGACACCTCTTACTACTTTGAGAACCTAGCAGTAACAGCCTGCTTTTCCCAGTAAGCTTAGCTCTTCCCCTTAAGCACATGATTCTGCAAATTAACCTAATCAAACAAATTAATCTAATCTAACTTAATTAACTCAAATTAAAACAAACACATACCGAGCTAAAATCAATCATTAACCTGTATTCTCAGCATGTGAGCTGTCTGTTTTGCAGACACATTGGCACAATATCAAACAGAACTGAATTTTAAAAATACTCGTCGCAAGTAGCATGATATAAATACATTTCTTAAAGGCATAGTATCTTCATACAATGAAAACAAAACATTCAACAAACTCTAGGATTTCCCTGTTCTCTGCAAACCAGGAAATATAGAGTCATAAAGATTTACAGCGTGGAAACAGACACTTCGGTCCAACTTGTTCATGCTGCCCTTTGTTTTGAAACCCCTAAGCTATCCCAGTTGACCATATTTGGCCCCATATTCCTCTGTACCCATCGTACCCATATATGTATTTAATTGCTTTTTAAAAGACAAAATTGTACCAGCCTCTACTACTACCTCTCGCAACTTGTTCCAGGCATTCACCACGCTGTGTGTGTGAAAAAAATGCCTCTCAGTACACTATTGCATCTCTCCCCCCTCTCATCTTAAACCTATAGTTTAAGTTTTAGACTCCCCTACTTTTGGGAAAAAATATTGACTATCTCACTGATATTTTATAGATCTCTATAAAATCATCCCTCAGCTTCCTACGGTCCAGAAAAAAAAAAGTCCCAGTCTATCCAGTCTCTCCTTATAACTCAATTCATCAAGTCCCGGTAGCATCCTATTAAATCTTTTTTGCACTCTTTCTAGTTTAATAATATCCTTTCTATAATAGGGTGACCAGAATTGCACACAATATTCCAAGTGTGGCCTTACTAACATCTTGTACAACTTCAACAAGACATCCCAGCTCCTGTATTCAGTGTTCTGACTGATGAAACCAAGCATGCTGAATGCCTTTTTTACCACTCTGTCCACTTGTGACCCCACTTTCAAGGAACTATGAACATGTATCCCTCGACCTCTTTATTCCATAACTCTCCCTAACACCCTACCATTAATTGAGTAAGTCTTGCCTGGTTCAATCGACAAAAATGCATCACCTCGTATTTGTTTAAATTAAACTTCATCTGCCATTCGTCAGCCCACTGCCCCAATTGATCAAGATCCCATTGCAATTGGAGATAACTTTTTTCATTGTCCATTATGCTGCCAATTTTAGTGTCATCTGCAAACTTACTAACCATGACTCCTATATTCTCATCTAAATTATTAATATAAATAACAAATAACAGTGGGCCCAGCACTGATCCCTGGGGTGCACCGTTGGTCACAGGCCTCCATTTTAAAAGATAACTCTCTGCAACCACTCTCCGGCTCCTGTCAAGGAGCCAATTTTTTATCCATTTAAATACCTTTCCTGGGATCCCATGAGGTTTAACCTTATGCAACACCTACCATGTGATAACTTGTCAAAGGCCTTGCTAAAGTCCGTGTAGACAACATCAACTACACTGCCCTCATACACCTTCTTCGTTACTCCTTCAAAAAACTCAATCAAATTTATGAGACATAATTTTCCACTCAAAGAGCTATGCTGACTGTCTCTATCAGTTCTTGCACCCCTAAATGCCTGTAAATCCTCAAAATACTTTCCAACAATTTACCTACCACAGATGTGCGGCTCACTGGCCTGTAGTTCCCATGCTTTTCCCTGCAGTCCTTTCTAAATATAGAAAATATAGAAATAAAGAAAATAAATTCCCATAAAACAGTGTCAAACTATTGAACGCTTTTGGGACATTTGAGATATCAGCTTTATTCAAAGACATTAGAAAGAATAGAACATAGAACATAGAACAATACAGCACAAACAGGCCCTTCAGCCCACAAGTTGCACCGATCACATCTACCAATCCATAGACCTATCTATAACCCTCTATCCTATTCATTTCCATATACTCATCCAGAAGTCTTTTAAAAGACCCCGGTGAGTTTGCCTCAAAACAACCTCCGAGGGCAGCAGATTCCATTCACTCACCACCCTCTGAGTGAAAAACTTACCCCTAACATCTCCTCTGTATTTGCTTTCCTGCACCTTAAATCTGTGTCCTCTCGTAGTGACCATTTCAGCTCGGGGAAATAGTCTCTGAGAGTCCACCCTATCTATTCCTCTCAACATTTTATAAACCTCTGTCAGGTTGCCTCTCAACTTACGTCTCTCCAGTGAGAAAGTCCTAGCTCCCTCAACTTGTCTTCATAAGGCCTGCCTCCCAATCCAAGCAGCATCCTTGTAAATCTCCTCTGCACTCTCTGAATAGCCTCTACATCCTTCCTGTAGTGAGGCGACCAGAACTGCGCACAATACTCCAACTGGGGTCTGATAAGTGCCTTATAGAGCTGCATCATTATCTCCTGACTCCTGAACTCTATTCCTCGATTAATGAAGGCCAATACACCGTATGCCTTCTTGACCACTTCCTCCACCTGCGAGGCAGATTTAAGAGTCCTATGGACCCAGACCCCGAGATCATTCTGCTCTACAACACAGCTAAGACTCCTACTCCTTATATTGTACTCCTTCATCCCATTATTCCTGCCAAAATGGACCACTACACATTTATCCGCATTGAAGTCCATCTGCTACTTCTCCGCCCAGTCTTACATCCTGTCTATGTCCCGCTGCAACTTTTGACATCCCTCCAGACCATCCACAACACCACCAACCTTTGTATCGTCAGCGAACTTACTAACCCATCCCTCCACTTCCTCATCCAGGTCATTTATGAAAATAGAACATAGAACACTACAGCACAAACAGGCCCTTTGGCCCACAAGTTGTGCCGATCATATCTATACCTACCAGGCCATAGAACTATCTGTAACTCCCAATCCCATTAAATCCCATGTACTCATTCAGAAGTCTCTTAAAAAACCTGCTGTATTTGCTGTATTTTATACCATAAAGTAAAAATGGAACCCAATTATTAGTTTCTGACTCAGCAACAGATCTGTATGTGATTGGAATCATGTATGTAATTCCTATGCATAATCAACAGGATTATTGAATTATATGCTGAATGCTTCGTTGGTATATGAAAACTGAAATGTGTTAAATTTAATACTACAAATGGACCCTAATGTGCTCTCAGTCATGCATCAACTGTGATGATCCCATTTTATATGTCATAAGGCAGATATGGAAGTATATTCAGTGCCTGCTAGACCTTAATTAATATCATTGACAAAATTAAGATGAGTCCATCCCTTTGAGTGTCATCTGTACAAGTTGTCAAGAAACTCAAGAGGAAGGACCAGATCAGAATTTGCATTGACGTGTGGTCATTAAATCAAATGGTACAACAAGAAAGACCCTTGACAATCGACAATACCACAGAGAAAAGGAATCATGCTAAACACGACTTCAATACAGGTGATCAGCAAAGTGAACTGACAGAAAAATCAAGCTATCTTACAGTATTCTCTATTGGACTTATCAATACAAGCTGTAAAATAATACCTCTGAGACTATTAATAAGTCAAAATACAGTGGTTTTTACTTCAAAGCTCTGATGTTTATTCCAGAGCTTTGGGAGACCTGGTAACAATGGACTGCCAGACTTCTCACAGAACACAAATATAAGCGGGCATTTCTGAGCTCCAGCAGTAATCACGATTCAAAGTTCCAATTCTGGCCAGACCTCCAGGTCTTCCATCCCTGGTCACGATTTAGCTTCAGAGTTGACCAGAGATTACTATCCAGCTGGCAGCTGCAGTCCTGACACAGGCTTAATCTGGTCACTATTCAAAACCCTTCTGCAGCAGTACCAGCATCCCTGTCTTTGAAGTGACTTGCGTGATCACAGCTGTCCCAGTGGGACTCTTCCTATTAAAAGCCGGTATCATGATCTGCCATCAGCAACTGTCAAAGCCGGTATCATAATATACCATCTATATAATGATGTCCAACTAACACAAATAAGTAAGATTTGCAAATGTTACAAAATAACAGTCACATTCAACTATTTGAGTTTATAAAAATGAGAGTTAAAACATATAACACATGGACAAATAACTTATACTAATGCCAGGAGCTGTATAAGCAGTATGATTTTGAGAAGATCAGTCATGAGGAAGGGTTATGTTCATCACATAGTCTAGGTACAAAATCCATTAACCCTTTTCCTTCTTCAAGGTACAAAATTCATTACCCTATTTCACAAGCGGCTTAACTTTGAAGTCAATTCAACAGCTGAAGTATTTCAACACAAGGTTCAGAATGCATTTCAATGACTTGAAGGCTGAAGAAACATCAGTGATGATATTTTCAAGTCCAATTACACTGAAAGTGAACTTGAGACATGCCTGCATTCCTCCCTGCAATATCTTAGAGAATGTAACCTTACCTTGAACAAGGACAAGTGGTGTTTCAATGAAAGCAGAATTGAATTCTTTAGTCATATGTTCGGCATTCAAGGAGTATCACCTGATCCATAGAAAGCTGAGGCCTTTGCAAATGCTTCACATTGTGCATATAAACAAGAGGTCAGAAGTTTGTGAGCACATATCACTGTATACTATGATCGCTCCATTCATGACCTCACTACCTTATTCATAATATAGCGAAGACCACTAGGTGGGGTGAACTAAATCACACAAACAGTTGTACAAATAATGGTTATCAGCAGGTTGCACATATCTATTTAGACTCTGAGTGCATCTGGCTGGTCATGGCTGCTAGCACAGTTGGTGCAGTTCTTGTGAAGAAAGTCAAGGCAGGTGGCCCACCAGGGTCACAATGGAGAGATAGTGGTGTGTAAATATCACTGAAATGGCAATTCAGAGCTAACTTTCTGGGGACACAGTTTAAAATCCCACGTAGGAATTTAAATTAAATTAATAAAATCTAGAATTGAAAACTAATCTCAGTAATAGTGATCATGAAACTCTCATTGATTGTCATAAAAACTCATCTACTTCATTAATAGAATTTCTTTTTTTTTGAAGAAAATATGCCATCCTTACCTTGTCTGGCCTACATGTGACTCCAAACTCACAACAATGTGGTTAGGTCTCAATTGCTATCTGCAATGTCCCTCGCAAGGTACTCGGTTCAACAAATGCTGACCTTATCACATCCCATCAAAAGAATTAACAAAGGGTTGGAATGGCGAGGAGATCATTAATGCCTTCAGAGCAATTATATTCACCATCAGAGAAAGAAATGCTTTCAATCACATGGGTTACATCTATTTGATGTTACAAATGGCTGCAGCATATTCCCAACCGTAAGGCAGAATCTTGTTGAGTGTCAGGGGTCTCGACAGCCAGCTGGAGAGCCGGCAACAGACCTGAGCTGCCTGTCTTTGACAAGGCCTGCCAAATTAATAAGGCAATGGCAAGGCCTTAGGAATTAACATTTCAAAGACAAAAATCTTGCCTATTAAGAGCTACCAGCCAATCAAAGGCCAGCAGCTCTTTTGCACAGCAGCAGCACAGAAGAGGCAGTGGCTATTGCAAGAAAAAACACCAAACTGAGTCAGAAGATCTTGAAATGGCCCAAGCTAAGAAATGCTGTGGGTGGGAAGGGAGGGGTGGGGGTGGTATGTGAGCCAATGGGAGAATGATATAGCAGGGTTCGCTGCAAGGAAAAGATGTGGCCCTCAGTGGTCAAGTTTCTCCTTTGTACCTTTGATAAAGGGAGCACCATCCCCAGAGATGACAAGCTGGCTGCAAATCTGCACTGTGGGTGCTGCATGTCAGCAGGTTAACTACCACTGGTTCAATGTCAGTGATGGTGGTACCATGAGGCCTTTAAGTGGTTATTAACTGGCCACTTAATAGTCGCAACTGGCAGAGGGGTGGGAAGAATGACCATAGGCCTATCCACCCACAACCTAATTCAGGCAGAGGCTAGAAGGTGGTGAGCCACTTAAGGCCAATTAGATGTCTTTCCTGTCTCAAGCTCACTACTAGTTGCAACACAAGATTCTGCCCATAGAAACAGTTACATCCACTTCATTGAAAGCAGTCGTCCCAAAGCTTGACCAGATATTTGTTTTGTTTAGATTCACAAGGCCAGTGAGAAATGACAATGATCCTCCTTTCAAATCAATTAGTTGCATAAATCCACCAACTACCTGGGCCTCAGTCATCAAAAAATCCCCACCACCACCCCCTCCCATCCCCTCACTTCCCCAAGAACCTATGGAGGAGACAAGAGATCTATCTATATACAGTTTGAAAAGGTGATACATACAGCTACAACTGAGAAAAAGTCATAGAAACAAGAGTGGTATCACTTTCTTTACCACTCCCAAACAACTTCTTGCACGTCCTATGTACACATATCTTCTTGACCTGTCTCGTGGAGCTAAGGATGGGCACATATACAAAAGAATTGCCTGAGAGTAAATGCAGACCAAATCACAGAATTGAGAGCTACATCACAAAAGTTGGGAAGGAAAGTGTTCGTGAAATGTGATGGTCAAAATCAATAAATTCTAATGATAGCCAGCCATTTCTTGTGGCCAAAACAAAAGGATCAATGATCACTGCTAAGCACCGCTTGCTAATCATCACATGAAATCATTCTACAAAGCGCTGATAAAACCATTCACAAGCACTGAATCCAGTTCCAATATCGACATCTTAGATGAAGAAAAATAATAAAAATTATGTGTCAGGTGACTTCCTCTCCTGAGAGAACAAGTCCACCATGCTGTAGTGATTATGTTATGAAATAAACTACTTTTGGTTGCTGAACAAGCCTTTTGTCTCATTGTGGATGACTGAGTGCATTACAAGTTAATACAAAATACGTAATAGTGTTACTAAAGTTAAATGTTTATGTTCTGTATATTTTTATATTATGTAAACACACCAATGAAACATGCTATGTCTCTCATTTACTAAGAAAGAAAGCAATGTTGTGCATTGAAAATTGCATTGTGCATTTTGACTACTTTAGGTTACCATAAATATGCACCAGCAGAGGAAGTCTAAAAGCAGAATAAAGGCATCCATCTTTTAACAGCATGTGCAGTAGTTCTGTTTCTAACTGAATATCACTATTTCTTCCCAAGTACTTCACACCCACCAAATATTTGAGGTGCTAATTCTGACCTAGCTCTAGTTAGTATTGGATCGGTTGTTTCAGTTTGGTCACAGAATTACCCTATTGATTTGATTTATTATTGTCACATGAATGAGTATATAGTGAAAAGTATTGTTTCTTGCACTATACAGAGCATATTGTTCATTGAGAAGGAAAGGAGAAGCTGCAGAATATAGTGTTACAATCATAGCTAGTAAAGAAAGACTGAATGGGAGAATTGCTAGAGAGTTTATAAGAGTTAGAGTTTTAAAAGATAGAACAAGAGTAAGAGGTAGAATTTAAGGATATGCTGGGCACAGCTCGTAAGAAGTTACCATGCTCCGGTGACATCTTGGGTGATCGTTTGAGCACTAGTATTTCCCAGTGACATTAGATGTTCCAAATATTGCTGGACTAAATGGATAATATGTGGTCAATAGAATGCAGGAAAGTGTCATATGACTTATAAACATGGCAAACATGGAGAGGTGGGGTTAAAATATAAAAAGGGATATTCTCATTCATTCCGCCTGGTCAGATATGAAAGACAAGTCCTTATTTAGCTTTTGAAGGCTTTTCCCTTTCTTTTCTGAAATGTGATCTTCACAGCTGGTGGGAACATTGCCAACATTCATTGGAGGTCAATGGCAAGACAAATGACTGGGTACAAAGTCTGCTTTTCCTCCGACTTAATGTTGAGTTTCTGCTGAAGCAGAACGTTACCAGCTGGCATGCCTGCATTATCATGTCTACATTAATACCATGCATTATTCTATATTTATGCAGTTGATGGGAGGCATATTTTTACTTAAGCATTAGGTGAGTCATGGCCAGATCATTACAGTAGTTGGACTTTTAACAGGCATTAAATTTCTACAGAATAATGGATACCAGTGAAACAACTATAACTTAAAAAGGCATTATAAAACTCCCGCTGTGGTTGGCTGTTATGGAAACAGCTAATTAGCTGCCATAGACAATCAGGTAAGATGCCAGAAAGCAGCTATTTTCTCCAACATGGTTGTTACCCATCTAAAATTGGTTAATAGTGGATAAGTACAACACAATCTTTTAAGAAATCACTTGACAAATTCTGGGGAAAGGGGTTTATTCAGGTGCATTGAGTGTATATGAACTGGATCATCAAATTGTGGATATCCCTCACAAAGAAGCTAAGCTTATTCAAAACTTTCAAAACACAGCTTGATGGGTTTTTGTTGGACAATGGTTTTCAGACTGATCATAGAATCCCTACACGGCAAAAGAGGCCATTAGCCCATCGAGTCTGCACCAACTCTGACTGTCCTACCCAAGCCTTCTCCCCTGCTTTATCCCTATAACCCCACACATTTACCATAACTAATCCATCTAACCTACACACCTTCAAACACTAACCTGCATGGCCATCCACCTAACCTGCACACCTTTGGGCTGTGAGAGCAAATTGAAGCACTCAGAGGAAACGCACACAAACATGAGGAGAATGTGCAAACTCCACACAGATACCCAAGCTTGGAATTGAATCCAGATCCCTGGCGCTATGAGGCAGCAGTGCTAACCATGCGCCACTCCCTTATAGGACCCAGATGGTGAATGAGTGATGTAACAATGATCCATAATCTACTTGAATGGTAGAATAAACTCAAGAAGCTGAATGGACTCTTCACGTTCCTCTGCACAATGGCCTGTATGGTGACCTTCTGCGCTGTAACCATTATATGATCCGATGCTCTCTAAAGCTCATTTGATAGTCCTATAAAAAATAGCAATGAGTTTTCTGAAAGAAAAATTGTCAAACTATTTTTATGCTTCTCAAAAATCAAAATTACCAGCAGTTATAGGGATAATGAAAAATGTTACACCAACTAGTACAATAGGAAGTTTTCTCCCTTCAGCCATTTTTATATGTGCATACAATTCAAGTTATTGATGTAAGGAATGAAAGATGCAACACAACCTTTTTTCTTAACCTTCAAATGCATTTGCATGACTAAAGAACTCTCCTTAAAAAGTTAAAGCTCAAGTGAGGCTGGCTATTTATAGGAATGTTGTTCCTTGGAGTGATGTGCATATGTATGTTTGTGTGAATTGGATCTCCATCAGTCTGTGAGCAAATTCATAGAGCTAATTTAAAAAGTCAGATGATTGTTAGGCAGAAATGTAATGCAAGGATTTAGGGATAGATTTAGGCCAAAATGATTGAATAGTTCACATAACAGTTTGTTGTAAATTATTCACCACATGGTAAGACTATCTGGAGTGTTTTAAATTTTCAGAAGCTTTACTTCGTTGAAAATACACCTCTTCTGAGAATTTTGAGATTGAGTTACAGAATCGTAGACATGTTACAGTACAGAAGGAAGTCATTTGTTCTGACCCTTTGAAAGAGAAACTCAGCTAGTCTCAGTCCTCTGACTTTTCCTTGTAACCCTGAAAATTATTTTCCTTTACATTTACCAGTTCCCTTTTGAAATCCATGATTGAACCTGCATCTATTACACAATCAGGCTGTTTCTAGATCATAACCATTTTTTGCATAAATAAATCCTCCTCAAATCACTGTTGCTCCTTTTGTCAGCCACCTTAAATTTCCGTCCTCTGTTCTTGACCCTTGGGAGCATTTGACAATATGGCTATATACCAGGTGGATAGCCTCAAAAGGGTTTAATGTCTCTTCTCATTGCATTATTTCTTACATTATGTCTCATTTATGAATGACACATTAAAAAGTATACAGCCAGAAGTGATTTAGAAATATTTGACTATTGTTTGAACCTGCCTTTTGTAAGTTTATTTATCCATCATGACCCTATTCTTGTTGTCGTGCAAAGGCTCTCATTGCCACAGCATTGCAAGTTAAAATGCTCATCCTGTCAGATAAAAACTTGTTGCCTTGCCCCACCTCATCTCCTGTGCCAAAACTATAATAATTTCCCCAATCCTCACATTTTCCAATCTTCTTACTCAATGCCCTGCATCTTGTCTCTCTTCCTCTCAACATTGGTAGCCATTCCATCAGAAGTCTGGGTCCCAAACTCTGGAATTCCTTCCTTAAATCCCTTTACACTTTTACCTTCTTTTCTTTCTTTAAAGACATGGCTGAAGGTCCACCTTTTTTGACACTCGGCAAATATAGCCTCTTTTAACTCAGAGTCTGTTCCTTTTTATTGTGCCCTCTGAATTGAATAAGTTACTTGTTCACATTGAAGCATGCTATATTAGTCAAATTTGCTGTTGTTTCCATTGCAAAGTTAACCATTTCTATTTAGGCTTCTTTCACACCAACAAGAAACCGATTATGTTTCAATTCTCTGTAACAATTACAACAGCTCAGCTATGAGGGTCTGATTGAAAGAATTAGCAGATGCCCTGTTTAGGATGAAGGAATTAGAGTGGTTGACTATAGTTTTTAACAAAATGGCTCTTCAAGCAGATTGGTTGAAATTCTTTAGATGAGAAAACACAAATATTGAAATACAATCCTCACAACTGGAACATACTAAAATGTGAAAATATTAGAGGGAGATAGACCAACCTGCCCCATTAAACCATGGCCAGACTGCCAGAGATAAGATTATAGTCAGAAAATACATAGCAGCTCTCACAGCGTTTGTGGAGAGAGAAGCAGAGTTAACATTTTGAATCTAAATGACTCTTCTACAGTCTGAAAAACAGTCATACAGACATGAAATGTTAAATTTGCTTCTTTTTCCACAGATGCTGCCAGAGGTTTTCCAGTATTTTCTGTTTTTATTTCACATTTGCAGCATTTTATTATTACTGATAAATAAGACTTTACTCTCGACCTTACTCCCATCCCGCAACCTTCTGGAAGAACCAAGTACACAAAAAACCTGTCAGGACCAAGAGTAGGAAAAGCAGCCCCTCCGACTGTTGTCTGTGCTGTCACAACACAAACTTAGTTTTTAATCCATAGATCTATAAACATGGACAGGGATTGTGGGTAGAGGTGGGAACATCGAGGTAGCGGCGCGTGCTCGTTGGGCCGAAGGGCCTATTTCCCGTGCTGGTTTGTTCTTTGTTCTTTGTTCTAAACAATGAGACAGCTGCATGAGCATTTTCACATACCAGTAAGGTCACAGGTGGAAAGACTTCCACCACCAGCCGGGATGCTAGAGCAGACTGTGATCATTTTGCAAAGAGTACGAGTGCTTCTGGCACTTTAAAGCAGTCTCAGTAAAAAGCGGAATGACTTTTGTAGGTGGATTTCACACTCTTTTGTTAGGTTAGTGTCAAGTAGTAGCTTGTATTAGATGAAGGACAACCTCAAATGTAACATATATTGTGAAAGAAGGTTTTTTTTGCACCATTCATAATTTAATGATCCAACACATAAAATGACTTAAAGATTCCTCTTTAAAACTAGTCATCAGTGGTAGAAATCGCTACTATGGTTTGGAACCAGGTTAATTTATTGCTGTGGGCATTACTTGTCCAGCCAATTCCTCAAATCTCTTAACTTTTAAATTTAAATTTTATTTATTAGTGTCACAAATAGGCTTACATTTACACATTAATGAAGTTACTGTGAAAATCCCCTAATCGCCAAACTGTAGAACTGTTCGGTACACTGAGGGAGAATTTTCTCATGGCTAATGCACCTAACCAGCATGTCTTTTGGATTGTGGGGAAAGAATTTTTACTTTTATGTGAGAAATAAAAGAATGACCAGGTGAGGTTAGGGCCAGTCGAGGATAGTAGTGGAAACTTGTGCATGGAGTCATAGGAGAGGTGACAAATGAATACTTTTCTTCAGTGTTCACCAAGGGCGGGCATATTTTTGAGGATGAGAGGGTGATACAGGCTGATAGGCTAGAGGAGGAGGAGGAGGTTCTGAGGGAAGGTGTATTAACAATTTTGAAAAACCTGAGGATCAATAAGTCTCCTGGGCCAGATGGGATATATCTTAAGATTCTTTGGGAGGCAAGGGAGGAGATGGTAGAGCCTTTGGCTTTGATCTTTGGGTTCTCATTGTCCATGGAGATAGTGCCAGAAGACTGGAGGGTGGTGAGTGTTGTTCCTCTGTTCAAGAAAGGAAATAGGAATGATCCTGGTAATTATGTGTCGGTTAGTCTTGGTTCGGTAGTCGATAAGTTAATGGAAAAGGTCGTGAGAGATAGGATTTATGATTATTTGGAAAAATGCAGCTTAATCCAGGATAATTAGCATGGATTTGTGAAGGGTAAGTCTTGCCTCACAAATTTAATTGAATTCTTTGAGGACAAAACTAAGTTACCTTAGTTACCTCCTCAAGTATGAAGATAGAGCAGTTGTTGTCGCATACGTGGATTTTAGTAAGGCACTTGATAAGGTTCCCCATGGTATGCTCGTGAAGAGAGAAAAGAGGTGTGGGATAGAGGGAAATTCGGCCAATTGGATAAGTAACTGACTATCTCATAGAAGACAAAAAGTGGCGGTGGATGGAAAATTTTGAGACTGGAGACCAGTTACCAGCAGTGTACCACAGGAATCAGTGCTGGGTCCTCTGCTGTTTGAAGGATGAGTCAGTAAATTTGCTAATGACACCAAGATTGGTGGAGTGGTGGATGATGTGGAGGGCAGTTGCAGGCTGCAAAGAGACATTGATAGGATGCAGAGCTGGGCTGTAAAGTGGGAGATGGAGTTTAACCCTGTTAAGTGCAGGTGATTCATTTTGGTAGGACAAATTTGAATGTGAATTACAGGGTCAACAGCAGGGTTCTGAGGAATGTGAAGGAACAGAGAGATCTTGGGGTTCATAGCGACAGATCTTTGAAGGTTGCCACTCAAGTGGATAGAGCTATGAAGAAGACCTATAACGTGTTAGCATTTATTAACAGGGGGTTTGAGTTTAAGGGCCATGGAGTTATGCTGCAACTGTACAGGACCTTGGTGAGACCACATTTGGAATATTGTGTGCAGTTCTGGTTACCTCATTATAAGAAAGATGTGGAAGCATTGGAGAGAGTGCAGAGGAGATTTGCCAGGATACTGCCTGGTTTGGAAGTAAATTTTATGAGGAAAGGTTGAGGGAGCTAGAGCTTTTCTCTTTAGTGCGGAGGAGGATAAGAGGAATAGAGGTTTATAAGATGATGAGGGGGATAGATGGAGTAAACATTTAGAGACTATTTCCTTGGGTGGATGTAGCTCTTATAAGATGGCATAACCATAAGCTTCATGGTGGGAGATGTAGGAGGGATATCCGAAGTGTGTTCTTCACTCAGACAGTGGTTTGGGTATGGAATGGACTGCCTGCTGTGATAGTGGAGTCGGACACTTTAGGAACTTTCAAGTGGTTATCGGATAGGCACATGGAGCACACCAGAATGATAGGAATGGGATAGCTTAATCTTGGTTTTGGACAAAGCTCAGCACAACATCGAGGGCCGAAAGGCCTGTATTGTGCTGTGCTGTTCTATAAACTGGACCACCGGGAGAAAACCCACACAGACACGGAGAGAAAATACAGACTCCACACAGACAGTGACCCAAGCTGGGAATCGAACCCGGGTCCCTGGTGCTATGAGGCAGCAATGCCACTGTGCCATCCCAGTGACAGTTAAAAATTATGTTTTCTCCCCTCCACCAAAGTTAGTGAGTTATTTTCCAATCCAGTTCCTCACCTCTGATTACTGATCATGAGCAGATCTGGTCTGACCAATACACACTGCACATATCTCTGAGTTTGATGCAGGCTCTGTTTACTCGCCATGTTCAGCATATCATTTTGCCTGATTCATTGGCCGGGATGTTATTTGTGATGTATGCTCATTTTATCACCGGTGTGTGCAGGAACCTGTATGGTAAGATGACTTTAACACCATGGCCTTATTTCTGTATCCTGTCATGATCCCAGTTTCAATCCTGCAGTAATCACTCTCTGGCAAAAATTGGGCAGTAGGAATATTCCCCAGGAATGAGGTAAATCTGGATGGGATGGGTGGAAGAGGAAAGGAGCAGGAGAAACCAGGGACAAGGGTAGCCAAATATTTCCTGCTGGGTCCGGAAGAACCCTCTTTGCTTCTCCTGATCACCATGGAAATATGAAGAAATGGTGGCCAATGTCTTTCCACGTGCTGAATCCAGCTCAGTTGATACATTTAGTAAGAAGCCTGCCTTCTCGGTGTACCATCCAGACATGTGAAATTGTGGTTTGAGAGGGACGTTTCCATATTTTATGTTCGATGCAGTCCAGTCACTGTGTGATATGGAAGAATTCACCCCTCTGAACTTGTCGCATTCCCAAATTTAGCTTTTTTTAAATATCTTGAGAGTACAGAGAGACTGAGGAAGTGTCTGCTGTGCACAGGTTTTAAGGAAATTGTTAGCACCTGTATAAAAGAAAAGTTCAGCACTTGGAGCATCATAGCATTCACATCTACTGACCAAGTGCTAGAAAGAGGGATTCAAATAGATAGTTGCTTGATGGCCAGCACAGACACAATGGGCCAAAAGACCTTCTTTATATTGTGAGACTCTAAATTAGCAGTGTTGTGACTCAGCCTGTGGCTCAAGTCCCACTCCAGGCCTTATTGGTGATGGAAGGAGCATTTATGATGTGTTCAACTGGGTTGCCAAACAATCTGGTCATTCTTCCAGTAAACCCATAAGATGTAAGAGTAGGAGATATTTCTGTTCAGTCTTTACTGAAACACATTTTGCAGTTTGTGTTATTATGTATTTACTCATGTAAGGATTTTGAGGAAGGCTACATCCTAAATTGGATCAACACAGCTGTAGAAGAAGAAAATGACATTAAATTTCTGCTCCAAGCAATGAAAAGAGGAAATTTGCTCTCACCTTGGTTTCTTATGCTATAATTAACCACAAAAGGAACACTGCAATGAACAAAGCCACTTCATCTTCATTAGCCTGGATATATTTAAAAATTAGAAATAAAGGATTGGGCCAGTTTCCAGCTCACAGGAAAGGAAACTGTTTTGCTATCTAATATTGGGTTGTGCTGAGTCAAAAGCCCCAAATTCCCCATTCATAAATACAACTGAAAAGATCACTGTACTCAGAAGGCACACTGATGAGAAAGGTCACTTCATTTCCAACCACAAACTACACAAAGACAGAACGCAGCAACATCCTGTAAATGCATATCTATAATGAAGCCAGACTCATCTCTGAATAAAACTGTCTGTCTCCAGGCAACAGAACTGTCAGTGTTACCTTGTGATAGCATGCATCCTTTGATACCCATATGCTGGCTTAAGAACAAGACTCACTCCTCGGGGCCGTTACATAGATTGACATAAAGGCTACATTGCAGAAACAGGCTATTTGGCTAACTGATCTATATTCCACACGAGCCAACTCACACTCATCCTTTAACCCCATCATAAGCTGAAAGAATAAACCCCTCCGAGAAGGCAGGCTTCTTACTAAATGTATCAACTGGAATGAACCCATGGATTCTTCTATTTATTTGTCTCTTATGTGTTTAGCCAGCTTCCCCTTAAAAGCATCCATGCTAGTCACCTCAACTAGTTGTTGAGGTAGCAATTCAATTAGATCACAGCAGATCACAATGGGCCGAAGGGCCTCTTTCTGTGCTGTGTCTCTATGATTAATGCCTCAGTTCCATTTTCCTGCTTTTGTTTCATATTTCCTGATCGCTTTGCCCAACACAAAAAAATGTTGATCTTACGCATGAAAGCTTTTTCTCGCTGACATCTCAGTACTGCCTGAATTCAATTCGTCCTCTGCTGCAAGTAGGTCTCTCTATCTACAAAATGCCTTCAAGTGACTGACTAACCAGGTTATCATCAATTGTTTCTTCCTGTTTTCCAGATTCACTCAGACTCTGACAAGGGAGATGGCTCCATAAAGTACACCATATCAGGGGAGGGTGCCGGCACAGTTTTCATTATTGACCAGATTACTGGGGATATCCATGCCACAGAGCGATTGGATCGTGAAGAGAAAACCTTCTACACGCTTCGAGCTCAGGCACGGGACCGACTGACTGACAGACCCTTGGAACCCGAATCGGAATTTATTATCAAAGTCCAGGATATTAATGACAGTGAGCCCAAGTTTCTCGATGGACCATATGTTGGCAGCGTGCCTGAATTGTCACCTGTAGGTAAGGAGGTCCAGGTTGTTTTGCATGTGTCATCTCTTGCATTGATTGTTCAGTCTTGAAATTGAACTACAATTGCCATTGACATTCACAGAGACCCCAATTGCAGAAGCAGACAACCTTTCATTTTCACTATGCAGTTTGGAACCTTTTGATCCTATTTTGGTCATGACTATGTTTTTGCACAGTGTGGCATTTGCACAACAACTGGCATTCACTTGCTGGACTGTCACTTCAGAAGTCCAGATGTTTGTTTTAGTTAAAAGGAAAACTATTTACCAAACCTTTGGAGAAGCCTTCTGTCAACCACGTCAATGAAAAACTTTATTGGAACACAATATTTTCAGAACTGAATAAGCTGAAAGAATAATTGGTTTTCAATGAAGTTTGCATTTATATTGTGACATGCAGTAGAAAATGACTTACCTTCAGTTTGACTGATATCATGGCTGAATTACATACATATCCTTTCTACCAGTTGGCTTGAACTTCAACAGCTTATGAAGTTTACTGTATTACAGAAAACAAGTAGTTTTAGGGCATTTGCCAGTCTATTCTTAAGTCACGATTTGGGTGCCTGCGTTGGAAACATCAGATTGGGTTTTATGCTCTCCGTCATTGTTAAGTCCAGTGCTTGGCCTACTCATAATCAGAGGTGGAAGGTGGTGTTGAGTAGCCCATCTGCAAATGAGCCAATTAAAGTCCGTAAGTGGACAATAAAAGCAAAGAGGCCAGTCTTTTCCTGTGCGGTAATATGAAGATACAAGATGTGATTGTCCCATCAGGATTTACATAATTGCATTTTCCTTAAAGCTCTAGTTGTCTTGAAATATATGTTTTTTGGAAACACAGATGAACAAAGAAATTTTACTAATTAGACTTCTTGCACAGTCTGCGTTGATGGCACAGAAATTGAATAATCAGGCCCAGAGGCCATCACATGATAACGCCTTTTCCACTGGTTTTAACTTATTTTTAAACACATTATTACTGTTGAATTTATCCTGCATGACTTAAAGTTGGCAACAAAACAATTCTGTTACATAATAATGATTCTACCCAATCAATTTGAATGAGAAATCTCTAAATCACCAGTGGTTGTGGGTGAGTAGTGGCAAGAATTAGCCTGCATTAGAGCAATGATAATGGGGAGTTAACAACTTTCTCATTATCACTTAATTGGTAGTCAGTCATGAAACAAAACTTGAATGTATGCAATTTATTCAATGTACTTAATTTTAACATTGGAAGACATTGTTAAAAATCATAAGGAAAATCCAAGTAAGCCAAATGTAATACCCGATTCTGGTAGTGGAATCAAATAAAACAACACAAAAAAGTGCTGACACCTCAGTTGATTTTAATGTATTTGCCTCTCAGCCATATAAAATGGGGTTTGAAACCTTCATGCTCCAAAGGTAGCAGGTAGGTTCAGGAACTTTGATACTAACCAACTCACAGCTCATGGGCAACAAGAATCATTGGCGTGCATCCTACTTCCACTGTTTATACCACAACGTTGGTGGCTTCCACCCATTCATTTGTGTCACTCCTCCTCAGAAAAGAAGTGTTTGATTTCGAGGGAGTGAAATGTAGATTCACCAAAATGACACCAAGGATTAAATTATGAAGACAGGTTGTTTAAAATCGCCAGAATTTGTGGTATTTTGTATTTGCATAAACATGGCTTGTGCACTGCTTTGAGCAGTAAGCTGATGGAGGTGTGTAAAGAGGATCAGATAGGTTAGTTAGAGAGAAATTATTTATTCTCTCTTGTTCTGAACAAGAGAACTGGATCATAAAATTTGAGCAAGGGCATTCGGAAGAAAATTCAGCACCCACTTTTTCATACATAGAACAGGAGCGAGCTCTTCTGTCTTTTCATGGAGAATGATGATCTGATCTTGGAAAAAAGCCATAATCTTAACAGACCAAATTGATCCACTATGTTGGGTTCAAAGAAGAACAGAAATTTTTTGCAGTAAGAGACAATACTGACTTGCATGGTCTGCATCATCATTCATGTTAAGGTGAACTCTGGTTGGGTCTTCAAGTTTGAAGTTAAGCTTATCAAAGCTTACCTCCATACTGCTTCTGCTGATACCTACACAGAATGTAAATGAAAAATTTTAGCACATTGGAAATATGACTGAAAACTGAAATGACCCAGTTGTTCTTGAAGAGATGTGTCGCAGGGATGAGAAAAAGTTGCAAAACATTTCTGTTCTTCTTTGAATTCAACATGGCAAATTCAATTTGGTCTGCTAAGATTGTGGCTTTTTTTCCAAGGTTAGATCATCACCTCCAAGAAAAGGTATTCCCTTATTTGTGGAATTTACATCTTCACAATTAATTGTTCACAAATTAGTTTGTTAGTTTGAGTTCCAAGTGCCACAATGCTACTACATAATTTTAAATGGTACCACCAATTCCCTGGCATTTCTGGCAGAACGTATATTATTTGATCATCACACTTTTCTTTGGCCCACAGTATTTTTCAAGAGTGCTTACTGCTCTTTCAAACCCACCCATGCCTTTTGTTAAATGCTGAAGTACTCGCTGGCCTTCTGCTCGAAGACAATGTTTGAGTATTTCCTTTTGCCAGATCGTTGCTACATACAGACATCCATTCCCATAGTGAGAAAATACATCTTGAATCCCAAAATCCATCAATCCCACAGGTTGGGTAGATCTTTTGATGAAGAAAGGAAATGTGGAGGAGCCAGTTTATTTAAATTATTCTGCATTATCCTCATTGCTACTTATGTATTTTATGTCTTGGATATATGCAAAGATGATACACTCTAGGTTATGTATGTGAACAGAAATTTTATTCAATGCATTCAAATATCTGCTCCCATATTTATAGCAGCTTGCCTCAGTTCAATCTCACTTTCTATGTAACCACACCCAGACTTAACCAATCACAAACAGAGAAAAGATACCAGACATACAATCAAACATATCAATCTACTACTTTTCCAAGTTTTATATCATTTATAATGGTGCTGTGTACATCCAATGCCGGGTTGTTTATAAAAATTGAAAAGAGTAACAAATGCAAAACTAATTCTTAGGAAACACCATCTTTAAGTCTGAAAAGTATGCTTCTGCCACCATTAATTATATTCTGACACTGAGCTCATTTCAAATCTATACCATAACCTTCCCTTTAATTCCATGGATTTCCACCTTCTTAAGCCTCCTCTGTGATACTTTGTTGAATGCATTTGACAATCCATGTGTACACAGTTCTGCAGTTCTAGAGGATCAGTATGTTCCAGGTAGTTAATTAGAGGTAAATTCACTATCCTAGATTATAGTCAGCAATAATCACTGATCTGAAAATGTTGTTTACATCTATTAGGCTGGAGGACTAATATCATTGTTGATGACTTCAACTGTTGTGCTTTTCACCTCAGCTTTGTAAAGAAATGTAGCAATAGAGTTAGGTCAAACTCTGTGGGTATAATTGATATTCACAAAGTTAATCAGATGTTTCCTGTCCCTGAGTGTATTACTTTCTATATTGAGGTGAACTCCTGTTGTCAAGCCCAAGCTGATTGAGAGAATTTCACTGGGCCATTTTCCTCAGTGGAATAATTAAAAGAACATAACCCAGATTAAAACAGATGTAATGAAGTCATCCATAAAACAAACACATCTGGCACACAGAAAACCAATACAAGAACCAAACTCCAGAATCTCTCTATAGTCTGCATTTATCAGAGCTAAAAAATCAAAATTAATTTAAGAGAATGGTCTTTTAGTTAAAAATTAATTTTATAATTGGATTTGGAAAAAGACAAATTTTCTTTTTTTCCTTTATTCAATACAAATTTTGCAGATGTTATCACTTTAGGTATATATTCTTTACATTATATGGCAGAGAGAGATAATGTTCTACAGGCCACATAGAACAAGTTAAAGGTCCGCCAGTGCAAGTGAGAGCTATTATTTATGATGCAGCTATAACGTCCACATGGATGAAGATCTACAAGGCATTTTAGAATCAGATGAACAACTGAGTCAATAGGGGGGCCACACATTTCCTCTGAGAACTAGGCTCTATCAGCCTCCTTCATACCAGAATGCTATGATAAACATTTCCCACAATTTCTCACAATTAAACCATGTATGTTTTAGTCCATCCTCTTCAAGCAGACTAAAGTTGCTGAGTGGGACATAAGTGAGTGCATTTGAGAGAAAAGTAAAATGGCATTTGGTTTGATACCACAGGCTGTCTGCTTCATTTAAAGATACATACTGAACACAGGGTATCATGAATACCAAGCAACAATAATTTACATTTATAAAGTACCTTTAGCATAGAAAAACACCCGGAGGTGTTTCATGAAAATGTCTTGTGAAAGAAAAGTGACACCAAGCCAAAGAAAGAGAAATTAGGAAAGGTAGACACCACACTTTAAGAAGGATGTGAAGGCATTGGACAGAATGCAGAAAAGATTCATGAGAATGGTTCCAGAAATGAGGAACTGTGTTGCCAAATTCCGTTCCAACTCTGCTTTTAGGTTTGCTGATGACAGTGAGTCGGATCTCAACCAATGATGAGTCGGAGTGCAGGAAAGAGATAGAGAATCTGGTGGAATGGTGCAACGACAATAATCTCTCCTCAATGCCAGCAAAATACTGAAGATAGTCATCAACTTCAGAGAGTATAGTGGAGGATATGCCCCTGTCTACATCAATGGGGATGAAGTGGAGATGGTCAAAAGCTTCAACTTCCCAAATGTTCAGATCACTAACAGCTTGTCCTGGTCCTCCATACTGATGCTATAGTTAACAAAGCCCACTATCATCTCTATTTTCTCAGGAAGCTCAGGAAATTTGGCATGTCTGCTATGACTCTCACCAATTTTTATAGAAACACCGTAGAAAGCATTCTTTCTGGTTGAATACAGTTTGGTATAGCTCCTGCTCTGACCAAAACCACAAGAAGTCACAAAGTGTTGTGAACTTAGCTCAGTCCATCAGGCCTCCATCCACTGACATCATCTACACTGTCAGCTGACTCGGAAAAGCAGCCAGCACATAGTCAAGCACCCATGGATATACTCTCTTCCACCTTCTTCTATCGGGAAAATGATATAAAAGTTTAAGATTACATACAAACTAACTCAAGAACAGCTTCTTCCCTACTGCCATCAAACTTTTGAATGGACCTACTTTATATTAAGTTGATTTTTCTCTAAACCTTAGCTGTGACTAATACTATATTCTGCACTCTCCTTTCCTTCTCTCCCATGTACTGTATGAATGCTGCTTTGTCTGCATGGCAGGAAGAAACAATACTTTTAAGTGCACACCAATACAAGTGACAATAATAAAATCAAATGAAATCAATGAGTGAATGGAACTATATTTCTTGGAGAAGAGATGATTAGGAGGAAGTTTGGCAGAGTTAGTAAAAATCAGAATGGTAGAAGCAAGGAAAAGCTATTCCCATTGACAGATGAATCAAGAAGCAGAGGACATCTTAAAATGATTGGTAAAGAACCAATGGCAACTGGGGATTTTATTTTTTATGCAGTGAGTGTTAAAAACTGGAATGAACTGCCTGGAAGTGTGTTGCAGACAGATTGAATCCAGGCCTTCAAAAGAGAATTGGATCTGAAGGCAAAAAAATAGTTACAGTGCTAAAGAGAGAAAGGCAGGTGAGTGGGAATAGGTGAGTTAGTTTTGTAGAGAATCAATTGAGTCTGAATGGCCTCATTCTGACTTGGAATCATTTCATGATTCAATGATATGCTTGGTCAAAAGGATTGGTTTTAAATAAAGAGAGGGATAGAGAGGCAGAGAGTTTAAGGGATGGAATTATTGGGTTTGGGGTCTAGACAGCTGACTCTCAGCTTTGGGTAGATGCCCGTTATTTTATCCTGGACTCTGTTTTTGCCATGTGCATCACAGCAATTAGCAGTCCAATCTTTTCTTGTTGGAGAAGCTGCATTCCTGTTGTGGGGGAGTGGAAAGAAGCAAAGAGAAACAGAGGGGAAGAGTATTGTCATTGCCAGAAACAAAGATGCTAATTTTTTCACAAAGCAGAATGCATTTAAAGCTTTGTCAAATGAAGAAGTATTTCTGTTGTGCCAAATAAAATTCTGTGGTTCCGCATGAAAAAATTCTGCTGGAAAATAGAAGCAGATGGCGCTAAGTGGATGATCATTTTCCTCCTCCCAACATACAACAAATTATTTTGAACTGACAGTCAAGTCTATGCATTAATTTTGTATCAAATAGCATTTTCTGTCATTTCAGTTACCTGCAATGTATTTGTTTCAGCATTTGTTTTAACACTTGCTGGCATAAAACACTAATCATGTTAATGCACGCTAATCATGTGTCAGAGGCACACTGCCCATCACACTGGTGAAGGCATCTGTGGAGCTGTTCAGGGAATGCACCTGAAACATGTATTATTAGCCTTTGCAGAATTTGATTGCACATAATGGCAGCTTCAGGCACTTGGCAACCTATTTTTTGGTCAAAGTTTCTTGTACGATAACAGGAACCAACTGCAATAAGTTGGATCGCTGATATAATGGAAGTCAATGGGAATAATCTTCCAGAAATGAAGTTCAACAGCATCAAAGTATGAACCAATGTGACTTGCTTAAGCAGATATTAGCAACCGAAACTGAGTTCTCAGAGATGAAGACAAGGAAAAGAGACTAATTGAAGTCTGGACAGAGTTAAATTTGCATTTTTTGTTGGCATTTTCTTATCAATCATTCAGTGCAGTGGACTCAGAGATGAAGAATTATACTGGCCTTTCACTCTCTGCCTGCCCCACATTCTCAAACAGTGGCAAGAGAAATGTGTAAACTTGTTTAACATTGTAACATTTAGCACCCAATTTACTGCCCAAGTGTAAAACTAGCATTGCAAACTGACCATTCATTATACAATCCACTTAATATTCCATCAGGTAGACATACAGAATTCATATAACTCCTACAATGATCACAGGATCCCAATAGATTTTACTGCTACTGAATTATTTCAGAAATCTCATCAATGTAGGAAACATGGTGGCTAATTTGTGCACAGCAAGTCCCACAGTGTAAGATTATCTGATTGAACTGATGTTGTTGACAGACGTATTTTAGTCAGGATATAGAAGGGAACTCCCCTGCCCTTTTACAACAGGTGTGATCTTTTATTCTCATCTGAGAGGGCAGACTGTATATTGCTTTAATGTGTCATCTGAAGCACTGAGTTAGGTGTCTTGAATTTATCTACTTTGTATCACGCTACAACATAGTTATATTAGCGATTGCATGGCACTTGCAGTAATATGCATGGAATATCTAACAAATTTTATAGTGACGCTATTATTCTTAAAGGACTATATTACTGACAGGACTTTGGTTGTTGCTGACTGGGAGGATGGGCAAGCCAGAATATCAGATTTGGATGGTGCATGGTCACAAGTGGCAGTTTAAGAGCGTAGAGGATAAAGTTTTATTCCAAGGGTTTTTGGTCACCTTTGATCAGGAGAGCTCAGGAAAGAGCGGGTTTGTGATGGAGATTACATAGTTTTGCAATGATGGACAGCGCCCTCAACCTATGATGCTTTTCAGATCTCTGTATCATCAGCTGACCAATGTTCACAGATGTTGATTGTTAATTTTGTTTAGGCCTCAAGTAAGTGCTTTCCCAAAATGAGCAAATTTTATGGCCACTTAATAGTAATTTTTCCACTCAGTCTTAGATTTAGGCTGGCAGGAGAATGACGGATCAAGAGAAAACCTGAAATTGAACAAAGTTTAACATTGGGTGGGAAGCGGATTGGGATTGCTGCCTCATCAGAAGCCCCCTTCTGAGAGGGAGCATCTTATCTTAAGATCAGTGACCTCCTTGCCACCTGGATCTGTTCCCTGAGACCCTAATCTCCCCTTTATGATCCTCTTGGGATTCCCTATCCAATCTGATTGGCTGGCAGCACTCCAAGAGGGGAGTTGACCTCAATCTTGGGCGGAATTTCCGGTTTCTGCCAATCAAGGATCATTGGGGTGTGAAATGACATCCGGCCTTGTAGAGTCAGCAGTTATGCCCCAGACCCCTGCCATCCTGAAAATTCTGTCCATGGTTAATCTCAATCATTGTTCACATGTCATGCACATTCATCTGGGCCCACACACGCACTGATCCAGATGGTAAAGGGAAGAAGCTGGTAGGATTTAAATAAAACAAAGGAGGGTCTTTGATTATTTTGCTACTTTGCTAGTCTCAATGTGGTAATTCTACATTGTGTCTATTTTGTTCAGTTGTCTTCCTGTGTGTAGTTGTATAGACCAGATTTACACATTTTCTTTCCTGAAAAAGATCTCAATTTGCAGTAGATTCACGGGTTGGTTACTTCGTAAACTGGCACAGCACTTCTGAGAGAGAGGGTGTGATAGAGGAACATATAGCTTCAAAACAAGCCATCTTCATTGCAGCATTATCTTTTCTTCTCACTTTCTGCTTGATGAAAGTTCTTTCAAGTGCCTTTCTGGCTCTATATCCTGGAGAAAATGTATTAATTCATGGCTGCTGGAGCTATTGAACAGTTATTTAAATTATGATGTTGCACCTCAGAGCCATTTGAAAAGTCTCAGGTGTGAATTGACAGTGGATGGGGTATTTCACACCCCCTGAGGGTTTTTGTGTCTGTCACCAGCCCATTTGGTGCGATGTGAAATTGTGCATATTACAGCAGTTTGGGCAATTTTGTCATTGGCTGTAGAGGGATCTTAATTATTAGAAATCTAACCAGAAAAATAAACAAAAATTAGAAACTGGACCTTCAAAAAATGTCCTCATAACACTACAAAGCATGGAATTAATCAGCATTTTAAATGCAATTATACCATACCAAGCTCCACAGACATGGTTGAATTGAAGTGAGGTGACTGGATCCTGGAAACTAGATGCTTTTCCACTCACCTGTTGGATCTAGTTAACCTGTTTAAACAACCTCCACCCAACCTGATTCCTCAAATTTCTGCACTCCTGCCATCAGAACCTCCTGATCTCCCTCACCAAACCGTCCAATGCCCCAAATTCATCCAATCTCCTTCATTTCCATCACCGACTCTGAATCTTGCCTTCAAGTCTTCCCATCTCCATCCTAACTACACCCCCATTCTAAAAGCCTCTGAAACCTCCCTCCCTCCTCTCTGTTCAGTGACCTGGTTCTGCAGACTGAAGGCCACTTGTGGGCAGCCACTCAGTCTGGCACTTAAACCTGAGGGAAACTAGGTATCAAAACAAGCCTCCCCTTTTCCTTCCCCACTCTCCGGCCCTGCACTACTTTGGGGTAGTACGTCAGTGAGTTTGTCCTGGTGTTAGGGTCCCAGAACATAACCCCAAATTATATGATGAAATCAAACTAGATAGACATCAGCAATCTTTCTATTTTGGCATAAATATGTGAATAGGAGATTTCTTTCCAGGAATAATTCCATTGACAAAATAGTGATTTTTTTACAGTGAAGCAAACTTTATTTAGTAACATAGTTTAAATATAACTGTAACAAATAAAGCAACTTAACGATTAACAATTGAACAATATTTAAAAGTAAAAGGAAGCAACTTTACTCTCTAGCTTATGATTGTTCCAGTTCCAAATAAGCACCGTGCAAACATAAATCAAACCACTCTTAAATAAATAAAGCTAGCAAACTCGGGGTTTCAGAGAGCGAGGGGGCAATTCTCCCACTCCGCCATGCTAATTTTCTAGTACAGTGGAGTGGGAGAATCATGCAGCCAGGTATACATTTGCACTTGATTTCCCTCCTTGACCACATCTCCCAGCACCGGATTTCTGGCACCATCAGATCCATGCTGAAAACCGGCAGGAAGACAAGGAAGTCCTTTACATCTTTATTTGAATGTAATTTAAATGTGATGAGGAGGCCCAGCACAGAATTCTCCAGACTCGCTAACCTCTCCCTCCCCTCCAGATTATTTTACTCCAGCAGGAATTACACTAGCTATCTACTTTCAGGCAACTATCGGGATGAGCCCGCTGAAGTGAAGGGAGGGGGCAATTGGGGGCCACAGGGGAGGTTGGGTGATAGGGAGGCTGGTGCCCATTGGGCATGAATTCCCTGGCACTATCCAAGGAGAGAAGTGCCCATTCCCAGGGGATGCATTGCCAATGCCTACTGGACCTGGGGCAGTGCCAATGGGTAGACCCTGGGGCAAGGCCTATTGCAGGGGGTGGGGGGGATTCCATTGCCACTCTGCATTGAGATTGATGTGGGCAGGAAGGAGACTACGAACGGGTGAGATGGAGGGAGAGGCATCGTCAGGTGGGAGTGATTCTGCTGGATGGGAGGGGTCTGCACAGCGTGGATGGTAGGTGGGGAAATGTTGAGAAGGGGGGGGCTTGAGATCAGGATGGGGAGGACGTTGAGGCTGGCCTGGGAATGGTTGGGAGGTCCGCGATCGAGCCATGTGGAGGTTGTGGGGCAGCACTGCAGCTTCCCGGGCTGGCTCGTAATCGAACTGGCAGGAGGCTGATAGTTTGGAGCCACTGCGCATGTGCAGAGACTGGCTGGTTTCAGCCTCCATCATGGGAATAGGCCCCACACAACTGAAATTCAATAATATTCATGCTGATGGCCTGTGCATTGCATAGAGTGTGGGAGATTCTAGTACGAACTCCCATTACAAAAAAAGCGTGAATTACTCAAGTTTTCCCATGAAAACAACACTTAGATTTTTTTTTGGAACAATTCCAGCCTAGAATTCCAGAAGTCTGTAAAATCCTTCATACTTCAACCAGGCTTCAACTGCAACTGACTACTTTCTGCAAAAGTTTTTTTTCTCCACTACAGACTCAGCTCTGCACATAAACCATGTCGACACATGACCCTGTTAATCAATCTAATCAGATGCACAAAATCATTTGCATTCTACTAATCAGATGCAGATGAAGGCCTGACTGGAATCCTCCCCCCTCCCCAGACTCCCCTGTTCGCTGGTGTGAAAACACACTGGTATTATACCCATTTGCAACAACATGGCATGCAAATACTGGGACTTCCCTGAACAATGCCTGAGGATGTCTCTGGATTTCAGGATAGAAATCCAGCAATCCTGAACCTCAGAACACGGGTGGCGGGAGCATCGACAGATGGATCTGCTCGATTCTGTGTCACCGAGGAAATCTGTCTTCCAGCTTTCGAATTTCCTTAGAGATTTCTCTTCTTTTCGGGAGATCCGTTTTCTTTCTTCAACAGTGGGTTGGTGATGTTGGGCACCATTGATATATGGCACCTGGATATGATGACAGGACATACACCATCATGTCAGCCCATCCACAGAATATGATGCTAAACCTCCAGGTGTATGCATCATTAATGAGGTAGGGACTGGAAGATGTGGTATGATTTCCCGGTGGCTTCTGCAACTGGAAATGCTCCTCCTCCCAGCCCCTCCTCCCAACAGGGAACTTAGTCCCAAGTGGGACAATTGTGTCAACTAGCTTTAAAGGGGAGAGAGCTCAGGAGGGAGGAGAGCAGTTTCTTCGACAGACAAAAGAGTAATGGGATGGAATTCCAGAATATCGGATCAAGTTGGTTGATGGCACCATCAGTAATGGGTGGAGTGAGGGCGCATAAGAGACTGTGGTTGGAGTTCTTTGATTTGCGTCAGAAATTCAAAGCATCTAAATAGCCTGATTAAAAATTCTTTATAATTTTGTCCTTGCATCCGGAACATTCAAACAGTTCATTCACAATCTAACCATTAAAATAAAATCTAACTGTAAAGTGACAGAGGCAATAGGGTCGGGGCTCCCTCAGGCGAATGACACAAAGCCGGTCATATCACATTTGTGAGAGGCTCAGCTGGAAAATGGCAGATTTCAATCTGTGGCAGACAGCAGCCCATATCCCAGACGCTTAAAAAAACCACGGGGGATTCGGTCAAAGTGGGTTAGCATGTGTCAGTCTCTGTGGAGCTGTCGGAGAGACACTGAGCGCCCAGCTGAGCTCCACAGCCAAGGCGTCTGACAAGCGCAGAGCTGAATCATAAATAGATGTTGTTCACAAACTGTAACTGTCACTCTTTCAACTTAAGCTGGCACTTCATTATGGAAGGACCCATCCACTTGATCAGCGCAGCAGAAGCTGTCATCTTGACTCTTCAGTAAAGGAAAGTGTCATCAACATTTTGGGACGGGCCACTGGGACAGTACATATTCTGTAAACATAATGATTCTTCTGGGGACCGGCAGAGCAGGCTGCTAAGAAAGCCTTTTAAAAACAGAAACGTCCCAGAGAAAAAGATCAAAGAAATATAATGTTTTTTCTATGGCCACTATTTCAGTTCCAGACAGGTATAACATGATCTAGATGCGCTTTGCCCATTGGCTAAACGTGCCTCAGTCTTAACCTCAGATGAATTGCCATTTGAACCCTCATTAATTCTGTACTATGAGGTCATGTGGTGCAGTGGGTATCAACCCTGTCTCTGAACTAAAAGCTCCAGGTTTGAGTCCCATCCGAGGACTTAAAAGCCAAGATAATAATGTTGCAAAACTTGTTTACTGTTAGCTCCAAAGTCATCCTCACATGCCAGTGGCTGGCAGTAAGGATGAGAGTGACTACTAGCCAGCCATGCTTGATGTGGAGTGGTGCCCCTCAAGCTATAAACTCCGAATGAAATAAATTACCAGCTATGGAACAGGTAGAGGTCTGCCTTAGTGTACCACTTGATGAGGGAAGAGAATTGGAAAGGAATTCTTTACTTCTCCAAACTGCTATTTCAGAGTTAGCGATAATAATATTGTTGTCCCAATAGTCCAACACTGTGCTGAGCCAACATGCTGCTTATCAGGCACTCTAAACTCCATGTTCTAAAAGTTCTCCTTTTCCTGCCCATCCACATCCCACAGTGCTGTGTACCATTTCATGGCCCAAATAACTACTCTGGCCTCATAGCTCCTCCTATTGTTACTCTGTAAAATACTGAAGTAGAGAATCATACCTTAGAGCTACATCCCCAATGGCATATCGTCTTTCACACAGAGAAGCGGCCAATACTGCTCACCCTGATTGTGGATCAATCATTTCCTTACCTTCCAGCATTCAACTTCATGACATATTAGAGCACTGACATCGGATCACTGTGCTTTGTCAAAGAGTTTATAGGACAGAGAGGAGCCCTTCACCACGGTGACACAGTGGATAACACTGCTGCCTCACACCAGGGACCTGGATTTGATCCCAGCCTTCGTGGAATAACTGCCTCTGTGGAATTCGCATGTTCTCCCCATGTCTGTGTGGGGGTGGAGGGGGGGGGGGCGCAAGTGGTGTGAGGAGGAAGATCCTGGGGAAGATGCTCTTTTGGTGAATACTCAATGGGCCGAATGATCTTCTGCTGCACTGTTTCTATGGCCCGTCAAATTTGCGCTGTCCATCAAGCATCGATCTATTCTCATCCCATTTTCCAGCATTTGGTCTGTAGCTTTGTATGATAATGACATTTGAAGTGCTCATTTAAATGCTGCTTCATTGTTGTGAAGGTTCCTGCTTCTACCTGCCTTTCAGGCAATGAGATCCAGATTCCCATCACCCTCTGAGTGAAAATATTTTTCCTCAAATCCCCTCCAAATCTTCTGCTCCTTACTTTAAACCTATGCCTCCCTGTTATTGACCCTTCTACCAAGGGGGATAGTTTCTTTTTATTTACCTTATCTATGTCTCTCATAATTTTATACACCTCCATCAGGTTCCTCCTCAGCCTCCTCTGCTTGAAGGAAAACAATGTAAGAAGTCTGACAACACCAGGTTTAAGTCCAACCAATTTATTTGATAGTAAATAAAGATTTGCTATCAAATAAATCAGTTGGACTTAAATCTGTTGTTGTCAGACTTCTTACTGTGTTTACCCCAGTCCAATGCCAGCATCTCTACATTATGAAGGAGAACAATACCAGCCTATCCAGCCTCTCTTCATAGCTGGAACGCCCCAACTGAGATGGCATCCTGGTGAATCTTCTCAGCAATCAGTATGGTGCAGTCACATCCTTCCTATAATGACCGGATCCATACACAGACTCCAGCTATGGTCGAACAAGCATCTTATACAGCTCCATCATAACAATATCCAGCTTCATGTAACCACAACCCTCACTGCCTATGGTATAAAGTCACCACATGGTTAACAACAACAAAGAACAAAGAGCAACACAGCACGGGAAACAGGCCCTTCGGCCCAACGAGCCCGCGCCGCCGTCCTAACATCTTAATGACATATCCATGACTTTAGGCTATGCCTATTGTGAAAGATTCCCATATAGGGACCAATATAGGGTCAATTTGTTACCCAATCAGCCTAAGAGCACATTTTTGGGATGTGGCCATAACTTCTGTGCTCTTATATTCTATGCCTCAGCTAATCCTATATGCTTTCTTAACCATCTTTTGTACCTGTCCTGCTACTTTTAGGATCTTTAGGCATCTTCCCAATAGCAGACTACATTCAGCCACACAGTGCTTGTTCTTTAAGGACTAACGAGACAAATGACTTCCTATAGTGACAGACAGAAAGCATGTAAACATTTCTAGTTGGAAAAAGCGCTGCCTGCCACATGAAGAAAGTTCGGGCATTCTTTATCCATGCCTGAAGCAATTGTTAGGTACCCAAATAAGTAGTCAATTTCAGTTGCGTGGTAAAATTGGTTTGCCCTGAGGCAGCTAACATCAGGCTGCATCAAAGGACATCAGCCCCTGTAATTCCACAGTCTGAAGGGAAAATTTGTTCATTATTGGTTTCCTGCAAGTACAACCATTAAGAGCAGAAGTCATGTTGCTGGCTCCACATCCATCCCTCTGATCACCACAACTCGCAATGCTCAATCCTGCCCCAGTATTTCACAATTCTATATCAACTCTATTATAATAAGGCCCGATTCTTTAGTGAGATTTTATCATATCACAAAAAAGTCAAATATGAATCTGATACAAAGGACAAAAACTCTTGGCCTGGGAAGATGTATTAGTATTGCTATTCAGCATGTTGGGGCCAGAATTTGGGATAGGACAAATTACATCCCACTTTTGTGTTACCGTAATATCCTCTAGAAGTCACCGAAAACAGGCAAGATATCATTGAAAGCAAGGTGGCATTGTCAAAACTTGCTCCAGCTCAGCCTCATTTGTCCCGAATACAACACAGGTTCATTTAAAAGAAAGCACATTGGCATTTTTGATGGAGGTAAGACTTCTGTACCTAACAGGCCCTACATATATTCAGAACTAGCAAGTATATAACTGTTTCCAGATTCTAATTCAATCCCAGTCCAAAAGGCCAGAGCCAGCCTTAGAAGTTTAGTTGGACAACATACACCACAAAAAATTCTGTTGGTGCTTTTTCTCATTTACTTCAAAGGGTGGAAACACACTAGCTGAGAAAAAGAAAGCAGAACACCTCCATCCTTCAGAAGATAAGCAGGTTGATATCCAGTGTATAACAGAAAACATTAAGTGACACTTTGGCACAGTGGTTAGTAAGTAGCAATGATTAATTATGAAATCATGGGACTCTCATTTCATAGAGAACAACTGGTTAAAAATCTACAGCATAGATTACAAGATTAGGTAGATAATTGTGGGTTTGACTTAATTAGGTTGAAATAATTGATTAACCATTGCAAAATCTTCTCTCAGCTCAAGATTAAATTGGGTGGAGCCCACAATGGGTTATTCACATGGGAAACAAATAGATTCTGTGAGTTTGCTTTGATTTTATTCTATTAAAAATACAATTCAGAAACAGAGGAGTTATAGAAATGGAAGTGCACTCAATGGCTGTAAGTGAATTACTTATTTTCTGCACTGTGGGCATAGAGTGGAAAACACTTTAAACTCCATCACCTGGGCAATAATCGCCTGCCTGTTGAAACTAATGGAATGGAAACCAGGCAGGATCTACAAGAGGCACCTCATTCATGCTAACAGTTCAGATAGTGACAGCATTAATGACCCACGATGTATTTGCCATAAAGCCTTTGCCACACAGTTTTAGTAATGTTCGCTGCAACGTAAGATGGAAAGGCAAATTGGCGAAGATGAATACAAGTTGCATCTTCATATAATTTGGGGAAAATAAAAGCCACTCAGCAGTAAAGAACATTTCAGACCAAAATCTGTTGACAACTGTACTGGGTATTCTGTGTTAGCTATGTCGCACTGGTAGCATTGTCATTGCTGAATTAGAAGTGAGTTCAAGTCCCTTTCCAAAAACCTGTCCATATGAAACCAGCTGACATTCCAATAATATACTGTTGAAGTGCTATATTGGTGTGGAGATGCTGGTGTTGGACTGAGGTTAGTACAGTAAGAAGTCTCACAACAGCAGCTTAAAGTCCAACAGGCGTATTTGGTAGCGCAAGCAACAAGCTTTCAGACCACCGTCCTTCATCAGGTGAGTGGGAATTGTGTTCACAAATGGCATATATAGACACAATTTACAAGATAATGGTTGGAATGCAAGTCTTTACAGGTAAAGGTACAGACAATGTGAGAGGAGAGAGAAATAACCACGGGTTAAAGAGCTGTGCATTGTCTCCAGCCAGGACAATTCGTAAGATTTTGCAAGTTGTGGGGGTTACAGGTACTGTGACATAAACCCAAGATCTCGATTGAGGCCATCCTCATGTGTGCAGAACTTCGCTATCAGTCTCTGTTCAGTGATTCTGCGCTGAGATGTGTAGTGAAGTCTACCTTGGAGAACACTTACCTGAAGATGAGAAGCTGAATGCCAGTGACTGTTGAAGTGTTCCCCAATAGGAAGAGAACACTGCTGCCTGGTGATTGTTGAGTAGTGTTCATTCATCTGTTGTCGTAGCGTCTGCATGGTCTCCCCAATGTACCGTGCCTCAGGACATCTTTTCCTGCAGTGTATGAGGTACACAACATTGGCCGAGTTGCAAGAGTATGTACCGTGTACCTGGTGGATGGTGTGCTCGTGTGAGATAATGGCATCTGTGCCAATGAAGCGGCACATCTTGCAGTGGCAGTGTTTTGTACCGTTGTGGTCACTGTTTTCCTGAAGGCTGGGTAGTTTGCTGCAGACAATAGTCTGTTTGAGGTTGTGCAATTGTTTAAAGGCAAGAAATGGGGGTGTGGAGATGGCCCTGGTGAGATGTTCGACTCCATCGATGACATGTTGAAGGGTCCACAGACGATGTCGTAGCTTCTCCACTCCAGGGAAGTACTGGACGATGAAGAGTACTCTGTCCACCATGTCCTGTGTTTGTCTTCTGAGGAGATCGGTACGGTTTTTCACTATGGTGATCAGAACAATCAATGAGTTGAGTGCCATATCCTATTCTTATGAAAGCATCTTTCAGCGCCTGGAGATGTCTGTTGTGGGAATGGCTTCTTTAATATGTTTAAGGTGGAAGCTGGAAAAGTGGAATATTCCACTACATTGTCAGAGATGCCGCAAGCTACATTTTATGTGCCTTAGCCGGGCATGTTTTCATCCAGGGATATGTACATTAGGGTAGATGTCCTCCCCACCGCCTTTCCATCCTTCCCTGAGCTCAGCCCCATAATTGGGATTGGAGGATGGGGTGGGCAAGCCGAAATTGGCAACATGGGTAAGATTCTTTTTCAAAGAGTCAGTGTAGACTTGATGGGCTGGATGGCCTCCTTCCGCACTATAGGGATTCTATGGGTCATTGGCTGCAGGGAACTTCAAGGGGACCTGAATTTCTGAAAAATATGAAATAAATGCAGGTGGCTAAGCTGATTGGGGTGGGGGGGGGGGGGGCAGCGGGGAAGGTTGGGTAGCATGCATTCTAACCTGCTGTCTTTGTGTAGCCAATTATTCGACAGGACGGAGGTCAATTATAGGTGCATAGGAAGTTTGCTTCCTGATCACAAACTCTTCCCCTTGCTGTCTTCCAACCATGCAATTATTATCAGTTTTATGTTTTTCATGCCTTCTTTTAGATGCCAAAATATAATTAGCTCTTGTGACTTTGAGTTGCATTAAAAAATAATACAATATTAAATACTATATTGAATAATTGTCGCAATATTCACTGTAGAATATAACTCAGATGTCGCTGTAAATACATAACTTATGGGACCTGGGTGATGAAATGTCATGCGGAAAAAGGCTAATTCAGCAAGTAGGAAATCAGTCACAGAAACATAAAAGTTAGAAGCAGGAGTAGGCTATTCTGCTCTTTCAGCCTGCTCCACCATTTATTTAGATCATGGCTGATCATCAAGTTCTAATTTCCTGATTTTCCCCTTTCCTCCCATATCCCTTGATCCATTTAGACCCAGGAGCTATATCTAATTCCTTCATGAGATCCCACAACGTTTTGGCCTCAACTACATTCTGTGACAGTGAATTTCATACATTCACCACTCTCTGGGGAAAGAAATTTCTTCTGAATTCTAAAAGGTTTACCTTTTATCCTCAAACTATGGCCCCTAGTTCTGGACTCCCTCACCATCAGAATCATTTTTTTCTAAATCTACCCTGCTGGAATTTTATAAGTTTCTATGCGATCCTCTCTCTCTCTTGTAACCTCCAGTAAATATAATCCTAACCAATCAACTTAATCTCTCCTCATATGACAGACCTGCTATCCCAGGAATCAGCCTGGTACATTTTTGCTGCACTCCCTCCATAGCAAAGACATCCTTCCTCACTAAAGGATAAGGACACTAAAACTGCACATAATATTCCAGACGTGGCCTCATTAATGTCCTATACAATTTCAGCATATCCCTACCCATATACTCAAATTCTTCTGCAATGAAGGCCATTTGCCTTCTTTACTGCTTGCTGTACCTGCATGCTTAGTTTCAGCAACCAATGCACGAGGTCACCAATTGCTGAGCTTTCACCTCCCTCAATTGCAGTAATAATCTGTCTTCCCATTATTGCTAGCAAAGTGAATAACCTCACATGTATCCACATTACACTGCATCTGCCGTGCACATGCTTACTCACTCAGCCTGTCCAAATTAGGCTGCATTTTTGCATCCTCCTCATCCTCTCACCCAACTCTGCAAATTTGAAGAGAATACATTCAGTTCCCTCTTCCAAATCATTAATATACAATGTGAACTGTTGGGGTCTTCGCACAGATCCTTCTCACTTCTCACTTTTCTAAACTCCAATGGATAGAGGCCCAACCTGTCCTCAAGAGAGCCCCAAGATCCCTCGTATCAGTCAAATGAAGCTTCTCTAAACTTCTCTTAATATAATTATACCCATTCTAATGTAAGGACACCAAAATTGTACACTGTTCTCCAGATGTGGTCTCACCAATGCCCTGTACAACCACAGTAAACCTTCCCTATTTTGATATTCCAGTCCCTTTACAATTGAAAGCAACATTTTATTACCTTCCTGGTCACTTGTTGGGCCTGCACATTAACTTTTTAAGATTGGTGACTGAATGAAAAGCATGGAGGATTCAGTAAAGTAGGTACCTCAACAGAGGGCGGAAAGTACAATATGACTTTTTTTTCCAACTCCATACCCATGGCAACGGAGGCAACTGCTATGAGTGGAGGACGGAGGAGGAACAGTGTGGAAGGATTTCCTGGTAATTCGTAACCAAAAGCATTGTCCCCAGGATGTGCTTCCTGTGCGAGAAAAAAGTTAACAACTTGACACAAGTGGTCAAGAGAAGATCCAATATCACAAACATATTTCACAATAACTGCATAAATTTACCTTTAGAATAGAATTGTAGAATCCCTACAGTGCAGAAGAAGCCATTCAGTCCATTGAGTCTGCAGCAAGAGAGTATCATACCACGCCAACCCCTCCTCCCCACCCTATCACCATAACCCCATACATTTACCATGGCTAATTCACCAAACCTATACATCTTTGTACTGTGGAAGGGAACTGGAAGATCCTGAAGGAAACAGGGAGAATGTTTAAAAACTCCACATACCCAGTTGCCCAAGGCTGGAATCAATCACCAGCTACGTCACATGGCACCTTTATTGTAATAAAACATCCCAAGGTGCTCCACAGAAGTATAATAAAACAAAATAAAAATTTCTAAGCCTTATAAGGAGGAAGAGAAAGGTATCGAAAGGTGAGTGCAGCTGGTAAACCTCAAAGATCCTCAGTTGTGTAAGATAGGCATTTTGGTAACATTGATATGAAGTCTGATGGTGGAGGCCAGGATTTAGAGCAATCCAAAACAGATGGTGGTGAGTGACTCTCCCAAGACAGGCCATCGACACGGAAGCTGCTGCAGATAAAATATGCCACATGGCCTCTTATTGTGTCATAAATTTTCTATGCTTTTGATCAAGGAGTGTCACTCTCTTTCCATTTGTCCTCTTCTTTCATCTTGTGGTTGACACTCTGGCATAGTTTCTGGCTGATCTCAGTGTTGTCAAATTATAGAGGGGATGCGATGGCCCAACGGTATTACCGCCAGATATTAATCCAGAAACTCAGCTAATGTCCTGGCGACGTGGGTTCGAATCCCACCATGGCACTGGTGGAATTTGAATTCAATTAAAAAAAATCCAGAATTAAGAATCTGCGGATGACTACGAAATTATGGTCGATTGTCAGGAAAAACCCATCTGGTTCACTAATGTCCTTTAGTGAAGGAAATCTGCCATCCTTATCTGAAGTACATGCAACTCCAGAGCCACAGCAGTGTGGTTGACTCTTAACTGCTCAGGCAATTAGGGATGGGCAATAAATGCTGGCCATGCCCATGCCATCCAATTAGTTAACATTTTAAAAATGAAGTAAGTCAACATCAAGCCTCTCTCACGACACTTCTATAAAAACAAGCAGTAAGAGTTTCTACAGGTATTTAACAATGAAAGGAATAAGCAAAGTGATTCACCAGAGAGTGAGAATGGGAAATTAATAATGGAAAATAAGAAAATGGCGGACAGACAGATATTTTGCATCTGTCTTCACAGTAAATGATTCAAATAACACCTAGAAATAATTATGAATCAGGAGATGAAAGAGAAGAATCTAAAACAATTACAATCACCGGGAAAGGCATACTGAGAAAATATAAAACTCAAATCTGATAAGTAAAATCAGCAACAGTGATAATTATTGGATAGGTTATTCAAATATTCCCAATGTTGAACATAAGGTAATGTGTCAATCATGTGTGTGTTTACACTGATGTAAAACATGACTTTACAATTTTTGCAATATTTACTAGTCCTATTGCCAAACCCACCACATGCAAATGGGTGTGGAAAATTCCAGCTATATGTGTGCGTGCAATTGTACATGCAACATAGCATTTTGACTTCTGGAGTAAATAAATACTTCTCTTTATTTAAACCTATGAAGACCAAACTGTTACTTAGATTGACCCCATGCATTCTGGAGGCTAAGAAACACTTCTATCTTCCTTTTCAAAGACCACATTGATTATAAACAGTAAGAGAAAGGATTCAAGAATTTCAGTTCTCTCTTATTCTGTCCATAACATTAGTCACATCATGTAGAGATAATGGAGTTGTGATGAATTTATGTCTTTTAATTAGCTTCCAACAGTTTCAGACATTATGCAAGGAAAATGTCAGTTATCAGGCCAAACATATGTTGTATATTAAGTTAATTGGACTTTCCTAAAATGACAAATAATTTTTAATAACCATGAATTTCTGAGAACTAATCCATTAGCAGATATCTATTTTTTTGTCAGTGTAGGAAGTTTACAAGAAATACACTACAATATTTAATATACTATAATGTTTTTTATATAAAAGTGGCTAAAATTGGACAGTGAGATAAGGTTTTACACTGCCATTTATCTTCTATTTGCAAACTGTATATGGAGAACAAGAAATCCCTCACTGACCTTTTGTTAAAACATTAGGCTGAGATTCTCACCTTGAAAGCAGAAATGAATTATTATTGAGGTTGCCAACAATGGCAATTTACTATACTGGCTAGTTTGACCATCCATGGAAATATCTCTTATTTGTTGCAACAACTTTTAAGTGCTCATTAAAGATAGTGAACAAGTTGAGAATTTTCATACTTCTTGAATTATTCTGAAATATATTTCTAGAATAAATAATACTTTAATGATAGAGTTCAATAAACTCTTGCTGTATAAAGCTATTAAGGAATATGCAGCAAAAATGGGAAAGTAGAAGTCGGGGGTCAATTTTTTGGTCCCACCTGCCAAGGGAATCTTCACAGGTTGGACTAAAAATTTAAAGGTTCAGGCATGGCCAGAAATCCCCAACCGAGGTGTGAATCAACAATGATCTAATTGAATGGAAGGCAGGGAGGAGTGGCATATTCCTGTTCATAACCTTCCTATGTTCCTGTACTTGTGTTGTTTCTTTAGCATGCAGCATAGATTTTCAATGGAGTTTACCAGTAAATTCAGCCTTCACCACATGGAAACCTATGACAAGGGTGCACCAATGGCAGTAGCAAAAGATCCTGCCAGCAAGAACAGCAAGAATGTCCTGGCCTGTAGTTTAGTTCTGGATGTTATTGGATTAGTTATGGAATTCAATACGGATAAGTGTGAGGTAATTCACTTTGGTAGGAATAACAGGCATATGAAATATAGGGCTAATGGAAGGACCCTTAATAGTGTTGTCGAGCAGAGGGATCTTGGGGTACAAGTACATAGCTCTTTGAAAGTTGGCACCCAGGTTGATAAAGCTGTTAAGAAGGCGTACGGTGTGTTAGCTTTTATTGGTAGAGGGATTGAATTTAGGAGCCGTGAGGTTATGTTACAACTGTACAAAACTCTGGTGCGGCCGCACTTGGAGTATTGCGTACAGTTCTGGTCGCCGCATTATAAGAAAGATGTGGAAGCATTGGAAAGGGTGCAGAGGAGGTTTACCAGGATGTTGCCTGGTATGGTGGGAAGGCCTTATGAGGAAAGGCTGAGGGACCTGAGGTTATTTTCATTAGAGAGAAGAAGGTTACGCGGTGACCTAATTGAGGCGTATAAGATGATCAAGGGATTGGATAGGGTGGATAGTGAGAGCCTTTTTCCTCGGATGGTGATGACCAACACGAGGGGACATAACTTTAAATTAAGAGGTGGTAGTTATAGGACGGATGTCAGAGGCAGGTTCTTTACACAGAGGGTGGTGAGGGCGTGGAATGCCCTGCCTGCAGCAGTTGTGGACTCGCCTACTTTGGGGGCATTCAAATGTTCGGTGGATAGGCATATGGATGATATTGGAATAGTTTAGGTTAGAGGGTCCACTGGCCGGCGCAACATCGAGGGCTGAAGGGCCTGTACTGCGTTGTAATGTTCTATGTTCTATGTTCTATGGATGGTTGATAGATCTTTATTGCCTGTGGCGAGGATAGCTAAATAGAATATAGTTTTCCTAATCTTCAAACATGAAGAAACTTCAGATGGATCTCAAGTCAACATACTCTTCAATGTAACATGTGCAGCTTAGTGGTATGGGCAGCATGATGGCATAGTGGTTAGCACTGCTGCCTCACAGTGCCAGAGATCCAGCTTTGATTCCCAGCTTGGGTCACTGTCTGTGTGGGATTTGCACTTTCTCTCTGTGTCTGCGTGGGTTTCTCCCGGTTGCTCTGGCTTCCCCCCACAGTCTGAAAGACATGCTGGTTAGGTGCATAGCCATGCTAAATTTTTCTCTCAGTGTATTTGAACAGGTGCCGGCGTGCAGCGAATAGGGGATTTTCACAATAACTTCATAGCAGTGTTAATGTAAACCTACTTGTGACACTAATAAATAAACTTTAAAAAATGGGATAATTTCACTGCAATTAACCTGAGAAGATCTGAATTACTTTTCTGACAAGAGCTAATAATATATTTCTTTAGATGTCACACATCCAAGTCTGTGGGATCTTGGGAGTGGATATGGTAGAATAGAATGTTGTTCATTCACCTCTGAGACCCATGGAAAAAAATTAGAATCTCCTTCAATCAAATGAATGTGCTGAATTGGAAGTTGTGCAGAGATTTTAAACATGGAAAATAATAACATAAATCATAGGACTGCACAGAAACTGATCTACCTGATGGATCGTTATTTAGCAACATTATACATCAGCAAATAGGAGTCACAGACCATTACTCAATCATTACATAAAATCTCTGCCTTAAACGCATGTGCACATTAAGGATATGGTTCTAATCTGTTTCCAGTTGCCTCAAGGCACCATTCACGATTAAATGAAGTGAATGCACACAGTTGCAGATATCTACTTTCTGATTAAAATGAGACCAAGTGTGGGATTCATAACCTTACAGATAAGCAAAAAAAATACATAGAACAAAATCAAGACAGTGGATTCAGAACAGCAGCCAATGAAGTGAATAAATTTGATGCTGAACAGTGAAACTGGACTTAGGTTAAACAAAAGGCTATAATTCATGTACAGTGCAGACTTGAATGAATAAATGACATCATAGCAGTGAGAAACCCAGCAATGCATTCTCCCAGAAGACGATGGTAAGCACTTTCTTGCTAACTGCAAAGTGGGACAGATGGTTCAGGTGATTGGAAATCTAGACATTTAAAGAGACCCAACAGGACAATAGTTCAGGGTTGCGATAAGACTAAGGGTAACCAGAATGCAACAGAATGGTATGAAGTGCACGAACACAACAATGCACAGCAAATAGAGTCAGAGTAGAGAAAAGAATGTTAAAAAGACGGAACTAAGTTCTGTCTATCTGAAAGCATGCAGCATTCATTGTAAGTTAGATGAATTATTATTCAAAACATACATAAATGAGTAGGATATAAGAACATTACAGAGATGTTGTTGAAAAGTGATGAAGGCTGGAATATTCAAGGTTATGTGACATTTCAAATGAATGGATAAAAAGCAGAGTATCTCTGTTAATAAAAGACCAGTTCAGTACAGTAATGAGGAATAATTTTGGTTTAGAAGATCAATGTGTAGAATAAGTTTTGGTGGTAATAAGGAATAACAAGAGAAATCAGTCATTGGTGGAATGGCGTAGAGGCTTCCTAATAGTAACTGCACTGTAGGACAGAATAAAAATCAATGTATAATGGAGGACTGTCAGAAAGATATTGAATAAATGTGGGTAACTTGGATCTTCATATAGGTTGAACAGAATGGCAAACGTAGCCTTAAAGTTGAGTTCATTATTTGGAAGATTTTTTTTAGAACATTATATTGTGGAACGAATCAGGAGACAGACTATTTTAGACCTGGTAATGTGTCACAAGGTCAGGTTAATTAATGATCTCATAATAAAGGAAGAGTGACCATGACATGAATAATTTCACATACAGTTTGAGGGTGAAAAATGTGGGTCTGAAAATAGTATCTAAAAGATAAATCAAGGAAATTACAATGGTGCATGTGTAAAGGGATTGAGAAATAGTTTTAAAGGTAAGGTATTAGATATGCAGTGATAGCCATTTAAAACATCTTTTTAATAGTTATCAGCAAAAAATGTATCCTATTGACAAAGAAAAACTATGAGAAAGATGGACTATCTGTAGCTAACTAAGGAAGTTTAGATGGCATCATATTGAAAGAAAAGTGCTGCAAAGGTTATTGATGGTTCAGAAAATCAGAAAATCTTTAGAAACTAGCATAGAAAGATTAAACAAAAAGGATATGACTCTAAACTAGCAAGAAATGTTAAATGGACAATAGGAACTTCAACAAGTATATAAAAAAGAGATAAGCTATAGAAAATACTTGGAGTATGAGATTGGGAAATTAACAAATGGAAGTGAGGAAATATCAGAGACTTTGAAAAAAACATTTTGCTCAGTCCAAGACTGTAAAACTTACCCGAGGATAGTGGGCCTCTGCGTTGTCTTGTCTCGCCTGCTCCAATTTCTATGGCGGGCGGGATGGGAGAACTCTCTGTCTACTAAAACCATCTCAGTAGAATAGAGCAAAGAGGTGGGAGGAAAGGAGTACGGAGCAAAGGGAAGGGAGGAACTTAAAACAATCATTATCACTGGAGTAGTAGAAAATAAATATGGCTAAAGACTGACAAGTCCCCTGCACTTGATGACCTGCATCCTGAGGCCTTAAATAGCTGCCGAGATAATAAATGCATTGTTTTAATCTTCCCGGAAATTAGAAAACACCTATGTGACATGCCTACTTGAGAAAGAAGGGCAATAAGAAGCAGGAAACTAGAGACCAGTTAACCTAACATCTGTCAATAGGAAAATGATTCAAGTAGAAGCAGGACTTTCAAAAAAATCATAACGTGATCAGACAGAATCAACATGGGTTTATAAAAAGGAAATAGTGAATGGCAAATGTTAGACCTCTTTAAAGTTGCAACAAGTAGGATAAAGGGGATGCTGTTGGTTTGGATTTCTAAAAGATAATGCAACACATAAAAGTGCTAACAGTGTTATTGGTAATATATTAGCATGGAAAATGTATTGGCTAACTAACAATATACAGAGAGTCATGATAAATGTGTCATTTTCAGAATGGCAAACTGTAACTATATGGATCAAGGATCAATGATAAGATCTGAACTATTTATTATCTGCATTAATGATTTGGATGAAGCGACAATATATTGTGGCCAAATTTGATGATGATACAAAAATAACTAAGAAAACAAGTTGTGGAAGACACAAAGGGATATAAATGACTAAAATAGGAGGGCAAACATTTGGCTGATGAACTAACATGGGAAAATATGAAATCATCCACTTTGGTAGGAAGAACAAAAATCCACATTCAGACCTGGATGTTCTTGTATATAGATCACAAAAAGTTAGCATACACAAACAGCAAGCAAAGTATGAAGTCAATGAAGTCTTGCCTTTGAGTGCCACCTTTTTTTTAAGCCCTTAAGGTAATCCCAATTGCCTGTATTCGGTCCATATCCCTCTATACCCATCTTATCCATTAACTATCTAAATACTTGTAAAAAGGCAAAATTGTACCCACCTCTACTACTACATCTGGCAGCTTGTGCCAGACACTCACCACTCTCTGTATGAAAAAATTGCCTCTCTGAACACTTTTGTATCTCTCCTCTCTCACCTTAAACCTATGCCCTCTAATTTTGGACTCCCCTACCTTTGCAAAAAGATGTTGACTATCTAACTAGGTAATTGTATTGAAACATAAGATTTTAAGGGACTTGATACATAGACGCTAAATCTGGTGATTCACTTTTAGATATAAAATGGAGTTAAGACATTCTGGAATACAGATAATAAAATGGTGGCATGGTGACACCGTGGTTAGCACTGCTTCCTCACAGTGCCAGGGACCTGCGTTTGATTCCCAGCTTGGATCACTGTCTGTGTAGAACCTGCATGTTTTCCCCATGTGTGTGTGGATTTCCTCCCACAGTCCGAAAGATGTGCTGGTTAGGTGCATTGCCATACTAAATTCTCCCTCAGTGTTCCCAAACTGGCGCTGGAGTCTTATGATTCAGAGGTTTTTACATTAACTTCATTGAAGTGTTGATGTAAGCCTCCTTTTGACATTAATAAACGGAGTTCAGGTCACATTCAGATTAGTTATGATCTTATTGATTGGAAGAAAAGGCTCAAGGGGTGAAATGACTTCCTTCTGCTCTCAAATTTAGGAGTAAACTAATGCAAGTAAAAATAGTTTCATTTTATCCTTTATTGATCTAAAACGTAAAGGTAAAACCAAATGAAATCTATCCAAGATAAACAGAAAAACATTACGAATCCATGGTGATTAGGAATGGCCATTTGTCCTGGGTCTGTCCATGATCCTGTGCCAAGCACTTGTGGAAAAGTTGCTGCTTCATCTCTCAGTCAACATCACAGGCATCTGATCAAGTGTAACAAATTGTTTTGTGAATTAAATTCTCTATCCTTTTTTCAACTCTCCCAAATTCAAACATTGCATTACACATTATGGTGGGTAGGATTTTTCTCCTGCTTTGCCACGTGTTTTGCTGCAGCGGAGTTGGTGTACACTCGTTGGCGGTGGGATTTCATGGTGCCATCGTTGTCAATAGGGTTTCCTGTTGAATGCACTCCTCACTGCAGGAAAATCCACAGCGGAGTGTCACGTTGGCAGGACCATAAGAGCCTCCTGGCATAAATGGTAGCAAGATTTTGGTGGATGAGTCTGAATAATGCTGAATCTGGCTTGTGAAAAGCTGCTGCTAGCTCAAGGAGGAAAGTTTATATTTAAAATGATTGCTAATTTTAGGTTGTTTCTAAAAATTTATTTACAAGATGTGGGTGCTACTGGCTAGGCCAGTATTCATTGTCCATCCCGAATTGTCCTTGAGATGGTGGTGAGCTGCCACCTTGACCTGCTGTGGATCATGTGGTGCAGGTATAATCATAGTGTTGTTAAGGAGGGAGTTGCAGAATTTAGATTGTACACACTGCTGGTACTTTTCATTGGTGGTAAAGCAAGTGAACATTTGTGGAAGGGATACAAATAAAACAGGTTGCTTTGTCTTGGATGGTGTGAAACTTCTTGAGTATTAAGTATTAGTATTGAGTATTAGTATTGAGTACTACAGGGACTGGGCACATCTGAAATGTGGAGCTTATTCAAGGAGTAGCTACTGGAGTCCTTGATAAGTATGTCCCTGTCAGGCAAGGAGGAAATGGTCAAGTAAGGGAACCTTGGTGTACTAAAAAAGTTAATTCGCTGGTTAAAAGGAAAAAAGAGGCTTATGTCAGGATGAGGCTTGAAGGCTCAGTTAGTGCAATGGATAGTTATAGATTAGCCAGGAGTGAGCTAAAGAGTGAGTTGAGGAGGGCTAAAAGGGGACACGAGATGACTTTGGCTGATAGGATCAAGGAGAATCCTAAAGCTTTCTTTAGATATGTTAAGAATAGAAGATTGGTTAGGGAAAGGTTAGGGCCAGTTATGGACAGCAGTGGGAAGTTGTGAGTGGAGCCTGAAGAGTTTGGAGAGGCACTGAACAAATATTTCTCTTCGGTATTCACGCAGGGAGATATAAATGTAGTTGTGGAGAACACTGGGATACAGGGTTGCTAACTGGAAAGTATTGAAGTAGATAAGGAGGATGTGCTAGATATTCTTGAGGGTTTGAAGTTAGATAAGTCCCCTGGGCCAGACGGGATTTACCCTAGGATTCTCTGGGAGGCGAGAGAGGCGATTGCAGAGCCTCTGGCTCTGAACTTCAGGTCGTCGTTAGTTACGGGTATAATGCCAGAAGACTGGAGGATAGCGAATGTGGTCACATTGTTCAAGAAGAGGAAGAGAGACTTTCCGGGGAATTATAGGCTGGTGAGTCTTACGTCTGTTGTGGGCAAAGTATTGGAGAGAATTATTAGGGATAGGATTTATAGTTATTTAGAGAGAAATGAATTGATTGGGGATAGTCAGCATGGTTTTGTGAAGGGCAGGTCGTGCCTTACTAACCTCATTGAGTTTTTTGAAAAAGTGACCAAAGAGGTGGATGGGGGTAAGGTGGTTGATGTGGTATATATGGACTTTAGTAAGGCGTTTGATAAGGTGGCCCATGAAAGACTTCTGCAGAAAATGCAGATGTATGGGATAGAGGGTGATTTAGCTAATTGGGTTAGGAATTGGCTAGCAGATAGAAGACAGAGGGTGGTGGTTGATGGGGGATATTCATCGTGGAGTTCGGTGACAAGTGGTGTACCTCAGGGGTCTGTTTTGGGGCCCCTGCTGTTTGTAATTTTTATAAAGGATCTGGATGAGGGTATTGAAGGATGGATTAGTAAATTTGCAGATGACACTAAAGTCGGTGGAGTTGTAGATAGTGAAGAGGGGTGTTATAGTTTGCAGAGAGACTTGGACAAGTTGCAGAGCTGGGCCGAGAGGTGGCAAATGGAGTTTAATGTGGAAAAGTGTGAGGTAATGCACTATGGCAGGAATAACAAATGTGTAGAGTATAGGGCTTAATGGTAGGACTCTTAATAGTGTTGATGAACAGAGGGATCTTGATGTATGTGTGCATAGATCCCTGAAAGTTGGCAATCAAGTCGATAAGGTTGTTAAGAAGGCATACGGAGTCTTAGCTTTTATTGGTAGGGGGATTGAATTTTGGAGCCGCAATGTCATGTTGCAACTGTACAAAACTCTAGTGCGGCCGCACTTGGAGTATTGTGTGCAGTTCTGGTCCCCACATTATAAGAAAGATATGGAGGCATTGGAGAGGGTGCAGAGGAGGTTTACCAGGATGTTGCCTGGTATGGAGGGCAGGTCTTATGAGGAGAGGCTGAGGGATTTGAGGTGGTTTTCGTTAGAAAGGAGGAGGCTAAGAGGGGACCTGATCGAAACATATAAGATGATTAGAGGTTTAGATAGGGTGGACAGTGATAGCCTTTTTCCTAGGATGGAGAAAGCTAGCACGAGGGGACATAGCTTTAAATTAAGGGGTGGTGGTTTAGGACAGATGTCAGAGGTAGGTTCTTTACCCAGAGGGTGGTAAGGGTATGGAATGCCTTGCCTGCAGCAGTTGTAGATGCGCCACGTTTGGTGGCGTTTAAGAGGTTAGTAGATAAGTTTATGGATGAAAGGGGAATTGTTTAGATTAGAGGGTCACTGCTTGTTCCTAATTGGTCGGCGCAACATCGAAGGTCGAAGGGCCTGTTCTGCGCTGTAATGTTCTATGTTCTATGTTCTATTGTTGATGTTGCATTAATCCAGGCAAAGAGAGATTATTCCTTACACTTCTGATTTGTGCCTTGTAAATTGTGCAGAGGTTTTGTGGAAATACTTTTAAAAAAGCATATGAAGTAAGGATTCAGAAGGTAGCAAAGTGAATGCACTAGGTGTTCAAAAATTTATAAAATTGAATAAAATCCTATACTGCTTCAGGAGTCTTATAAAGGCTGCTGTGGTCACAATGGGATTTTCTGGCCCCCATCCACCACTGGGATCATATGGATTTGTTGAAATTCTTTTAGCTGTGCCACCAATCTCCCACAGTGGATCCTGATAGAAGTGGACCTGGAAAATCCCAGGCAATGCTGTACCTGACAAATGGTGCATCATTTATTGGGATTGTGTCTATCTAAAATTGACGATTCTTGTGTACAATCAATTGCTTGTCAAATATCACTCTCCTGCTATTAATAGAAATTAAAATATTCCTTATATATGGCACACTGTGATAAGTATTATTGGATATCTCTACAGCATTTTCCCTCATTAATGTCATATCCCTTCTTGTCATTAGTATTCAGTAATCTATTGATTTTTGTCTTGAACATGCTCAGTGATTGATCCTCCACAGCCCTTTGAGTAGAGTACAGAATTCCAAAGATTCACCACCTTCAAAGAGAAGAAATTCCTTCTCATCTCAGTCTTAAGTGGTCGATCCTTTCTGAGACTGTTTCCTCTTGTTCTGGACTCACCAGCCAAGGGAAACATCCCATCCACATCTATTATATCCTGTCATACAGGAATTTTGTCGGTCTCAGTGAGGTCACTTTGTCTTCAAAACTGTGGAGAATACAGACATAATAGCCTCAATCTCTCCTCAGAAAACAACAGCGCCATCCAAGGAATGAGTTAGGTGAATATTCATTGCAGTCTTTCTGAAAGAGACATATGCTTCCTCGGATGAGGAGACTGCAAGTGCATGCTCAGCGCAAGGTTCTATACAATTTTAGCTGACATCTTTATTCCTATACTCAAATCCCCGTGTGATGAAGGCCAACCATTACCATTTGCCTTTCTACATGTTTTAATAACTCATGAACAAGGCCATCCAATGGCAGTGATGTCTATCTTTTAACTGCATAAGCAAATAATTGCAGGCAAGGCTTCTGTGCCAGACAACTTCACTATAGAACAATGCACAGTTTGAACAAATTGCATTTATATAATAGCCTTAATGTAGTAAACCATTCCATTTCACAGGGGAATTATCAGACAAAATTTGACATCAAATTACATAAGAAGATAACACTTGGTTAAAAAGGTAGAGAATTTTTAGGTATCTCTAAATGGACGACACATATTAAAAGGCAAGGAGTTTATGAAAAACATCCTAGAGCTTGGTGTCCAACGAGCTAAAAGCATATGCTAAGGATAGAAGGCCAGAGGCCCAAATTGGAGGAATGCATTTTTTTAAGAGTATTGTAAGTCTGGAGGTGGTTGTAAAGATAGAGAGAAGCAACACAATGGAGGGATTAGACATATGGGTGAAAACTTAAATTCTAAGTGTGGAGCTGGTAACCAATGTAGGTTGGCAAGCACAGGTATGAGAGGAAAATGAGACTAGGTGCAATTTAGAAAGCTTGTGTTATAGGATTACCGAAACAAATATATATGTATATATCCCTTAATTACAGTAAGATGGAGATATTCACTAGTAAGCAATACATTGCTGGGAAAGAACCCAACATGTGGTTAAAGGCAGCAAGTAACTCACTTGACCTTCAGTCCTAAGGACTGAATCAGTAGATTACTGTTATAAAATGCCGATGTCGACAATAACAGCTTTGTCTCTCTCATTCTATTGTACTTGTACCATCCATCTGAGAAAAAAACTGTGACATTGGTTGTAAAATCAGCGGATTCAAAGGCCATTAGCCAACTGTTTCACTAATAAGATCGATAGAGGTTAATGACCATGATTGGAAGAGCAAAGTTACTGACAAAAGGCTCAATACAATAAAATTATGCACTAAAAATGGCATGAAATTCAATGCTCCTGATTTTCGAACAGTGAATATCGTAGGTTCTTAAAATCTAATCCATAAACCCAATGTCTGTTTAGTGGAAGGTTACACATTGCAGAGAATGTCATGTTAATTTACTATCTCACCTTAATTTTATATTTATTGAAATCAATAACCTAATTGAAACAACTTCAAGAGGCCTTTAATTAATTCAATGTCTATCGTCCAATCTCTATATTTTGCAAATGTGTTATATTTCATTAGAAGAGGTGCATTTAGTTGAAATCTGACTCTTTATATGGTTGTAAAATTATCTGAATTAATGCAAGCAGCACTCATTACAGAGGTGATTTAGCAGTAGATTGATCAGATCTGTGATGGAGTTCACTAATGTTTTCCCATCACCAGTGAAGCTAAATTTGTTCCTTACTAGAAGCTATTTGGTGTCATAAGAGATGAGTGACTTTCACCGTTACATCTGTCATTCGGTATTATTAAACATCGTGGCAGCCTCAAAATTCTTTTGCCAGTTCTTGTTGAGGGTGAAAAAGTATGGACTTCAGATATTTCAAGTTCCTATTAGACAGCCAGCAAATAACACTGATGCGATATAGATGAAGCTGTAGTTTTCCTCCATCAATAATGCCATTGTTACAGCCCTTCAAAATAACCTTGTTTCTTCCATGCTTCCAGCTTGATCTTTTGCTTTACTCAACTTCTACTGAATTGTCTAAAATAAATTGGCTTACAAAAATAACCTATGTTTCTCAGAAACAGATTGGACACAATGGATGAGAAAGCAATCTATTTGACCACAAGTCCACCCACCATCTTGATCATCCACTCACCTCCCAGCCAACATATAGTGCATGCTGCCGACATGGCACAGTACATAGAGCATAGAACAATACAGCACAAACAGGCCCTTCGGCCCACGAGTTGCGCCGATCACATCTACCAATCCACAGACCTATCTATAACCCCCTATCCTATTCTTTTCCATATACTCATCCAGAGTCTCTTAAAAGACCCCAGTGAGTTTGCCTCAACAACCTCCGACGGCAGTCGGTTCCATTCACTCACCACCCTCTGAGTGAAAAACCTACCCCTGACCTCTCCTTTGTATTTGCTTCCCTGCACCTTACATCTGTGTCCTCTCGTAGTGACCATTTCAGCTCGGGGAAATAGTCTCTGAGAGTCCACCCTATCTATTCCTCTCAACACTTTATAAACCTCTATCAGGTCGCCTCTCAACCTACGTCTCTCCAGTGAGAAGAGTCCCAGCTCCCTCAACCTATCTTCATAAGGCCTGCCTCCCAATACAGGCAGCATCCTTGTAAATCTCCTCTGAACTCTCTCAATAGCCTCTAAATCCTTCCTATAATAAGGCGACCAGAACTGCGCACAATACTCCAACTGGGGTCTGACAAGAGTCTTATAGAGCTGCATCATTACCTCCTGACTCCTAACTCTATTCCTCGATTAATGAAGGCCAGTACACCGTACGCCTTCTTGACCACTTCCTCCACCTGCAAGGCCGATTTAAGAGTCCTACGGACCCGGACCCCAAGATCCTCCTGCTCTACAACACAGCTAAGACTCCTACCCCTTGTATTGTACTTCTTCATCCCATTATTCCTGCCAAAATGGACCACTACACATTTATCTGCGTTGAAGTTCATCTGCCACTTCTCCGCCCAGTCTTGCACCCTGTCTATGTCCCGCTGCAACTTTTGGCATCCTTCCAGACCATCCACAACACCACCGATCTTTGTATCATCGGCGAACTTGCTAACCCATCCCTCCACTTCCTCATCCAGGTCATTTATGAAAATGACAAACAGCAGGGGCCCCAGAACAGATCCCTGGGGCACTCCACTGGTTACTAACCTCCATGCAGAACAAGACCCATCCACAACCGCTCTCTGCCTTCTGCCGGCAAGCCAGTTCTGGATCCACGAGGCCAAAGCCTCTTGGATCCCATGCCCTCTCACCTTCTCCAGAAGCCTTGCATGTGGGACCTTATCAAACGCCTTACTAAAGTCCATGTACACTACATCCACTGCCCTTCCTTCGTCACTGTGTTCAGTCACATTTTCAAAGAACTCAACTAGGCTCGTAAGGCATGATCTGCCCTTGACAAAACCATGCTGACTATTTCTAATCAGTCCAAACTTCTCCAAATGTTCATATATCTTATCCCTCAGAAGCCTCTCCATCAGCATACCAACCACTGAAGTCAAACTCACCGGTCGGTAATTTCCTGGACTATCCCTGTTTCCTTTCTTAAAGATAGGAACCACATCCGCAATCCTCCAATCCTCTGGAACCTCTCCCGTTTCCATGGACGACGCAAAGATCATCACCAGGGACTCTGCAACCACTTCCCTCACCTCCCACAATAACCTGGGGTACATCCCATCCGGTCCCGGCGACTTGTCTATCTTGATAGAATTTAACAGGTCTAACACATCCTCTTTCCTAACATCCACATACTCAATCTTTTCCGTATGCCGCAAACCTGCAGTGCAATCTCCCAGTTCCCTTTCCACCGTGAATACCGAGGCAAAGTACTCGTTAAGCACCTCTGCCATTTCTTCCGGATTCACACAGACTTTTCCCCCTTCACCTTTTATAGGCCCTATCCCTAGTATAGCAACATAACAAGACTATGCCAAATAGACATATAGTATAGCAACATAACAAGACTGTGCCAAATAGACATATAGTATAGCAACATAACAAGACTGTGCCAAATAGACATATAGTATAGCAACATAACAAGACTGCACCAAAAACAGCCTTCCAAACCTATAAGTTCTACCATCTAGAAAGATAACGGCAGTAGAGGCATGGGAACACCATCAGCTGCAAATTCTCCATTAAGTCATACACCATATTTCGCTGTTGCTTCATTATCGCTCAATAAAATTCCTAGCAGTATTATGCAAGTACCTTCATCACACAGATTTCAGTGATTCAAGAGGAATCACCCCCTTCTCAAAAGTAATTAGTGATTGGCAATAAATGTGCTTGACCGAGAGTGAATAAAAAGCATGTTCAAACTTGACCATTTATTACGTGTAGGATGTAGTACAGTTTTTCAAAATAGTTTGGATATCCACAAAATCTGTGCAAATGCAGCCCACGAGCCCAGAATATAAATTAATCATGAGTTGTGGTAATTACTTTGGAATTGTTAGTGCCTTGTTGCTTGTAACTATAGATAAGGACGTTGGCTGGTATTTAAATCAGCGACTGGGATTCAATATACTCCTCATGCAGGAGGCTAAGTTCATAAGCCATGAATTTAAGATGGTTACTAATAAATCCAGTTGGGAATTCAGGAGAAATTTACTTATTCAGGTAATGGTGTGAACATGGAACTTGTTGTCACATGAGATGATTGAGGCGAATGACACAAATGCATTTAAAGTGAAGCTAGATAAGTGAATCATGAGGAAGAGTAGAAGGATATGTAGACCAGGTGAGATAAAGCCGAGTAGGGGGAAACCTGTAGGGTCTAAAAACACGATCTTTGCTAAATAACTACATGGACTAATGGGCTGAATGGCCCATTAGTTGTTGCTGCACTGTCTGTTGCTGCACTGATGTCCTCAAGGCGCAAGAGTGAAAAATGGACAGAAGGACAGAAGGTTCCCCCCTTTTCCTTATTGTGCCTTTGACTTAATGTTTCATAGAATCTCTGCAGTGAAGAAGGAGACCATTTGGCTCATTGAGTCTGCACGGACTCTCCACAGGTCATCTTACTTAGGCCCATCCCTCCACCCCTCCACCCCTCCATCCCTCCACCCTATTCATGTAACCCTGTACATTTACCATGGCTAACCTACATAACCAATGCATCTTTCAACATCATGGTCAATTTAACATTGCCAAACTAACCTCCAAATCTTTAGAGAATGGGAGGAATCTGGAGCACCCAGAGGAAACCCATGCAGGCATGGGAAAACATGCAAGCTCCACACAATCACCAAAAAATAGAATCAAACTTAAGACACTGGCACTGTGATGCAGCAATGCTAATCATTGTACCACCAGGCCACCCCCACCGACAACATATTTTGAAAATTCAATATGTTGCTGGTCACAGTTCACTTCAGATTTGCAGGAGTTACATCTGTCATTGCAAGACATTATTTTCTATTAAAACTGAAGTTCCCAGTTTCCTTTCCAATCCCTTCAGTCTTTTACCACAGAAAATCACAAACTGTTTTTATATTTCATGAAATCATTTGCTGGATTACCATAAGAACAGAGTTTGGCATGAAGCATCAAGTTAGAATTCAACCACAGGCCTTTGGCTGGAGGCAAAGATCAAACGAAAGTGTGATGTCATCTGATCTCACTGTTGCAAACTACCCAGTAAATGATGGCATAAGAGATTACCTCGATCTAGAAACGCCTTTTCACTTTTGACTGGTTCAAGCAGAAAAAAATTAAAAGCAGGGGAAAAAAATTGAGAGGCGATGCTAAAAATAATAGCATCCTTCTTTCTTCCCAGTATATACATAAAGAGGGAATACTTCAAGCTTTTAAACTGCAGGGATTATAACAGTTCAATGTAGACCAGCTCAGATATAATTTGGTAATAACAGTAGATAGCAAAGGGTGTACACTCTCTTTCTGATCTTAAATCGCTATCGGGCCAAGGTTTAACATTTCCAGCTTTTTCTTCGCATTAGTTTGGATCATGGGACACGTGACGTTGTATTGGTTTTTCTTGTATTTCTCAACTCAACTTTTCTTGCATTGCTCAACTTCTTGCATTGCTTAATCAAAGATACCTGAACAGTAATTTCACTGGACTGCAAGTTTCACCTTTCACAGCAACACAACTTCCAAAATCTTTAATGGTAAGCATATAATGTTATTCCTTCTGTGTCACTGAGTTAAAATCCTGGAATTCTGGAATTCCCTATCTACTGATGTTGTGAATGTATCTTCGCTGCACAGACAGCAGCTGCCCATCACCATGTTCTCAAGAGCAACTAGAGATGGGCAGTAAGTGCTGGCCTGGACAGCAGCACCTGCATGTTGAGGATGAGGGAAAAATAAATCAAACAATAATAATACCAATAGGTAGATAAAATAAGAAATAAACTAGATTAGCTTCAAAATAACAACAAACTTGGTCCAAAGAAACTTACAAGAGTGTATTGTGAAGGAAAGGACAGCCATCACAATGAGAATGGAGTGTTTGTACTTTGACAATCACATACACCAATACTTCTCTTGCAGAACCTTTCATTTTTTTTGTATCTGAAACATTGCTTTCTCTCCGGTATTCTTCCATTCAAAATTTGGACAGAGTCTTGTTTGGGATAGGAAAAGACAAATTCTTCTTGGAAGTTCGTGATCAACTACTTCTCTTCTGCCATCAGACCTTTGAATAGACCTACCTTACATTAAATTGACCTTTCATTATATGCTTGTAATACTATACTCTGCACCCTCTCCTTTCCTTCTTCCTGATGTACTCTATGAATGGTATGCTTTGTCTGCATAGTGCACAAGAAACAATACTTTTCACTGTATACCAATGCATTTAACAATAATAAATCAAATCAAAGAGATCAGGCACTATCCAGTTGAGCAGTGGAGCAAGCTCAGGAAGCTTAATGATCTTGTTCTATCCCAGAAAGAACTAAATAAAACATCAACAATGCACAATCAAAAAACACATCAAAGAAAAGAAATAATTCAGTGAAATCCATTCATCTTAAGTCAACTTTATGGTTAAGAAGCCTTTAAAATCATTTTCCTTAAATATGAAATATTTACGCTTCATTAATCTGCACAGTACAGCAGCCCTGCACTGCAATGTATTGATGAACGATCATTCAATGGCACAGATTGATAAAGTGAATTTTCATGCTGATGATGTTCCACAAGATCAGTTCTCAGTGCCAACTCAATGTGAAACACCTTATTAAAAAGGAGAGTTAAGAAAAGAATAAGTCAACCCTTAATCCATTCACTTTAGAAAAGACAGTAGACGTAGTCTAAAACATAGGCTCCTCACTGCTTTCAGACAGGGAACTGAGCACTAGATTGACTGAAGATGGTGGAGCAATAAAGATGTGCTGATGTGACAACAATTTGCATTATAGTTAGTGATCCATTCTGATTAATTTTGCAAAACTATTACATTTATGCCAGTGAATTTGAAGGAAAAACGACTTAGACTCTCTGAGAGAGTTCCAAAAGGTTTATTTCTAATTATTTATTACAAATTGATGATCATGTAATGGCTCCTGCTGCCTGTTGTCAAAAGACCAGTACCAATCCACCACTTATTGTTCAGAAAATGCAGATGTATGGAATTGAGGGTGATTTAGCTAATTGGATTAGGAATTGGCTGGCAGATAGAAGACAGAGGGTGGTGGTTGATGGGAGATATTCATCGTGGAGTTCGGTGATGAGTGGTGTGCCTCAGGGGTCTGTTTTGGGGCCCCTGCTGTTTGTAATTTTTATAAATGATCTGGATGAGGGTATTGAAGGATGGATTAGTAAATTTGCAGATGACACTAAAGTCGGTGGAGTGGTAGATAGTGAAGATGGGTGTTATAGTTTGCAGAGGGACTTGGACAAGTTGCAGAGCTGGGCCGAGAGGTGGCAAATGGAGTTTAATGTGTAAAAGTGTGAGGTAATGCACTTTGGCAGGAACAATAAATGTGTAGAGTATAGGGCTAATGGTAGGGCTCTTAATATGTTGAGGAACAGAAGGATCTTGGTGTATGTGTCAATAGATCCCTGAAAGTAGGCAGTCAAGTGGATAAAGTTGTTAAGAAGGCATATGGAGTCTTAGCTTTTATTGGTAGGGGGATTGAATTTAGGAGCCGCAGCATCATGTTGCAACTGTACAAAACTCTAGTGCGGCCGCACTTGGATTATTGTGTGCAGTTCTGGTCCCCGCATTATAAGAAAGATGTGGAGGCATTGGAGAGGGTACAGAGGAGGTTTACCAGGATGTTGCCTGGTATGGAGGGCAGGTCCTATGAAGAGAGGTTGAAGGATTTGAGGTTGTTTTCGTTAGAAAGGAGGCGGCTAAGAGGGGATCTGATTGAAGCATATAAGATGATTAGAGGTTTAGATAGGGTGGACAGTGATAGCCTTTTTCTAGGATGGAGAAAGCTAGCACGAGGGGACACAGCTTTAAATTAAGGGGTATGAGTTATAGGACGGATATCAGAGGTAGGTTCTTTACTCAAAGAGTGATTAGGGAGTGGAATGCCCTGCCTGCAGCTGTTGTAGATGCGCCAAGTTTTGTGGCGTTTAAGAGGTTAATTGATAAGTATATGGAAGAGAAGGGAATGGTTTAGTTTGGAGGGGCATTGCTTTTATTTTGGTCGGCACAACATCGAAGGCCGAAGGGCCTGTTCTGTGCTGTAATGTTCTATATGTTCTATATATACAATACGATCATATCAATGGCAGGAACTAACAGATTGGTAATATTGAGCCATTGCATTATCATCGCAATGTGTTTTGATCCTCATCTGAATTAAACTGACCCATTTGAGTCAAAAATGGAACTGTTCACTTGGTAATACAGAGCATGAGGATTGCTGAAAAAGGGATGTGTGTTGGGGGGACAATTCTCCAAAAAAGATTTGAAGTGCAAATTTATGTAAGAATGGGAGTAAAACCCACTGGTTTTAGCAGGATTTTCAAAATGAATCTCTCACACTCTGAGCACAACAGAATGCACTAGCGTGGATCAGTGAGCGGAATCTATTCCCTCCAGCAGCCCGATCGCTGGCTAGCCTCATAAATCCCCAATAACTGGCCTACTGATTTTCCCCACCTTCTGATCGCTGGGTTTTCAGATCTCTCTGATGTATCCCCACCCTGATCCCCCTGAACCTGCCCTCCACCCAGATGGCCAAGCCCACTCACCCCCTTCCCTTCCTCTGCCTGTGATCCCAGTGCAGAGTGGCAGCAGGACCCTTTCATTCCTACCGATCTGCCACCCATTAGGCCCTGCGTCCTGTGGCCCCATTCCCTTGGCAATGTAAGGTGCCTCTGGGGCACTAGGCTGGCACTTCAAGACTAGTAATGCCCAAAGGCACCCCACCTTGCCTTTGACCTTGTGGTGGGGGGCCACTAGGAGTGAACCACATCGAGCAGGTGGGGAGACATTAGCGGGCCCAGAGATTTCAGTCCCGAATCCACTAATGGGATCTAAATTCAGATTTTAATATTTAAATCTTGGAGCTGGAGATGCGTCTAGTGGGGAATCTGCCAAACGGCCTCTGCTGAAGATTCATCTTGGAAAGAGAGGGGGGAGCTTCTAAAGGACAGGTTAACTTATTTTTAATTTAGTATGGTCACAGCTGCCTGGTCACGATTGTGGAGGGATAACAGTTCCATGCAAAAGCCATTGGTTGGCAATGATGATGCGACAGGGGAGGAGATGATGTGTCCTTGCGAGATTCATTCCCCCCTCTCCCCCTGCCCTGGGGTAACAGGGAATCGATACTGGAGAGGGAGTCTGAGAAGTGGCTACGACATCCAAGAAAGGCAGCAAGTGTGCAAATTACCTACTCCCGACTCGGGGAGGTAGTGACGAAAAATTACAATAGAGGGCTCTTTCGAGGCCTTGCAATGGGAATGAAAACACTTTAAAGCACCTCAGTTCTTATACTGAGCCCACTGTCTTTGTCTGGGCAGATGATCAGACTCTGAGCCACCATCTTTGGAAATAGTTTGGGGGCTGGGATGGTGGCTGACAGAACTATGTGCTTTCCCAACTTACAGTACCGACTGGTCCAGTAGTCTAACCCCTATTTGGGACCTGTTTCAGAGGTGGGGAACAGTTCTAATTGAAGCTGTGTTGCACCAGAACCCACTTTTAACCCCTGCCTTCCTGACTTGGCCCTTTAATTTAATGCTGCTGCATCTTGCTGTCACATCCTCTGCTAATCTGATAAGAGGAGGGACATCAGGATGAAGTAATATAAACAAAAGACAAGGAGCACAGAGACGTGGGAGAGAAAATAGGCTTTAGAATAAGGAGTAGTTCAAAAATAGAAGAGGAGCAGACAAATATGTATGTGAATGCATGCAATGTGGTAAATAACGCTGGTTAACTACAGACGTAAGCTAGCCACGTGAGACTATGATGTGCTGGAATAGAAGAGACATAGCTCAGACAAGAGGAAGTTTGGGAGCTTAAAATTGCTGACTGCAAATTGTCAAGAAAGTCAGCAAGGTAAGAAGAGATGGAACATTGTTAGTTAAAGACAGAATCTTGCGGTCCTGCCAGCAGCTGGAACCATAGTGAGCAGGGACCGCTTAATTTGGTGGGATCCACCAAAATAATCTGTTGAGCAACTATGGGATAAATTGTATGAATTTTATTCTCTAGCCTTTCAAAGCAGATTAAAAGTATTGAGCTGCCTGACAAAGTCAGCAACTCCATTTTCATGGAGTTAACATCTCATCTACACACATTCAAAGTTAACCTCATCAGTAGGATTGTGGAGGTTGAACTCAGGTTACAGGTGATAGGAGGGAACAGTCACAGTCAGAGGTTAGAGTGATGGCATATGATTGCAGGTCCAGCATGGAAGTTTTATAGGTGAAGGCCTCATGGGGAAGGTTCTAGGAAAGGGACTGGGCAGGTGGCTCAGACAATGGATGGACTCAACCTCAGAGTAAACATGGGGACAATAATGGGTCTTAGTTCTGAGGGGAGAGAAGGCATGTTGAGGTGGATTATGATATGTCCAGAATAATGGGGAGACCTTCAAGGATGATATTTACCCTAGGATCCTCTGGGAGGCAAGAGAGGTGATTGCAGAGCCTCTGGCTCTGATCTTCAGGTCGTCGTTGGTTACGGGTGTGGATCCGGAGGACTGGAGGATAGCGAATGTGGTCCCATTGTTCAAGAAGGGGAAGAGAGACCTTCCAGGGAATTATAGGCCAGTGAGTCTTACTTCTGTTGTGGGCAAAGTATTGGAGATAATTATTAGGGATAGGATTTATAGTTATTTAGAGAGAAATGAATTGATTGGGGATAGTCAGCATGGTTTTGTGAAGGGTAGGTCATGCCTTACTAACCTCATTGAGTTTTTTGAAAAAGTGACCAAAGAGGTGGATGGGGGTAAGGCGGTTGATGTAGTATATATGGACTTTAGTAAGGCGTTTGATAAGGTGGCCCATGGAAGACTTCTACAGAAAATGCAGATGTGTGGAATAGAGGGTGATTTAGCTAATTGGATTAGGAATTGGCTGGCAGATAGAAGACATAGGGTGGTGGTTGATGGGAGATATTCATCGTGGAGTTCGGTGACGAGTGGTGTGCCTCAGGGGTCTGTTTTGGGGCCCCTGCTGTTTGTAATTTTTATAAATGATCTGGATGAGGGTATTGAGGATGGATTAGTAAATTTGCAGATGACACTAAAGTCGGTGGAGTGGTAGATAGTGAAGAGGGGTGTTATAGTTTGCAGAGAGACTTGGACAAGTTGCAGAGCTGGGCCGAGAGGTGGCAAATGGAGTTTAATGTGGAAAGTGTGAGGTAATGCACTTTGGCAGGAATAATAAATGTGTAGAGTATAGGGCTAATGGTAGGACTCTTAATAGTGTTGATGAACAGAGGGATCTTGGTGTATGTGTGAATAGATCCCTGAAAGTAGGCAGTCAAGTCGATAAGGTTGTTAAGAAGGCATATGGAGTCTTAGCTTTTATTGGTAGGGGGATTGAATTTCGGAGCCGCAACGTCATGTTGCAACTGTACAAAACTCTAGTGCGGCCGCACTTGGAGTATTGTGTGCAGTTCTGGTCCCCACATTATAAGAAAGATGTGGAGGCATTGGAGAGGGTACAGAGGAGTTTTACCAGGATGTTGCCTGGTATGGAGGGCAGGTCCTATGAAGAGAGGTTGAAGGATTTGAGGTTGTTTTCGTTAGAAAGGAGGCGGCTAAGAGGGGATCTTATTGAAGCATATAAGATGATTAGAGGTTTAGATAGGGTGGACAGTGATAGCCTTTTTCCTAGGATGGAGAAAGCTAGCACGAGGGGACACAGCTTTAAATTAAGGGGTATGAGTTATAGGACGGATATCAGAGGTAGGTTCTTTACTCAAAGAGTGATTAGGGAGTGGAATGCCCTGCCTGCGGCTGTTGTAGATGCGCCAAGTTTGGTGGCGTTTAAGAGGTTAGTTGATAAGTATATGGAAGAGAAGGGAATGGTTTAGTTTGGAGGGTCATTGCTTTTTATATTGGTCGGCGCAACATCGAAGGCCGAAGGGCCTGTTCTGTGCTGTAATGTTCTATGTTCTATGATAGAGGGCAGGTGAATGGTGAAAATGGATAGGTCAAGGGTGATAGATCATGGTGGGGTTAGTTGATGGGTGACAGGGGCAGTGTAGAAGGTGATGGATCAAGTCTGGAAGGTGATGTTCACCATCTTTCCAAACTGACTTTGGTTTATGCATTCCATCAGTCAAGGAGGTTCCTCATAGTGGGAGGAGGCTCGTTTTAGTTTGGTGGAGTTCAAGATCAGCAACAAAGTGGCTGAATAAAGGGAATCCCTAATAATTACGGGACAACCACACTCAGTTGAGTTCTTTTCTCTATGGTGAAGCCCTTACAGCAAGTTCATTTACAACTCAGTTCTAGTATTGAAATCCCAGCAAGCTATGGAGCTGTTGTTCATTCTGTGACATTTCCCACCTTTTGCAGACAGGTGTAGGAATGAATGGTGGGATAGGGTTGGATGTCTCCAAGGGTACAGCTAGTAGAAGCAGTCAACTCGCAATTCTAAACTTCCATCCTCCTAAATGGGCATGGCTGACCAGGCATTATGTGAATAGTTCTAAGCTCCCATATCTGTCTATAGGGTCTTGAAGATAGTGGTGACAGTGTAATAGTGTCAGAGAGAGCGTTCTTACTGTCATCACCATGTTCATGCAGCAATATCTCTTCATGCAGTTTAGATGTTTAATGGGAAAAACACCCACCTCTGCTCCTCCAGGATGTCCTTCACCTGCAAGGTTTGCAATGGGGATGTCTGGAAGGAAGTCAGGTGAAGGGCTCAGCAGTAACCTGCTGGCTTTGAGACAGTAAGAAAAAGAACATGCTTACAAAATGACTTAACTTTGTTTACACATCCACTGAGGCATTGATGGTGCAGGCTACAGGCAACCCAGCCTTAATAATGGCTTGTATTTATAGGAGCAGAAATAGGGCCCATTACAGGTTGATACAAGGCCATGAGAAGCAAAGGGCAGCGGGATCTCTAGAAGGTCAAGATGCTGGTCAACATAATCCACTGCAGCAGTGAGTATTGACCTGACCATGGGTTTATCACCAGAGGTGCTTTTATCTAGAGATGAATAATTCTCTAGTATGGGCTGTGGCCACAAGGCCTCTGGAGCAGAAATGTGGAGCTTCTGACTTACATTGAGTGAATGTCTGTCGAGTTGCATTTTAAATATTACCATGAGGTAATGGTGGGACTGCCAACTTCTTGCCTGTAACATCACAAGATTCACCAAGCTCCTCACAATGCATAATTAATGAGCTGAACTATGGAAGATCACACATGTTCAGCCATCCAACCACACATTGGGTGGGCAGCATAGTGGCACAGTGATTAGCATTGCTGCCTCACAGCACCAAGGACCCGGGTTTGATTCCCAGTTTGGATCACTGGAATTTGGAATGTGCAAACTCCACACTGACAGTGATCCAAGTCTGCATGGGTTTCTTCTGAGTGCTCTGGTTTCCTCCCACACTCCAAAGATGTGCGGGTTTGGTGGATTGGCCACACTAAATTCTCCCTCGGTGCATCCAAACAAGTGCCGGAGAGTGTGACTAAGGGATTTCCACAGTAACTTCATTGCAGTATGAAGTGCAATGCATATTGTGACAATAAGTAAACTTTAAAACTTAAAAAACTTAAACACAGTGAGAAACAGGCTAATTGTCTTGCCAGCCAGCAAAACGTGGACTCCAGAACACAAGATTCTGTCCATAGTTCCAGCATTGGAACGTGATGATAATACCAGAAGGTTCAAATCCAGAATCAAACTGGTTAGAATTTAGAAACAGTAATGCTATTGGGCCTATTATGGGCCATCAAAAAGTGTGAAGCATATGGGCAAAGAGAGGCAGAGATTCCTGAAAAACTAAAAGTGTGCTTCTGATAAATGTCAGGCCCAAAATACAAAAGAAAACAAGGCTAAATACAAAATATACAAAGATTGAAAAAGAGGAACAGAGAGAATTTATAAGAGCAGATTTGTGATTGCATGAAATAGGAACCCAAAACTCTTTCAATAATTCAATGAAATGATAGTAAAATGAACACTGGAGCTTATAGAGAAACAAGCGAATTTTTTTGGAAGGCTAAAATCACAGGTGTTATAATAAATTTGTAGTAAATTTGTAATAAAGGAAGAGGTAGTAAAGAAACTGGACAGGATAAATAAGGTAACTTGTGTAGATTCTTAAAGAGATTAGTAGTGCTGAAAATAACAAAGTCACCTCGTAATTGAAATGCAGTCAATGTTGCCAGAAAATTTGAAGTACATTATAATCTTAGCCCCTTTTCAGAATTATTCAGGATCACTGTCACTTAAGGTGGAAAAAGACAGGTCTCACAGACGTAGGTCTGTAGAACTGATCATAATCTTCCTACAGGAAATCAACCACCAGAGAATATTAAGACCTTTCAGATAGCTTTTTATAAATAATTTGTAGCTAGATTATAACAACTCGGATGTTGTAAAGGTCTGGGAAACTCTAAATAATGATGTACCTCTCCACTAAAAAGTAGGTTTTTGATTTTGGATGTGTAAGATTATACGAGACAATGTACTTTCTAAATTATGTGAGGGTATATTAAAGAACTGACATGCAAATCACTTTTGATGGTAAATCAATTGCAAAATTGACACTTCTAGGAAAAAAGTAAATATAATCTTGTTTCTATTAGAGAATCTAGATATGTTTACTGTTACAGATAGACATTTAAGAGATTGATCAATATTTAAAGCAATATTCACCTTAAATCCCCAAATAGAAAGGTATTGAGTTTAACAAAATACCTCCATCCCAATTAAGAAGAAAAATATGATCATTACATTGCAATATCTACCTCTACTTTGAGAAAAGTTGGATTGAATTGAATGAATCTAAAAGTCCTACTGCACAGTTCCAAAATTTATGTCCTAAAAGGATTAAATCAGAAATATGTTGAGAATTCATGTTGGACAACATGTTTTAGTGGATATCCCTCAGTCATACAGGATAAAAGTTAAAGTTAATATTTATTTACTAATCATAAGCAGGCTTGCATTCACACTGCAATGAAGTTACTGTGAAAATCCCCCAGATGCTACGCTCTGGCACCTGTTTGCATACACTGAGGGAAAATTTAGCATAGCCAATTCACCTAACCAGCACATCTTTGGACTGTGGGAGGAAACCGGAGTAACCTGTGGAAACTCACGTAGGCACAGGGAGAGTGTGCAAACTTCATATGGACAAATGTATTGCATAATGCAACTCTAGAATGACCCAAGCTGCATCACGTCCCTGGCACTGTGAGGCAGCAGTGCTAACCACCGTGCTGCCTTGTCACTCAGATTTTATTTTAATAAGATGGATACTGAAAGCGGCAGATAGCAGTCACTTTCTTGCAACTCCAGTTTCCAGGATTCAGTTAACAAGTTTTTTAGGTTCATCATTAAGATTATTCATTATAATACTGTATTATTTTGGGTTTGAAGATATGCCACAGGACGTTGTTGTCCTTGAACACATAATTATGTCCCAGCATGTTGATAAAAGTTTTAAATGTTTTCTTTTTGCCCTGTAGATGAACTCTTCTTTTAATTTTTAATACTTCCTCATAGGATAATAATTGTTCTTAATTATATAATTTGTCATTTCTAGTTGTATTATCTTAAAACTCCATATTTATACAGATATTCTTTCATAAGCTTAGCCTGGCAATTGAAGTACTTCTGACAACAAACTTCCAACTCTCCTTTAATATGAGAGGTTAGCAAAACCATAAAACAAAAGCAAACCAAACACTAGACATTAGGAAAGTGATGCTATACTGTGATTAGTTAAAAATGTGAGGGTATATATATCAGGAAAGTAATGATAGGCTGGTCACTTTTTTCTTGAAAAAGGATGGATGAGTGAAGACCGAATGAAAGTATTAAAATATGACAGGTTTTGATGGAGTAGTTTTCACAGAGCTTGTTTCCTCTTGTGGAGAAAAACGTAACTGTCACCAAAAAATCTCATTAGCAAGTCAGAAGAGATTTCTTTTATCGAAAGAATGCTGAGAATGTGGACCTTGGTACCAGAAGGAGTGGTTGAAGTAAATAGAATGCGTATAATGCAGATGGTTACAGTGGTAGATTTAGGTAAGAGAAGGTGGAAGGAGGTTCAAGGACTAGTTGATCCAAATGGCTTATTTCTGGAAATACAGTGCATTATTTCAAAGTTTGCAGATGGTACAAAACATGGAAATGCAATGTGAAGTGAGGAGGATAGTAACAGGCACAGGAGGCGATAGACAGATTGTTGAAATGGACAGACGTATGACAGATGAAATTGAAGGCAGAGAAGTGTGAAGTGATACATTTCAGTCAGAAGGCTGTTAAAAATGCATGCATGTTCTTTGGCTTTATAAACAGATGCAAGATTACAAAAGCAAGAAAATCATGCTAAATCTATATAGATCACTGGTTAGACCTCAGCTCAAGTATTGTGGTCAAATCTGAACATCACATTTTATGAAGGATTGTCAAATCCTTGAGAGGACATGGAGAAGATTTACTGGTATTCTATGAGGGATATATGGCTTCAGTTATGTGGACAGACTGAAATATTTGGCATTGCTGTCCTTAGTGTAGTGAGCATTAATTGAAAAAGATGTTCAAACCATAAAGGATTTTTATAAGAGTAAATACGGAAGTGGTAGAAATATCAGTTATCAGAGGACCTGGATTTAAGGTAAATGACAAAATTATCAGCAGGGAAACTTGAAGAATTTTTTAAAGCAGCAATTTAGAACATAGAATATAGAACGCAGAACATTACAGCGCAGAACAGGCCCTTCGGCCTTCGATGTTACACTGACCAATTAGGAAAAAGCAATGACCCTCCAAACTAAACCATTCCCTTTTCGTCCATAAACTTATCTACTAACCTCTTAAACGCCACCAAACTTGGCGCATCTACAACTGCAGCAGGCAGGGCATTCCATAGCCTTACCACCCTCTGGGTAAAGAACCTACCTCTGACATCCATCCTATAACTACCACCCTTAATTTAAAGCTATGTCCCCTCGTGCTAGCTTTCTCCATCCTAGGAAAAAGGCTATCACTGTCCACCCTATCTAAACCTCTAATCATCTTATATGTTTCAATAAGGTCTCCTCTTGGCCGCCTTCTTTCTAACGAAAACAACCTCAAATCCCTCAGCCTCTCTTCATAAGACCTGCCTTCCATACCAGGCAACATCCTGGTAACCTCCTCTGTATCCTCTCCAATGCCTCTACATCTTTCTTATAATGCGGGGACCAGAACTGCACACAATACTCCAAGTGAGGCCGCACTAGAGTTTTGTACAGTTGCAACATGACGTTGCGGCTCCGAAATTCAATCCCCCTACCAATAAAAGCTAAGACTCCATATGCCTTCTTAACACCTTATCGACTTGATTGCCAACTTTCAGGGATCTATGCACATATACACCAAGATCCCTCTGTTCTTCAACACTATTAAGAGTCCTACCATTAGCCCTATACTCTACACATTTGTTATTCCTGCCAAAGTGAATTACCTCACACGTTTCCACATTAAACTCCATTTGCCACCTCTCGGCCCAGCTCTGCAACTTGTCCAAGTCTCTCTGCAACTATAACACCCCTCTTCACTATCTACCACTCCACCGACTTTAGTGTCATCTGCAAATTTACTAATCCATCCTTCAATACCCTCATCCAGATCATTTATAAAAATTACAACCAGCAGGGGCCCCAAAACAGACCCCTGAGGTACACCACTTGTCACCGAACTCCACGATGAATATCTCCCATCAGCCACCACCCTCTGTCTTCTATCTGCTAGCCAATTCCTAACCCAATTAGCTAAATCACCTTCTATCCCATACATCTGCATTTTCTGCAGAAGTCTTCCATGGGCCACTTATCAAACGCCTTACTAAAGTCCATATATACCACATCAACTGCCTTACCCCCATCCACCTCTTTGGTCACTTTTTCAAAAAACTCAATAAGGTTAGTAATGCACGACCTACCCTTCACAAAACCATGCTGACTATCCCCAATCAATTCATTTCTCTCTAAATAACTATAAATCCTATCCCTAATAATTCTCTCCAATACTTCGCCCACAACAGAAGTAAGACTCACCGGCCTATAATTCCCCGGAAAGTCTCTCTTCCCCTTCTTGAACAATGGGGCCACATTCGCTATCCTCCAGTCTTCCGGCACTATACCCGTAACCAACGACGACCTGAAGATCAGAGCCAGAGGCTCTGCAATCTCCTCTCTCGCCTCCCAGAGAATCCTAAGGTAAATCCCGTCCAGCCCAGGGGACTTATCTAACTTCAAACCCTCAAGAATATCTAGCACATCCTCCTTATCTACTTCAATACTTTCCAGTTTGCAACCCTGTAGCCCAGTGTTCTCCACAGCTACATTTACATCTCCCTGCATGAATACCGAAGAGAAATATTTGTTCAGTGCCTCTCCAATCTCTTCAGGCTCCACGCACAACTTCCCACTGCTGTCTCTGACTGGCCCTAATATTGCCCTAACCTTCTATTCTTAACATATCTAAAGAAAGCTTTAGGATTCTCCTTGATCCTATCAGCCAAAGTCTTCTCGTGTCCCCTTTTAGCTCTCCTCAACTCACTCTTTAGCTCCCTCCTGGCTAATCTATAGCTATCCAGTGCACTAACTGAGCCTTCACGCCTCATCCTGACATAAGCCTCCTTTTTCCTTTTAACCAGCAAATCAACTTTTTTCGTACACCAAGGTTCTCTTACTCGACCATTTCCTCCTTGCCTGACAGGGACATACTTATCAAGGACTCGCAGTAGCTGCTCCTTGAATAAGCTCCACATTTCAGATGTTCCCAGTCCCTGTAGTTTTCTAGTCCAACCTATGCACCCTAATTCCCTCCTTATGGCCTCATAATTACCATTCCCCCAGCTATAACTACTGCCCCCAGCTTCATGCCTATCCCTATCCATCACTAAGGTGAACGTAACCGAATTGTGGTCCCTATCACCAAAATGTTCACTAACTTCCAAGCCTAACACCTGGTCTGGCTCATTGCCCAGCACCAAATCCAATGTAGCCTCACCTCTAGTTGGCCTATCTACATACTGAGTCAAAAAAACCTTCCTGCACACTTTGTACAAAAACTGACCCCTCTAATGAGCTAGAGCTATAGCTATTCCAATCAATATTAGTAAAGTTAAAGTCCCCCATAACAATTACCCTATTACTTTCACTCCTGTCCAGGATCGACTTTGCAATCCTTTCCTCTACCTCACTAGAACTTTTAGGGGGTCTATAAAAGACTCCCAGCAGGGTGACCTCTCCTCTCCTGTTTCTAATCTCAGCCCATACTACCTCAACAGACAAGTCCTCATCAAACTTCTTTTCTGTCACTGTGATACAGTCTTTGACTAATAATGCCACTCCTCCCCTCCTTCTACCTCCTTCTCTACTCCGACTAAAGCATTTGAACCCCGGAACATGCAACATCCATTCTTGTCCCTGCTCTACCCAAGTCTCTGAAATGGCCACAACATCGAAGTTCCAGGTACTGGTCCAAGCTGCAAGTTCTTCCACCTTATTGCGAATACTTCTTGCATTAAAGTATACGCATTTCAAACCATGCCCTACTCCACCCGTACGCTGCTGTGCTTTACAGTTCTCATCTATGACCCCCCTATTCTTGTCCCTCTTAACATCCAAGCTACTGAGGATCCCACCCCACCTCTGAATCAGTTTAAAGCCCCCTGCATAGCCTTTGCAAATTTTCCCCCCAAGATATTGGTTCCCCTCTGGTTCAGGTGCAGACCATCTCTCTTGTAGAGGTCCCACCTATCCCAGAATGAGTCCCAATTGTTCAGGAACCTGAACCCCTCCCCCCTGCACCATCCCCGCAGCCACGAGTTCAAACATTCCCTCTTTCTTTTCTTCTCTAAACTATCCCGTGGCACAGGCAAGAGTCTAGAGATAACCACTCTGTCTGTTTTGGCACTAAGCATCCACCCCAACTCCATAAATTTCTGTTTAATATCCCCTCCCCTTGTCCTACCTACATCATGTGTCCCTGTATGAACTATGACTTGGGGCTGACTCCCCTCTCCCTTAAGAATCTTAAAAACCCGCTCTGAGACATCCTGGACCCCGGCCCCTGGGAGGCAACGCACCAGCCCTGAGTCCCGTTTATTACTATTTGCTCTCCTATCTGTCCCCCTAACTATGGAGTCTCCAATTACCAGGCCCAATCTTTTATTCCCCCTACCCACCTGAGCATTCACAGCAGGCTCACCCCCAGAGACCTGCTCCCTTTGGTCATAGAACATAGAACATTACAGCACAGTACAGGCCCTTCGGCCCTCGATGTTGCGCCGGCCAGTGGACCCTCTAACCTAAACTATTTCAATATCATCCATATGCCTATCCACCGAACATTTGAATGCCCCCAAAGTAGGCGAGTCCACAACTGCTGCAGGCAGGGCATTCCACGCTCTCACCACCCTCTGTGTAAAGAACCTGCCTCTGACATCCGTCCTATAACTACCCCCTCTTAATTTAAAGTTATGTCCCCTCGTGTTGGTCATCACCATCCGAGGAAAAAGGCTCTCACTATCCACCTTATCCAATCCCTTGATCATCTTATACACCTCAATTAGGTCACTGCGTAACCTTCTTCTCTCTAATGAAAATAACCTCAGGTCCCTCAGCCTTTCCTCATAAGGTCTTCCCACCATACCAGGCAACATCCTGGTAAACCTCCTCTGCACCCTTTCCAATGCTTCCACATCTTTCCTATACTGCGGCGACCAGAACTGTACGCAATACTCCAAGTTCGGCCGCACCAGAGTTTTGTACAGTTGTAACATAACCTCACGGCTCCTAAATTCAATCCCTCTACCAATAAAAGCTAACACACCGTATGCCTTCTTAACAACTTTATCAACTTGGGTGCCGTCTCCAGTTGATTCTTCCTCAACTGTAGCCTCCAGGACAGAAAACTTGTTTTGGAGGGGAACAGCCCCGAGGGATTGTCTCCCCGATTGCTTCTTACCCCTCTTCCTAATAGTTACCCAAGAATCACTTTTAGGAGTGACTATCTCTTTGTAACTCCTGTCAATATCCACCTCAACCTCCCGAATTATCCGTGAGGTTGAGGCGGATATCCAATTTATTCTGATCAAGAATGCATTGTTTGAAAGGAAAGCCTAGAAGCTGATTCATTAGCAACTTTAAAAAGAGAATTGAATAAACATGTGTAAGAAGAAAATGTCTGATGCTATTGGGAAAAAAAATAGGGAAGTTCAATTAATTTGACAGTTCTTGTCAAGAGTCATGATGGATTTTTCCAGAATTTTATGACTTACATCAAAGAAGAAAGATACATTCTGCATAATTAAAATATTGTTCTGAGAACAGAAGCAGCATAGTGTATTGGGATCAATTTTAGATAGTTTTCCTTATTAAAGTAAAAACCAGAAATGTAACCATTGCCAGTACTGTGCTTACGGTAAAGTCTGGAAAGCCAGAAACTTGCCAGGTGCTGCAGTTGAATGCTGCATATCAAACAAATTAAAATCTCAATAGATCTTCTCACTCTGTAATCAAGCAGTTTATCTCTCTCAGTCTCTTTGCGAGCGGAGGAAAGATGGTTTGCAATGACACCAGAGTCAGACTTATTCGCATTAAACATCATTTTAACCATCATTATTCAGAACTTGCAGCATTTTTACACAGAAGACTGTCATGCCGGCCTTTATTAATGATAAATATCTCCATGCACAAGGCTGACTAGGTAACTTATGAATGGCAAAAAAAAAGTGTGAATGAGTGGTCTCCTGAGTAAGACTGGCCATTCAAAAATCCTGGGAATTTTCAATCAAAATCATTTTCATGTTTTCATAGATAATAAAATCAATAATAATGGCGGGGTTTTTAAGATACATTTTAATAAATTGCATAAATGCCATCATCTGAAGACACATGGGATGCAATTAACCTGGTAACTCAGGAGTAACATTGTTGCAATTGATTAGTGTGTCAGGAGCATTGACTGACCGTAGACTACATTTCAACACATACTTCTGCCCAGCAGTAAATGGTCATTATCAATGCCCGAGCAGAGATAGGTATTAGTGAACCATTGTAGCAGTGTAGTATTGGGATGGGAGGGGGGAACCATTGTACCAATGTGGTGTATGTGCGTGTGTGGTGGGGGTGGGATAGGATGGGGGTGCGGGGGGAGACATGGAGTGGAGATGACTAGCCAAGCTCTATTCTATCTTCATTCAACATCTGTGCACATGTTCAGCCAGAACTCATTGCTGGATAGTAATCAGGAACAAGAATCCCAGCTACCCTTCCATATCTAGCCCTGCAGTCTAATGGAGGTTAACTGACCTAGACTGCCCAAGCATTGATAATGACCACTTACTGGTGGGCAGATGTGTTTTTTGAAGCATAATCTATGGTCAGTCAATGAATCCCTGAATTCTGAGGACGAGATGGGAAATAAAATACAACCATTGAATTTAAAACCTCTGCCCTGGGCGTAGTCAGCTTCAGACTTCGTAAGTAAACTGAGCCATTTGGTGACAAAAAGAGAAAATACTGGACAACCTCAGCAGGTCTGACAGCATCTGTAAAAACAGTACAGAGCCAACTTTTCAAACAGAATGATTCTGTGTCAGAGCTCTGATGAAGACTATAATCAGTAGCTCTGTTCCTGGCATATGCCTGTGTTCTGGTTTCCCCATTCTATTCCTGGCTTTGGCCATTTTTGATGAATTGTGTTCGGCCTCGTAGGGCTATCTATCCCCTTGAGGCAGGTGATTTAGGCTCATGATGTATCCTGTTAATCAGGGTTAAATAAGGCTGAGCAGGAATTTCCAGTTGGCTTTAGTTGTCTAGACAGAGTGGGTGGCGATTTAAATGCCCAGAAGTGGGCAATCAGCAGCAAGCATGGTGTTTGGGAGCTGGGTTGTTCCAGGCAGATCCTTAATTAAACAATGCATATGCCAATTAAAGGGTATCGCTCTGAAAATTGGAATAAGTGACTGCTTTCCCCCAATTAAAGGTTCAGCATTTAGGAAGTGCTCTGTTCTCTGCTACTGGACAGTAGTCTTTGCACTCAAATTCATATGTTGAGAATAGGCCATATTTTTGGTGCAGAATGTATAATCATAGCTATGATGTAGAGAAAGATCAATTTAATGTAAGGTGGGTCCATTCAAAAGTTAGACGGCAGCAGGGAAGAAGCTGTTCTTGAGTCGATTGGTACATGACCTCAGCCTTCTGTATCTTTTTTCCCAACGGAAGAAGGTGGGAGTGCATGGGGTCCTTAATTACGTTGGCTGCTTTGCCGAGGTAGCAGTAAGTGTAGACAGAGTCAATGGCTGGGAGGCTGTTTTGCGTGATGGATTAGGCTACATTCACAACCTTTTGTAATTTCTTGCGGTCTTTGGTGGAGCAGAGCCATACCAAGCTGTGATGCAATCAGAAATGATGCTTTCTATGTAAAAATTGGTGAGAGCCATCACTGACATGCCAAATTTCCTTAGTTTTCTGCGAAAGTAGAGACATTGGTAGGATTTTGTAATTATAGTGTTGGCATGAGGGGACCAGGACTGGTTGTTAGTGATCTGGACACCTAAAAACCTGAAGCTCTTAAACTTTCTACTTCATCCCCATTGATATATACAGGGACACATTCTCCTCTACGCTTCCTGAAATCAGTGACAATTTCTTTTGTGTTGTTGAGGGAGAGATTATTGTTGAAACATCACTTCACCAGAATGTCTACCTCATTCCTGTATTCTGGGTGGTGGGGATGCTGTCAAAATCTTGTGAAGGATTCCACCACCCCCAGTTCCCCAAGAAGCAATCTCTCAGTTACTCACCCTCTATTGCAGCCAGCCGCTTTGTACAAACTGAAAAGCCTCTGACTGGATCTCCAGTTTCCAGAACACACCCATTATCTTAACTGAAATTAGATGTTAAGGAAGTGTTGTCATGAAAATCCCAAAAGAATGATTGTTTCGGACCTTAGACACAGTTCAATCGTCTATTCCCATACCCAGAATGAACAGTTAGTCCCAGATTAGTTCTCACAGATTGGTAATCAAACTAGCAAGGTTTGATGCATTGGAGAGTTTTCAGTATGATCAGCCACCGAAAATATGGCCTGTTGTCAACCTATGGATTTGAGTGCAAAGGCTTCCCTCCAGTAGCAGAGTACAGAGCAGGGCACTTTCTAAATGCTGAACCTGTGATTGGGGGAAAGCAGTCACTTACTCCAATTTTCAAAGCAATACCCCTTTAATTGGCTTATGCATCATTCAATTAAGAACAGTAAGTGGGCTCCAGACGTAGGAAAACTTTTAGCTTGAAAGAAGCAACAGGCTTCTTCAGAGAGTAAATGAGAGGGTGCTTCAACATAACAGCACCATCTCTCCAACCTAAATTAGAAAATAAATCTGTGGCTGAGAGTGCATCAGCTAGGAAGGCCTTTGTGCTTGCCTGGAGTTTTGGCCCCCATCTTGCCATTAGTAGGCTATGCCCAGACACCTAAACTAACCCTCACTACCTGGAGGCTAGCTAGAAAATCTTACCATGTTGTACCAGGTGAGTAGACCTGACATCTTCTTTCCTGACCTTTACAAAACTGGTTCAAAAGTGAGAAGCAGCAGGGAAATGGTACATTTGCTAGAATGGGATATTTTTAGCTTTTTCCTGTCTCCCTTCTTGGTCCCAATGAGTGCTCAAAATCTTGCTGAGTTAGAACTTCAAAAGTTCTAACAATAGAGTCAGGGTAATTTAACATCATGGGCAAAATTTGACTGTGATGTGCCATCCTGACAGTGGAAGAAGAAGTGGCCACCATTTCTACTCTCTTGTATTTTGCTGATTCCCATTGCGGTTCCAACTAAAATATGAAGTTCCATGGCAGTGTGTATGGGACACATGTGTGATTGTGCAGTCAGGCAAGCTTTTCAGTGGTGCTGACAAGGCTATGAGCAGATTATAAAAGAGCCTTCTGCACAAACAGGGCCACAATCTACTTCAGTTTATTGTTGTGTGTACATCATTGTTACGTATTAAAAGTGGCTTCATCAAAGAGCCAGATGTGCTGGCAGTGATTCATACTGGGCATGCATTGACAATTACAGGGGAGTTAAAGACATTTCCTCCATTGTGGAAGAAACAATGTTGTGTTTTTAAGAACAACGTACAGCACAGGAACAGGCCCTTCAGCCCTCCAAGCCTGTGCTCTTCATGATGCACTAACTAAACTAGAAAAAATCTCTGGCCTGACTCAGTTCATATCCCTCTACTCCCTCCCTATTCATGCACCAGATGCCTCTTAAATGTTGCTGAAGTGCCTGCTTCCACCATCTTCTCTGGCAGCACTATCCAGGTACCCACCACTTTCTGCGTGAAAAACTTCCCCTGCACATCTTCCTTAAACTTTCCTCCCCTCACCTTGAATCTGTGCCCCCTTGTAATTGATACATCCACTCTGGGAAAAAAGTCTCTGACTATCGACCCTGAAAATGCCTCTCATAATTTTGTAGATCTCTATCAGGTCTCCCTCAGCCTCCTTCTTTCCAGTGAAAACAATCCTAGTTCATTCAACCACTCCTCATAGCTGACATTCTTGAGACCAGGCAAAATCCTTCTTCTGGTAGTGTGGTGACCAGAACTGCGTGCAATACCCAAATGCGGCCTAACCAAAGTTTTATATAGCTGCAACATGATTTTCCAACTCATACTCAATGTACCGGCCAATGAAAGCTATCATGCCATATGCCTTCTTAATCACCTTGGACACTGTAAGAACTGTGAACCTGCTTTAACTGTGTCTCTGTAATGGCAATCTCATAATTCCATGTAGTAATCAAGACTCCCAGTTCATCTGCTACCCTGCTGTACATCGTGCATTGAAGCAAATGCACTCCAGACCTTCAGTCTCACCAGGCCCCATGATTTCCTCTGCCTGCGCTTATTCTGTGCTATGTTTATTTCAGCCTCACTGTCTTCCCTAGTCCCTGCATTTACTGGCCTACTGTTTCAGTTCCCACCCCCACACTTTTAATGACTATTCATGTTAGTTCCCAGCGTTGTAGCCACTACTCTGTGGGATATGATTGAATTTACAATCCTAACTGTCCTTCCTCTTTGTGCAATGTAAACACACTCAGCAAGGATAATTGTAACTTTGTAGGTGAACTCAAAATCAGTCTAACGTGCACTCACTTGTGGACACTGCCCTCATTTGTTTTACCCTGACTGCCTATTCTTACAACCTTCATTCCCTCATCATACCAAAATGCCAAGCCCACTTGATTCTTCCATGCACCTAACTCTGTTCCTTTCCTTGGATCCTTCTTCCCATCCACCCCCAATACCCTCACCACTGACTCGCTCTTGCTCTCCAGGAAAACTGCTGCTCCCCTTGCTCCCCTCTCTTGTGCCGTTGAAGTTAACAAGGAAAACCGCTGACTTCAGATGCAACTACACAAAACCGACCGTTGGACTCTAACTGTAAATATGGATAAACTGGGAGCCACAAGATTCTCTCGTGCCTTTGATTGGATCATGAAGGTTAAACATAATTTCAAAAGAGCTTTAGCCTAATGAGCACTCATGACATGCAAATGTATTACAACTTGAAGCCTATAATGAGGCACGACCCACCGCAAATACACCACTCAATTACTCTACATCTGAACCAACCATTGAGTAACTAAAACTAGAGCTCCCCTCTAATTAAATTACTTTGTTCACCACTGCCCTTGCTGGGTCTATAATATCCCCCTCCCATGAATAATCTCCATAGCAGTCTCTTTGTCTATCTGAACTATAAGCACCTATAAAAAGGGAAACGGTTTAAAATAAAATGCTCTAGGATTATGCAAAATGGCTAGCACATTGACAACAACAGTAATTGCTCTGTCTAAAGCTTATTCCGTGACAGCTTACTGTGCATTTAGTACTCTAATGGGACTGGAGAGTCATTAACAGGCTCAGAATGCAGGCACTGTTCCAGGGAAAGCAGTGAGTTAAATAAGGGGATGGACAGTATTAGCTCACCCTCCAATGTTAATGGGTAAGTTTAGTGCAGGGATAAGTACGGTCAATAATCACATTAACATCAAATGGGTTTAATAATTGGGTCAAAAATATGGAAACAAGGAGTGTGATGGTGAATCTGCACAAGAGATTTGCTTGGCCACATTTGGTGCAGTTTAAAACATCTCATTACACTGAGATTAACATTGGGCAGATTTTCATCTGCAGCACCTGGGAGGTTCATTATAATAGTGATACAGTATGGTGCATCAATGCCATGCTTTTATAATTTCTTCCTTCTGTTTAAATCTCTTTATGCACTCTATCCCTCCTATCTCTTGTACCTCCTTCAGACCTACAACACTCAGAGAACTCTACACTTCTCCCATTTTGGATCCTTGTGTACCTCTCACTTTTTCAACTCCAGTCCTGCCCATGTTCCTTCATGATGTGGAGATACCGGCATTGGACTGGAGTAAAAACAGAAAGAAGTCTCACAACACCAGCTTAAAGTCCAACAGGTTTATTTGTAGCAAACGCTACAAGTTTTTGGAACAGGCTGTCCGTTCATCAGATGGTCGGAGATCTGAACACAAACAGGACACAAAGACACAAACTCAATTTACATAAATAATGATTGGAATATGAGTCTTTACAGCTAATCAAGTACAGACAATGAGAGTGGAGAGAGCATTAAGCACAGGTTAAAAGGTTGTGTATTGTTTCTAGACAGGAAAGTTAGTGAGATTTTGCAAGTTCAGGCAAGACTCACATTCCAATCATTATTCATGTAATTTGAGTTTGTGTCTTTGTGCCCTGTTAGTGATCAGAACTCCCACCCACCTGATGAAGGGACAGCCTATTCCGAAAGCTTCTGGCATTTGCTACAAATAAACCTGTTAGACTTTAAGCTGGTGTTGTGAGACTTCTTCATATTCCTTCAGCCACTTAGGCACAAGGCTCTGGAACTAACTCCCGAAACCTCTTCACTTGCCTACCCCTTTCTCTTCCTTTGAGACATGCATTGAAGCTGCTTCTTTGACCAATTATTTTATTTTTTAAATAATTATTTAGAGGATGTGGGAGGTATTGGCTAGATCAGCATTTATGGACTCTGAAAGGTGAAAATACTGCAAAAAAGGCTGTAGCCCAGAAACTTCCTAATGCTGGTACATGAGACTGCGGTGGGGAATAGCAATACAACATGGCTTAGAGTGATAGGTTGTGATTGTGATGGAGTTGGAAGGAGATTGGGGCAGAAATGTAGGCCATTAGCGGAGAGGGCTTACAAAGCTATCAGTGGGACTGATGGAGGATTTCAAGGGAGATGAAATTGAGAGATGAGGGATCATGGAAAAGATAATGCTTGCAGGGTATGCAGGGGCGGACAGGGATTGCAGTTGGGTGGGAGAGTGTGCAATCAGTGATTGTAGCTCAAGAGTTTTTGTTTAAATGTTTGCCTGATGAACGTGAGCAAGCATTCCTGCTCTTCCAGGCCCACAAGCAAAGCTGTAAAATGATTTATTTACTCTGTACAGCAGTCCTCACCTTCCTTTAGCTATTGGGTTTCCACCAATCTGGATAGTTTAGTCAGCCTGTAGCACAGATAAAATTTTAGGCACACAACATCATTCAAATGTGTATCTGAGCAGCTCAAATTTCTGGAGATGTTTTGGCTGCCACTCATCCCCACAATCCCACCTCAATAAAAATGGAACTGGATGGTCTTAAATCAGGTGGAGTTTGGGTTTGTCATTTTTAAACATTTAACTTCCTATCTGACTGAGTTTAAAACCTGGGAATACACTCACGGGAGCAGGGAAAATGAAAGGCAGATAAAGTACAAATGCTCAAAATTAGTATTGACTCTAAGAAGTGAATACAGAAGTATTTCCATTGTTTGGTGAGTCAGTAACAGACATAAACTTTGAATCTGTATCAATGAGATTAGAATTCTTTTCATACATTAGCATAACTGCCTATTGAAACTGAGTTAATCATAACATTTAAGAGACAATTAGATAAAACACAAAGGAAAGTACTGGTGAGTATGGGGAATTAGATCTAAGTAGATATCTCTGAAGTGAAGCTAATACCAGCAAGTGTCCATAACTGCTTCTAATGCTTATTTTTATGACTTAGTGAACAGTTCTTAGTATCTGGTTAAATATTATACAAAGAATTGAATCTTCATGTGAAAGATAAGCAAAGTGATGTTAAAACAACTATTGTATCGGTCATCTAAACAAATCATAGTGACAGCAAATGGGATGTAGTCACTTCATGTTGAGGTTGGAATCAGAGATGAAAGAACCAACTTTAACACTAATCTCTCAGCATGGGGTAGCACACAATGCTACTCCTGTGGATTCTTGTATAGAAAACCCTTGATCATGAGCAGTGATTCTGAAAATTTCCAGTCAAGGGACAGCCCCAAGCGGCTTCATTGTTAGTTTTTCTCCGTTATTGTGCCAGGCACACTGAGTAAAACAAATCCATGTGAGACAAATACCTCCTAGCAAAGTAATGGACTGGTTTTCACTACTAAGGCTGGTTGCTCGAGTGGCAAATCTCCTGACTCGGCAAACTCAGTTTAAAGAGCCCGTTTGATGTAATTTTCAACCCAGAGAGATAGAGTGAGGTCAAGTCAGGTCTGCCAACTCCAGAAGCAGGCCCTTGGCATCTACAAGGGTGGGCAAATACTGCGACTGGCTGGTTACAATGCCTGCCAATTGTTTTAGAAGGCCCTCATCCCCCCTCAATCTCTGCATGACTCTTTTGCAGAGTAAACATGATACCTGTAAAACTAAATGACTTGGCATTGTGAGATTTTGTCCGTTTGACATTTTCCTCAAATCAAAATTTGCTACTTACAACAGTGATCAAAGTGGTTTCAAAGATTGCTCAGATTTATTCTACTCCCCGCATAGAAGCAACAAGCTCATACTGCGGTGTAATTTTACAAACAAGGCATGGAGAAGGTGCAGGGATGCAAATGGAATCATGGCCTGAATATTTTTGGATGGTGGGATTTTCTTTCTCACCATCTGAAGACTCAGCGGAGACACATCCCTGCCGACTCGGACTGTCCCACAGTCAATTCACATCAAATGATTATTAATGGGTTGCCCCTCATTATTTCCACCTTTGAAAACTAGTAGCCAAGCTGATTTCAGAGTCAGGAACTGCAGTGGACAAAAGAGGATATGCTTCAATCTGCCAGAGCCTAAGTCCCATGCCCAGATGGCAAGATAGACTTTGGGGGTCCCAGGGCCAGGACTAGGCAAAAGAGTGGGTGGTGGACTTGGAAAGTGGACATCTGGGCTTTAGGGGAGAGGTTGGGAATGAAGGAGGTCCAACATCCATGAGATCTGTTGAGAATAATGTAAGAGAATAAACATTGGAATTATGAACTAAGGTGTTATTAGCATGCATGGGCAGTGGGTTTGTGCATATTGGTGAATGATTCATAGAATCATGGAATGCCTACAGTGCAGAAGGATGCCATTTGGCCCATCAAATATGCACAAACTTTCGAAGAGCATTTTACACAGGCATACCCATGCATTTATCATGGCTAACCCACCTAAACTATACATCTTTGGACAGTAAGGGGCAATTTAACATTGCCACTGAACCTAACGCTACATAACTTTGGACTGAGAGAAGAAACTAGAGGAGAAATCCCATACAGGCAGTTGAAACATCTACAAATATTGGCATTCAGCAGCAGTAAATAAGGCATTCAGAACTTAGCATGTCAGTTAAGTTAAAGACTCCAGCTGAGAGATGTTGCATCTGTGCCAATAATTAAGGCTCTAAATGCAGAGACTTACTGAAATACTGAAATTATTCTTGGAAATTATATACACAAAATTCATATAATGATATGAAGGCTGTGGGATGCACTGTTCTGATACAGGGTGATCAATCGTAATGGTTCTCCTTTTCTAAACTTAAAGGCCATGACATTGTAACTCTTCCATCATCTTGGTTTTATTCTGACAGTAAGGCAGCACAATAGCACAATGGTTTGCACTGCTGTCTCAGTGCCAGGGACCCAAGTTCAATTCCAGCTTCGGGTGACTGTCTGTGTGGATTTTGCATGTTCTCCTTGTGTGGGTTTCCTCTGGGTGCTCTGGTTTCCATACTCCAAAAGTATGTGGGTTGGGTTGGTTAGCCATGGTAAATTGCTCTTTATTATCAAGGGGATTAGCAGGGTTAAAATATGGGATTGTGGGACTAGGGCCTGGATGTGATTTTTGTCAGTGCAGGCTTGAGGGGTTAAATGACCTCTTTCTACATTGTAAGGATTTTATGATGCATTTGTTCAAACTTCCAGAGAATGATCTTCTGGAAAAATTCAACTATTTCAAGTGCAGAAATATTAAACGTACATTCACCCAAAAGGAGATGTAGTTACTGGAAGATGAGAAATACCCAAGGCTATCTGGTAAGGCAACAATTGGTACAGCCTTGGAAATCTGAGCAGATTGCAATCATTCTGCACATATTACCTGTTTCAGTACATTCTGCAAAACTGTCTCTAGGTTACAAAATTGAGTTGTAGGCAAAAAAAAAATGGATCCTTTACTAAATGAGCTAGAAAAGCTTTTGGTTCATTTCACCCAATGTACTGTGTGCAATCCTGATTGCAATATTACAGGAAAAATAACATGGCACTGAAAAAAGGTGCAAACAGTCACCTATCACATATCCAAGCTATGAGCCTGGTTTGTTTACACCAGAAAAGAAAAGATAGAGTGGGAAGTTCTGGAATTCATGTAGATTTCTAAGATGAAGAGATTGCACTCTGAAAGCAATGAGAGGTGGCGTATGGGGTTAACTTGATATTACAGAACTTGAGCATTGCTCAAAAACGTGTGGCTCACTTATTTATAGCAGAAGCTTCTTGTATTCACATGCAGTGTCCTGTCCCTTAATAACAGAAAGAACATGTTCACACATTGCGCCTTTTTTTAACTGAAGCTTTTAGCGGAAGGGACAGCAATTCCCTGTTCATTCTTGGTGGCAAGATTGCGACCTGCCTAGTTTGAATTTAAACAAGGCTTGGCAGTTTACTGTCCTCTGGTCCATTCTCCATGGCAATACTTTTACCAGAGTCCACTTGTCAAACAGACGTGTTCTCATCTCATGTTGTTCCCTTTGAAATTGGGTATTGGGATTCTTGCAAATGTGTCCTGAGGAGTGCTTCAACAGCATGGCCAAAATTTTATTCTCTCCCCACATCAGTTTCTGATATGGGGTTGTTGCTAACACAGCATGGTGGGATCCCAAGATCCCACCAAATAACAAATGTGTAGAGTATAGGGCTAATGGTAGGACTCTCAATAGTGTTGATGAACAGAGGGATCTTGGTGTATATGTTAATAGATCCCTGAAAGTTGGCAATCAAGTCGATAAGGTTGTTAAGAAGGCATATGGAGTCTTAGCTTTTATTGGTAGGGGGATTGAATTTCGGAGCCGCAACGTCATGTTGCAACTGTACAAAACTCTAGTGCGGCCGCACTTGGAGTATTGTGTGCAGTTCTGGTCCCCACATTATAAGAAAGATGTGGAGGCATTGGAGAGGGTACAGAGGAGGTTTACCAGGATGTTGCCTGGTATGGAGGGCAGGTCTTATGAAGAGAGGCTGAGGGATTTGAGGTTGTTTTCGTTAGAAAGAAGGCGGCTAAGAGGAGACCTTATTGAAACATATAAGATGATTAGAGGTTTAGATAGGGTGGACAGTGATAGCCTTTTTCCTAGGATGGAGAAAGCTAGCACGAGGGGACATAGCTTTAAATTAAGGGGTGGTAGTTATAGGACGGATGTCAGAGGTAGGTTCTTTACCCAGAGGGTGGTAAGGGTATGGAATGCCCTGCCTGCGTCAGTTGTAGATGCGCCAAGTTTGGTGGCGTTTAAGAGGTTAGTGGATAAGTTTATGGACGAAAAGGGAATGGTTTAGGTTAGGGGGTCATTGCTTTTCCCTAATTGGTTGGCGCAACATCGAAGGACGAAGGGCCTGTTCTGCGCTGTAATGTTCTATGTTCTAAGATCCTGACCTCCCAACCCAGTCATGATTTTACAATGACGAGAACAGACCACAGATAGAAATGTCACCTTTGCTCCAGTTAGAGTCGGTAAGTGGTCACCGAATGGCCACATAAGGGCCTTTTCTCAAGCAGCGTCAATTTTTAGATGACAAGCATCTGATGACAGAGGATGTGAAACTGAAAACGTTCTTGCCCTCGATCCCGGGCAAGAAGTGTTGGGGTGCCTCAATTGAATGACCCATTCAGATTGGGAGTGTCCTTCTCTCAGGGACAGTGGAACTCTGCAGTACCCTCCCACTCCCCAGCCTGACTCCAACACTGATATTCCCACCCCCCCCACTTCCGGCCCTAGGGGTCAATATAATCCTGGCCATAATCACAGAGTAAGTTTCAGTATGATGTCCAGCTTTATCTAACCAGCATCCTCCTTGATTCTGTGATTATTGCTGTATGACCTGATTGATCATCAGCCTCCCATGGACCCCAGTATCTATCTTGTGTATGGGCCCAGAACATAGTCTCAAACACGACTCAGCAGAACCTCTTCTGGCCGACAGTGCCCAAGGCAGTACTTCCATTCAACTGCGGATGGAAGTCCCGCCTGCTGCAAATCAGAACTCGGTTGAGTGTGAAATGGCAGCAGGAGTGCATTCCCCATCAGCTCTCAGGATGATGGGCACCAAATATTTGTCATGCTGAAACTTCTGGTCCATGTCTCTTTTAGCAGCAATAAACAAAATCAAAAAGCAACTATTTCACACAAAAGGTAGTGAATGTTTGGAATGGAGAACCCAATGAACCAAACAGAGCTTGCTGAAGAAAGTGGACAGAGATCTAACAGGAAAATCAGTCAAGGATTTTAGATAATGATTCAATTTATTGCATTATGAACTTTGGGGTCAACCAATTGGGGCGAGATGACATACATATTTATATGTTCAGGGATGGTTTAATAAATGTTGATGTGTCATTGCATAAAGTTTTATTCACCCAAGACTTATTGTCAGATGATCAATCTGGTCGTACAGTAATAATCATAGAATCTAGGAGAATGTTGATTCGTTAAAGCTGGACATCATATTGAAACTTACTCTGTGATTATGGCCAGAATTATACTGACCCCTTGGAGGTGATTTGAACTGACTCCCTGGCACTGTCCTGTTAAAATTTTACTGACAGCTGGATTTGAGATGCAGATGCTGCTTACTCAAGAAAGTGGACAGATGATTTACATAAAATCAATTTAATTAAGCAAAATCAATTACTCAAATTTACAAAGCCTAGTTGTGAGGTAATTTTATAGTGCCATTATTATTTTTAAATGATGGACTTGCCAGCTAAATGAAGGTAGCTTCCGTACCATTGTCTGGGCCTGGTGGTGGGAGACGCTGGGGCAGGGGATGGGGGTGTGTGGGGTGGGGAGGTTGGGGGCTTCAACCATGACAACTATCATTGATTCTCATTTGAAAAAAAACTGATTCCTAAATGTTCTTTTGGGAAGAAAATCTCCCATCCTTATCTAGTCTGGCCTACATGTGATTCCAGATCCATAACAGTGCAATTGATTGGTGGCATGGTAGCACAGTGGTTAGCACTGTTGCTTCACAGCTGCAGAGTCCTGTGTTCGATGCCTGGCTCAGGTCACTGTCTGTGTGGAGTTTGCACATTCTCCTCGTATCTGCATGGGTTTTCTTTGGATACTCCGGTTTTCTCCCACAGCCCAAAGATGTGCAGGTTAGGTTGATTGGTCATGCTAAGAAATTGCCCTTTAGTGTCCAGGGATGTGTAGGTTAGAGGGATTAGTGGGTATGATATGGGGATAGGGCCTGGGTGGGATTGTGTTTGATGCAGACTCAAAGGGCCTCTTTCTGCACTGTAGGGTTCTATGATTCTTAAATGCCCTCTGAAAATGACCTAATAAGTCATCAAGCTCAAGAGTAATTAGAGATAGGCAGCAAATGCAGACTTTACCAGAAATGCCCGCATTGCACAAAGAATAAAAAACATCTTGAAAGAGTTAATCATTTGCTCAAGAAATTAAGTGTGGATTTTTTTGGCTCTGCACACCCCAAGACCAACAATTAATGCCCGAGGTCAACATACTTTTAAATGGTCTGCCAAATTATTTATCCCTGTAGCAGACAGGATAAGAAAGTTCCGTTATAAGTCTTGCTTAATAAAATGGAAAGCTAAAGATGGATTCAAACAAAGAATTGTGGGAGAGTTCTGAAGGTGCACTGTTTACACAGAGCTCTTATATAACTGGTAAAAAAAATCAATTCTATCAAGTGCAAAAGCCTAATGTTTCAAATCAAGAGCATTATTCATCTTAATTTGCCTTATTCGTCAGCAACCATAGATGAGGAATAGCACGGACATCTTATCTGAACTTGATCCAATACACTCAGAGATCTATGGACATGCATTTTCCAGTGGGAACAATTAGCTCACGATCATAACCAAACTTCCAGCTGGTTACTCTCCCTCACTACTTATTTATTGTGGTGAACAGTAGCACTCCTACTGTTACCAGGACTGAGAGCAGCTAACTCGACACAAGCTGGTGTTTAAACCTGGAGCCTTCTGATTTCTATGTACCTCAGTCCTACGGACAGTGAATTGTATTTATCAACTGAATAAATAAGAAGAACAGCTTAATGAAAGGATTGAAATATCTATCTGCTTAAAACTTTGACAATAGGAAACAACATTTACAGCGGCTGATGGCAAATATCCAAAGACAAGAAGCATCCATATTAGTTCAATATTTATTCACTAACAATAGACAAGTCACTGTCTGCTGTGGGTCTCGTGAAACCACCAAGTGAGTGATCTTACGACCTCAGCCCGCTGACTTCCAGTGAGGCAAGGTGGTATGATCAGGTGAGAGTCAAAAAATGAGTAATGCGCTCGATTTCTCATCTCCCCTGATCATACCAACCCAATTTTGACAGTGAAATCGGCTTCATGCCCAGAAAGGGTGCAAAACTGATTTTAATCTTAATGATATAATTTACATGTCATTAGTGAGTCCCAGACACAATCGCCCAACTCACTTGCACTTCACTGCTCGCTAATCGAGCTTCTCACTAGCAAGAATTACAGCTGGTCCCTATCACCAGAGATCAGATGAGATGGCCTAGTCGGAGGGATCTGGATGGTGGGACTATGGTTGGGCAGTGCCATGGGATAGAATTTTCCAATATCAATTTTCTTTTCAGTTAACGCATCATAGAATCTCTACAGTGATGAAGGAGGCTATTCAGTCCATGGACTCTGCACTCACAACAATGCTGACCAGGCCCTATTCCCGTAACCCCACAGATTTATCTTGCTAATCCCTGACACTAGGGTCAATTTAGCATGGCCTATGAACCTAACCCCCACATCTTTGGACTGTGGGAGGAAACCTAGGGACCTGGAGGAAATCCAAGCAGACATGGGGAGAATGTGCAAACTCCACACACGGTGACCAAACCGGGAATCGAACCTGGGTACCTGGTACTGAGGGACACAGTGCTAATCACTGTGTTCCCATATTTGTAAAATCACATTTTTAAGGTTAGGGAAACTGGCAGTAATTACAAAGTCATTACAAAACAATTCTGAATGCAACAATCCTGTCTTTTCAGCCATGTTTAGTGAGAAAATATCCCAAGTTCACACCATCGCAATAGTTTCAATGTCAAGCTTATCAGTGAGTATTAAGTCAGTGTAGCTTCTAGATCTATGAAAGTAAGTTCTGCATTTTTGGTTTTAAATCATGCCTTTGTTGCTGGCAGCAATTGCTGCTGGATTTAGACTCTGAAAAGTGAACGTTGTTAATTTCAGCATTCTCATTAAAACAAAACTCAGATTTTGCTGCAGTGTAAAAATTAATTGATCTAGTTCAATATTGGTCATGTAGTATCATAACTTGGAGATACCGGCGTTGGACAGGGGTAAATACAAAGTCTCGCAACACGAGGTTAAAGTTCAACCAGTTTATTTGATAGTAAATCCACAAGCTTTTGGAAACACTGTTCCTTTGTCAGGTGTGTGAAAGGTTCTGATCAGAGAAAGGCATATAAAGGCACACAGAGTTTACAGAATACTGATTAGTCTTTATAGCTAACCTGCTACTCAAGTCTTAAAGATGCAGACAATGTGAGTAGAGATAGCATTAGGCATAGGTTAAAGAGATGTGTATTGTCTCTAGACAAGACTGTAAGTGAGATGTTGCAAACCCAGGGTAGTCATGTGGGTTACAGATAGTGCAACATGAACCCAAGGCCATCCTCATGTGTACAGAACTTGGCTATCAGTCTCTGCTCAGTGACTCTGCGCTGTTGTGTGTCATGAAGGCTGCCTTGGAGAATGCTTGCCCGAATCAGAGGCTGAATGCCTGTGACTACTGAAGTGTTTGCCAAAAGGAAGGACAGTTCCCTTCCGGGCATTTGACCTCTGATCTTCGGATAAGCATTCTCCAAGGTGGCCTTCACGACACACAACAATGCAGAGTTGCTGAGCAGAGACTGATAGCCAAGTTCCACACACGAGGATGGCCTCAACCGGGATCCTGGGTTCACGTCGCACTATCTGTAACCCCCATAACTTGCCTGAACTTGCAACATCTCACTTACTGTCTTGTCTGGAGACAATATATATGTCTTTAACCTATGCCTAATGCTATCTCCACTCACATTGTCTGCATCTTTAAGATTTGAATAGCAGGTTCTTGTAAAGACTTGCATTCTAATCAGTATTCTGTAAACTGTGTGATCAGAACCTTCCACACATCTGACAAAGGAACAGCATTTCTGAAAGTTTGTGAGTTTACTATCAAATAAACTGGTTGGGCTTTAACCTGGTGTTGTGAGACTTCTTACCATGTAGTGTCAAACATACATAAGCATTAATACACCATCTGCCAGAAAGTTCTGGGCTCAAATGATATGGGCTGAAGTTTTTCACCCATCAAGTGTTTATACTCAGCAGACCCAAAAGCGGGTTTGGACATGTTTCTGTCACAATCAGCTCTGGAACACAATTTCACGCTGGCTGCCCAATTAATGTGCTTCCTCGGAGGGGGGCAGTCACTGAGGAGCTGTCTCAGGGAGCTACAGACCTGTGAGAAACAAATAGTGACAGAAAATGTCTCTAGGCGGCACAAACATACTTGTTAATTTGACTTCAGCCGTGAACTTTCATCCTGCCCTGGATCGAGAATGTAATTTAAATGTGAAGGCCACCTCACCAATCGCCTTTCTATCAACAGCAAAGACAGACGGGCAACACAAAATTCTGGTCAATTCGTCCCTTAATGGGCTACATTGCCTGCTTGATTGTTGGCAGTTCACTTCAGACTCACATATGTGTCCGCCAACCAAAATAACACATAAGTGTGCAATGATATCAATACCTGAACCAATGATTTCACTCGCTGCCGGGTGAGGCACAGACACACACTTTGCATGTAAAATTCTGGCAATGAGGACTAGTTGAGAGCTTGCTGGTGGATTTGTGTCACACAAACAGCACCTCTAAACCTCCCTGTTATTTTTAAGAACTTGCTAGACTTGCATGTCAATTATCCACCTTATTGTAGAAAATTAAGATTGACAATTAAATTTTAATGAAATGTTATTTATTAATGCAATGCCGGTTAACCTCCCCATCCCAAAATATAATCTGTTGAATATCGTATAGGTAGTTGTACAGATTTTATAAAATATGACTGAGTTAAAATTATTTCTTTTTATTTTTCCTTCTCTTTTTATGTATGCCTTAATTAATCTTGCTTTCCTTCCCTTTATTTCGCTCTCTGTTTCTGATTTAACTCTTGTTCACCTTTCTTTTGTCTCTGTTTCTTTAACAATTGTTAAATTTCACAGTTTAAGTTGGCGCCATCACTCGCGATGTGGAGATGCCAGCATTGGACTAGGGTAAGCACAATAAGAAATCTCGCAACATCAGGACTTTAACCTGGTGTTGTGAGACTTTTTATTGTGCTTACCATCATTCACCCCAGTGCTCTGATGTCCTCACTACAGTATTGCTCAAGCTTCCAACAAGTTACTGCGTAGAAGTTTTTGAGCTAATGGATCCAGAAAAATGTCAAACTAACGGGCAACATGTAACAGTGGGGATAGGCTTTCCCACCATTATCTTCAACAGTGGTGACCCACAAGGCTGTGCCCTCAACCCCTTCTGTACTCTTTATACACCAATGACTATGTGGCCAAATTCCCTTACAACTTGATTTTCAAGTATGCTGGTGACATCACCGTAATGGGTCAGATTGCAAACAATGGCAAGTCAGAGTACAGGAATGAGATAGAGAATCTGGTGAACTGGTGTGCCAACAATAATTTCTCTCTCAATGTCAACAAAATGAAGCAAATAGCCATCGATTTTGGGAAGCGTAGTGGAGCTTATGCCCCTGTCTACACTCAAAGTGATGAAGTAGAAATGGTCAAGAGCTTCAAGTTTTTAGATGTCCAGATCACCAACAAACTGTCCTGGTTCCCCTATGCCAAAACTATGGTTAAGAAAGCCCACCAACCTCTGTACTTTCTCAGAAGACTGAAGAAAGTTGGCATGTCCAGTTCGATTCTCATCAAATTTTACAGATGCACCATAGAAAGTATTCATTCTGGTTGTATCACAGTTTGGTATGATTCCTACTCTGCCCAAGACTGTAAGAAACTACAAAGAGTCATGAACGAAGCCCAGTCCGTCACCAAAATCAACCTCCCATCCATTGACATTGCAACCATCTGACTTTTGAATGGATTTACCTCACATTAAGTTGATCTTTCTTTATATACTAGCTATGACTGTAACACTACATTCTGCACTCTCTCCTTTCCTTCTCTATGAATGGAATGCTTTGTCTGTGTAACGTACAAGAAATAATACTTTTCATTGTATACTAATACATGTGACAATAATAAATAAATCATACTGCCATTGGAGATGACTGTGGGGAACACAGCCACACTGATCTCAATTGCCCTGCAGTTATTTAAAACTGGAAAATCTCAGTAGACCTGACAGCATCTGTGGAAAGAGAATAGAGCCAACATTTCAAGTCTGGATAGCTCTTTGTCAGAGCTAATTGCAAAGAAAATCAGACGAGATTCATATTATGTGGGTGGGGGGGGCAATGGTTGCAATTGACAAAGGAAATGTAAATAATGTTGAAGAAGACTAAAAAAAGTGCAGAAAGTGTCCATTAAGTGATCATAAGATGCGAATGGCAGAGCAGAGATAAAAGAGGGTGGGGCTGGGGGGGAGATGGGGAGGGTGAGTGAGGGAAGGTGGTGGTGATGAGGGAAGCTTCAGAGACAAGATGGAAAGGGGGAATGGAAAAGTGAAAAAATGGAAAAGAGAACGAAGTCTGATAAAAACAGATAAATGAGTTGAAAAGCTGAGATGAAATAAAATTAATGGAAATGGGGGGGCCAGTTAAGTCCAGAAGGCTGTGAAGTACCAAATTGGAATACAAGATGCTGTTCCTCCAGTTTGCATTCACTAGTATATTGCATAGGAGAGCACGTGTATTGAAGTTGCAAGTAACAGTAAGGTCTGCTTGCAATCATCCAGTCTGTGTTTGGTCTCTCCAACGTATGGAGAGAATGGACTGCAAAGAGAACAGCGAATACAATAAACCAGACTGAAGAAGATGAATGTGAAGTGCTGCTTCACCTGAAAAAAGCGTTTGGGCCCTGGGATGGTGAGCAGGGAGGAGGTAAAGGGGCAGGTGTTGCACTTCTATGATTAAATGGAAAGGTGTCAAGGGCAAGAGATGAGGTGTTGGATATAACAGAGGCATGAACCAGCGTGTCTTGGAGAGAATAGCCCCTGCAGAATGCTGCCAGGGGAATGGGGGGAAGATGTGTTGAGTAGTGGCATCAGGCTGGAGTTGGCAGAAATGGCAGAGGATGATCTTTGGAATGTGGAGTCTGTTAGGGTGGAAGTGAAGACAAGGGGGACTCTATCCTGGTTCTGGGAGAGAGGGATGGGAGTGAGAGCAGTGGTCCAGAGGATGGGTTGGACACGGCTGAGAACCCTAAGGACTTGAAATGTTGGCTCTATTCTTTCTCTACAGATGCTGGCAGACCTGCTGAGATTTTCCAGCATTTTCTGTTTTTGATTCAGATTCCAGCATCTGCAATATTCTGCCATCAGCTATTTAACACTACTTGGAGGTAGGAATTTTTGCCCCATACATGGGAGGAAGCTACATTCCAGGACACAGCTGGCCAATCCGATTAGCTAGTAGCTTTGTAGTCCCAGCAAGCATTATCAGGACTACTGTCCCTTGGTGGAGCTACACCAAGTACCCAGAGCACAGATGTTTGGATCAGAATGGAGGTAGGTGAGGGTTTCTCATAGTCAAGATGGTAAGAAGACTGCAAAGGAGAAGGAGGATTAAAAAAGATGTTGAGTGATGGGGTGAGGAATTGGGAAACATCTAAAGAGAGGGGACAGACATTGTGGAGGGGTCCTCTGACTGGTAAGGGTACCACTGATGGAGGGCTCCCTACCCATAGATTTCCCTCTCCTGATCTGTTAACAATCTTATTATTGAGACCGTGCAGAAAGTGGTCTTCATGTGGTCACAATTGGCTATTTAAGGTCGTCAATCAGGATGAATATAGGCATGCTGCCCTAGGCTACATCCACCACCATTACACATGCACCCACTAAAATCATAAGGGCACTTTTCAGTCGATTGAATCTCTTACAAGGTGTCTATTCTCTAAAAGTCAACCATACAATAATAACTGTTTTAATTTCAAACTTATCAAATTTCAATCTCACACCTAACAACATCACTAGGCTCATTGCCACAGGAAATCCACAGGTCCATCTGAAAAGAGAGAACATTGACCCCTTTGGGCATTAGAAAGTTGGCCCCTATAAAGAAAATGACCAAAAAAGTGATAAACAGACAGCAAGAAAAAAATGGCTGTTCTGGTATAATTAATATCTCTAATAATTTATGTAATACAAACTGTTATAATAAAATTAATGGCTCTTGCTCTGCTGGTAATTTAAAAAGTGATAGATACATATCGGATGTGACTGCTCAGCCAAGAAACTATTTGCACTGGGGACCAATTGAAAATTTATAGTTTTTAAAAAATGCCTACTTCAACAGAATTCTTTACTGCATTCTAGTTTATTATGACACTGTGAGCAACATAGTAAATGATTCTGATGTCTTCATACAGTTTCCCTGTCATGATCATTAAAAATTGAAATTCTGAAATGATAACAGCTAAGCAAATTAGAAGAATGCAATCACACGTGAGAAAAATGGATAAGGTATACTGCAACTATTAAACATTTGAAATTGATTTACATATTATAACTTAACATTCATAAGAATTTGTATTAAAGTGACCAATGCTTTGAGTTGCTATTGTTCCACTGCTCCCACACCACTGATGCCCAAACTCATCTCACTGTCCACCTGCGGACACTTGCAACTTAATCCGAAGTCATTAGGGATGTTTACATTCTATTCTCTCTGTTGTGATGAGACATGATATAAAATGTTGGTAGCTCCAGCCAGCATCCTGCAACTTGGCTGAGTGCCATTTAACACATACAAATCCAATTGTTAACATGGAGGGCATCACAGCCAAACTGAATTTTGCAATCTCCAATTTCCAAATGTCTCCTCTTAAACGTGGATCAATGGAGAATGCACCAATAGCAATGAAGAGGAGTTGGGGAGTGGGGGTGGTGTCAATATTCAGGCCATTGGAAAGTGAGCAGATAACAACAGACGGAGCAGTAGAATGTGAGGCTGACTCTGAGGTCTTCCCAGTTTGTAATTCAATTTATGGCTCAGTTCTCATCACCATTGGCAGAATTTTGGGGGGTTAGACTTTGTTGATACAAAGCAGTACCATAGGCCCTTCCACAATCCCGTTCTTTTCAAGTTAATGCAATCAATACATTACATACTCCTCTGAGTCCTAATGTTGCAGATTTTGATCTCTGTATACTTGAGGAACAAGCTAAAATGGATAGACTGTAGGGGTCACTGGAAAATGGGCAGGGTTCAATGATAGGGAACAATGAAGAGAAACACATTAATGGAGAACAGACAAACCTAACTGATGTGGTACAAAAACAGAAAAATGCTGGAAAATCTCAGCAGATTTGACAGCATCTGTGAACGGAGAATAGAGCTAACATTTCAAGTCTGGATGACCATTCATCAGGCTCATGTTCTAGTAAAGGTTGAGGGAGAATAAGCAAATGATCAGTAGAGGCTGAGACAGGGAAATCAATTGAGGGTGAATGGGGGATTAAATGAAAGTGAGCAGAAGATTAATAAATCATGAATGGAGGGAGAGTTTGGTGGAGGTGCTTTCTTTCCAATGATCAGGAATTTGTTTGTCGATTTCTTGGGCAAGGATATCAAGTGTTCCTCTGGCCGAGATCATTGAACAAAATGTGGAGATGAGAATTCAATCTGGGACATAATACATCTAAGTGAACTACTTAGAGAGATAGAAATTCACTTCTATCTCCTCAACGTATCTGCAGTTCATTAAAAAACCCCAGCTATTGTTTCCCATCCACAAAATTTCAAAGCAGTTTTTGCATACTTGCTAAAAGAAGGAAATATCACAATACCAAAAATCAACGTTGTTTGTCCCTTGAACTCTATGAATATTACTTTCATTTAATGGTGTATTCTTATTGTATTTAACATTTGTAATATTCAATATATCTACTAAATTATAATATAGATAACATGAAAGCTATAAGGATTTCAATTATCTCATCACTGATTTCCAATGCACAGCTCTACCACACAGCATCTATAAAATGATCATTATTTCAGATACTAGATATTGTAAAAGTGGAATTGGAGAACTGCATAAAATTATGATATTATTTCACCAGTTGTGTTTTGGGAATATTAAAATATACTTTGGGCAGATAGCTGTGTCATGGTCTTTAACTAGCTGATTAGTTTTGCCAAATAATGATTGTTCATCTGAACGCAGAGGAAAAGGGAGGACTTGCATTTATATAACAACTTCATGGCATTTCAAATGCTTCACAACCAATGAAGTGTAATGTTGGGAAATATGGCAGCTAGATTGCACAGAATAATGTCGCTCAAGCAGCAAAAAACTGCATGAACTGGCTTATCAGACAAAATTGTCCATTTAAGTTTATTGGGTAGAACTTGAACTCATAACAATCCAGTTGAGAGTGAAGACAAGAGTGAATACAACTGTGATACCTCCCACATGTTAATAGTCAGTATCAGGATTCAAGAACAACACGTTGGCTACAGCAGTAAGTGACTTCCAGCTCTGGGACCAGTACAAGTTAATGGCTGGAATTTTACAGCCCATCCACCAGAGGATTGGTGCGGGTGAATGGTGCACCATGGAGAAGTCCATTGACCTTGGATGGGATTTTATAGTTTTGGGATGAGCGAGGCCATAAAATCCTGCCAATGTCACCAGGACACATAACACGGGTGCCTCAGTACATCTTCCATTGTGTTCCTTCTTGTATCTGTATCTTTTTTGTCTTTATCTGTATTTGTATCTTGTATCTTTTATGGATGAGAAGGGAATGGTTTAGTTAGGAGGGGCATTGCTTTTTATTTTGGTCGGCACAACATCGAAGGCCGAAGGGCCTGTTCTGTGCTGTATTGTTCTATGTTCTATGTTCTATCTGTTACAATGCATTGTCTAACATTCAAACTTTAAGAAGAACAATTACATTACAAATCTAGACCATGCATCTTGGATGATTTTTCTCTCTTTTCCTTTTGACTGAAGTAATTAGGTTGGATTTTACAGGGTGCTCCAATCACCCATACCACCCACCAATCTAGGGTGTCAGAAGAAAGCAGCCCACGATCCCAACAGCTGCCCCTCAGCAATTTAATGTTTAGGGCAGTGTCAATTGCTTTAAAGCAAGGCTTGTTACCTCTCTCGGTAGGACGTCTCATTTTAGAAAGCTGCCAGCCATCAGATGGCCAGCAGCCTTAGATAATGGTGATGGCTACCACCGGAACTACAGGCAGTCCCACCACACTGACGAACCCAGGTATTGCAGTGTCAGGGATCTCAGTGAGGAGAGTACGGGGTCTGAGTTCAAATTGTCAGGGAGAGGGTTGAAGGGGAGGATGACCTTGTGGGGAAGAATGCCTCCCATGGGCCCAAGCAACCTGCAAAGAATGTTTTCCACAATCGTGCCCAGCACCAACCCATGCAGATAAAGCTGCCAGGCTTCTTACATGGTGTGAGCCTCAACTAGCATGATAAAACATCAGCATGAATGGTATGTGGATAAACTGGAAATATATAAAATGTCGGTTAGGCCACAGCTAGAGTATTGTTGCAGTTCTGGAATCCATATTATAGTAAGGATGAGGTAGCAATGGAAAGAGTGCAGAGGAGATTTACCAGGATATTGCTGGCTGGTAACTTTTAGTTATGAAGAAAGATTTGATAGACTGGATTGTTTTCCTCGGATCAGAAGAGACTGATTGAGATATATCTGATTGAGATATAGATACAACAAACATTGACACATTATCTCACAGACACACATTCCTCTTTTTCTTTCACACAAACATACATACCTCTTGTTTTGCTCACACATACATGCTTACACTCTTTCTTTCTCACACATACAAACACACCGCTCCACTCTTTCTCTCACACATCACACACTCTTCTTTCTTCCTTACACACACAAACACACACAGAATGGTCCCTCACTCACTCTTCTCATTGCTGACACACAAACAGACACATGAACATAGTGATCCCCAGTGCCACCACCCAGACCTGCCCCTCCGCCCACCCAAACTCTGTCATCTCTCTCTCAGTAAGAGTCTGGCAACACCAATTTTAAATCCAACCGATTTATTTGATAGTAAATCTGCTAGCTTTCGGCGTTTGTGCCTTCGTCAGGTGAATAAGGTGTTCTGGTCTCAGTTGGATTTAAAATTGATGTTGCCAGACTCTTACTGAGTTTACCCAGTCCAACGCCGGCATCTCTACATCATCTCTCTCTCACACAGACACATACACCTCTTTCTTCATTTCACACACACACATACATGCTGAATTTCTCTCAATCGCATCCCTCATTCTGACATGTATAAATACACTCACCTCTCTATCACCCACACATACATACACTCACAGATTGTATAAGCACACGTGAGTGAGAAACACTGATTCCAATCTCTCTCCTCCCTCTCATACAGAAGTACACATAAAGATACCAGATCTACTCTATCTAACACACTATCACTGTATCTACCCTATCTACCCAAAGGGTGGTTAGGGAGTGGAATGCCCTGCCTGCAGCGGTTGTAGATGCGCCAAGTTTGGTGGCGTTTAAGAGGTTAGTTGATAAGTATATGGAAGAGACGGGAATGGTTTAGTTTGGAGGGGCATTGCTTTTTATATTGGTCGGCGCAACATCGAAGGCCGAAGGGCCTGTTCTGTGCTGTAATGTTCTATGTTCTATGTTCTATGTTCTATATATAAAATAATGAGGAGCATAGATAGACAAGAAGAAAGCTTTTACCTTTCTTCTTGGAGGGATAGACAAGAAGAAAGCTTTCACCTTTCTTCAGGGAGCATTGACTTAAGGTAAGGAACAGGATGTTTGGAGGAAATGTGAGGAAGAACAATTTTCACACAGAGGGTGGAGGGAGGCAGGGACTCACTACTTGAAAGGATGATGGAGGCAGAGACCATCATAACATTTATGAAGTATTTAGATGTGCACTTGCAATGCCAAGGCATACAAGGCTATGGGTAAAGATGAGATTAGAATAGATAGGTGGCTGGTTTTGACCAGTGTAGATGTGATGGGCAGAAGGGCCTTTTTCTGTGTTGGATACCTCTATGACTATGACAATAGGCTGAAGTCTATTACCTTCAAACCATATAGTGGCCATTTAAACTTGTCCATTTAAATCTATACAATACTTGAGGTTGACCCTGGAACCTTCCTGGTTTAGTTTGCATCAACACTGACAGCATTTTGGGGGGATGACCTTTCGTTTCTTGAAACGAATCAGTGCCATAGGTCCTGTCACCGTCCCATTCTTTTCAAGACTGGTGGCCAATGCAGTTAACGCATTCTCCTCTGAGTGTTGTTCCCAGGCCTAATGTCGCAGATTGCCATCTCTGTATTGTTGAGGAATACACTGTTGGGCATGATTGGAGTTTGAATCTCCTGTAAATGGAAATGGCAAGCCAAAGCATTATTATGGAGAAATCTCGTGCATTGTTCACTGGACCTCGGAGCAGTTTACAGATTGGGGAAGGGGTGAGACTTGGTTGGCAATGCTGGATAGAAACACATGGAGAGCGAACAGGAGTAAAGGGGAAGTGGAATTGAAAGCAGTGAAGAGGTGATTGTGAGAGAAAGGTACAGAAAGAAAAGAACAACATGATTGCAAGACTGAAGTTATTGAGAACATTAGAGCAAAGGAGCATTAAAGAGGAGAGGAATAGAAGCATAGTTGAGAGGGGTGTTTTGGAATGGAGAGAGTGTGAGATAGCAGCAGTACTTTGGGATGAGAGGAGGATGGAGAGACGTAGCATGATTGGAGAAAGTGAAGAACAAATGTTCCAATGTGAATGATTGCCCATGTGAACCAGATGGAAGGAGCCATGAAACAAAGAACAAAGAACAAAACAGCATGGGAAACAGGGCCTTCGGCCCAACAAGCCCGCGCCGCCACCCCAATGTTTCCACCTCTACCTGTAAGACAGAAGGAAAGGCATCAAGTTGATAGCAAGGAGGTACAAGAAAATTACATTAACTTCCTTATGTGGGAGTAGAAAAGAGGAGAGAAGAAGAGGGCCAGGCTCAGCGGAAGCTGTTAGTCAGTTTCTGTTTATTTTCTATAAGGTATGCATAACTTTGGTGTTACACTTGAATTATTGAGAAATGCCAGCTTCACATTTTTTGACTAAATCATTGCTACTAAGCCAAAAGTTTTGAACTCTCTACTAAACAGCACTGTTGGAGCATCTCCCTCACGTGCCTCCAAAAATTCAAAAAAGCAGTTCTGCACCATCTCCATGGATGGTCAATAACTATTTGGCTCACCTATGCCCCAGAATACTTTTTTCAAATTATCATTCATCAGTAGTGTTAAATAATTGAATAAGTGCAATATATCTGTAATAAAAGTTTATCCGAACAAAGCCCAAACACAAGCCATAATCTATGATTTAGCAAGATGAATTCACAGCAATGTAGTGATTAATCAAAGGTGATCCCTACTGAACTGTAAATTAATTTCAGATCTGAAAGTATTTTGTGCCAGTGTTATATTGTTACCTTGATGCCATTACCAAGAAACTTCTTTTCTTCAATACCTGATTCTATATTAGAAACGTAGAAAAACTACAGCACAAACAGGCCCTTTGGCCCACAAGTTACGCCGAACATGTCCCTACCTACCGTGTACTGATCCAAAAGCCTCTTAAAGGACCCTATCGAATTCTTCTACTCATCACTTCCTTGAGGAAGTGTTCGCTAATTTCAATTTGACCTGCACGTAGGCCTGCACATAGGCTGATCACACTTTGCCCAATTGGATTTTCTTTTAAAATATATTTTCACGGTTCTATAAGTAGCTCCTAGTCACAAAATTGTCTACAACATGATTCATACTTAGTTAGCTGATGAATATAGCAAGGAAAATAAAAGAAAGATGTCAAAAACTAACTCCAAAGCATAGTTGACATACACAAATTGAATGGGATATGTTGGCATGGAGATTTACAATGGTAAATTTAAATCAAACAAGTGTGACCAAAGAATTGCAGGAAGAAGTAGTAAAGTGTGCAGATGGGAAATGTAGTCTATGGAAATGCTTTTCTAATTTATTTAAATGATTTTGGTTCTGGTCTTGGAACACTCTAGTCCTTACTATAGATTTTACTTAACAAGACATTACATGATTGTGTGTTGGTAAACTTGCTGAATCCTGTGACAGGTTCATATGGTTAGAAACAAATGAATTTAATGTACTCATTAGTGGATTGCAGGGGAATTAATGGAATTAATACAGTGCTTTTGTTTACCAATTATCAAAGAAAACATGAAAATGTTCTAACATTTCTATGGTTAGACAGATGGGATTCTACATTTTTTTGTATTAACAATAAAATGCTGGTCTATATTTTTAGTTTATCAGTATGAGGGATAGCCAGATTACCAAGAAAATGCACTTTCCCACTTCCATCAACAGCATCAAGATTTTTCAGGTACATTAACCAGATACACAGTAAAGTCTTCCCTCCCTGTCCCAACTTGTGCACCCACTACTGAATAATTCTGGCATTTCCATTGGCCACAGTGTAATTTTTGATTTTGATTTGTTGATTTTTTTTTTGCCCACTGGGAACTGGGTCAAAATTGTACAATGAAGAAACTAGCATCTTACCAAATTAGATTGATTGCAATCCCATGAGGTTCTTCGAAAATGTGACTGAACACATTGACGAAGGAAGGGCGGTGGACGTAGTGTACATGGACTTTAGTAAGGCGTTTGATAAGGTCCCACATGCAAGGCTTCTGGAGAAGGTGAGAGGGCATGGGATCCAAGGGGCTTTGGCCTCGTGGATCCAGAACTGGCTTGCCGGCAGAAGGCAGACAGTGGTTGTGGATGGGTCTTGTTCTGCATGGAGGTCGGTAACCAGTGGAGTGCCCCAGGGATCTGTTCTGGGACCCCTGCTGTTTGTCATTTTCATAAATGACCTGGATGAGGAAGTGGAGGGATGGGTTAGCAAGTTCGCCGATGATACAAAGGTCGGTGGTGTTGTGGATGGTCTGGAGGGATGCCAAAAGTTGCAGCGGGACATAGACAGGATGCAAGACTGGGCGGAGAAGTGGCAGATGGACTTCAACTCAGATAAATGTGTAGTGGTCCATTTTGGCAGGAATAATGGGATGAAGGAGTACAATATAAGGGGTAGGAGTCTTAGCTGTGTTGTAGAGCAGAAGGATCTAGGGGTCCGGGTCCATAGAACTTTTAAATCGGCGTGGAGGAAGCGGTCAAGAAGGCGTACGGTGTACTGGCCTTCATTAATCGAGGAATAGAGTTTAGGAGTCAGGAGGTAATGATGCAGCTCTATAAGACTCATGTCAGACCCCAGTTGGAGTATTGTGCGCAGTTCTGGTCGCCTCATTATAGGAAGGATGTAGAGGCTATTGAGAGGGTTCAGAGGAGATTTACAAGAATGCTGCCTGGATTGGGAGGCAGGCCTTATGAAGATAGGATGAGGGAGCTGGGACTCTTCTCACTGGAGAGACGTAGGTTGAGAGGCGACCTGATAGAGGTTTATAAAATGTTGAGAGGAATAGATAGGGTGGACTCTCAGAGACTATTTCCCCGAGCTGAAATGGTCACTACGAGAGGACACAGATTTAAGGTGCAGGGAAGCAAATACAAAGGAGATGTCAGGGGTAGGTTTTTCACTCAGAGGGTGGTGAGTGAATGGAACTGACTGCTGTCGGAGGTTGTTGAGGCAAACTCACTGGGGTCTTTTAAGAGACTTCTGGATGAGTATATGGAAAAGAATAGGATAGGGGGTTATAGATAGGTCTGTGGATTGGTAGATGTGATTGGCGCAACTCGTGGGCCAAAGGGCCTGTTTGTGCTGATTTGTTCTATGTTCTATGAGGTGAAAGGAGGTCCAAGTCTTCCATTCCCTATTGATGACCCAATGTAGGAATCCACTATTCATTCCTATCCAATGTAAGAAGAGTCTTCCTATTCTCATTCAGAATGTTAGTGTTTTTGGATCGTAAAATGCTTGTAGTTAATGTAATTTACAATGACCTTGTCAATATAACAGAGACATTCCCCTTTCCTCCATTCTCCCATCCCTATCCTCTGCTTCATCATTTGGTCTTCCAAGTAAACTGACATGGACAAAACTTGAAAGAATAAAATCTTATTTGAGACCCATATCCTAGGAATCCCTTCATCTTGTCAACATTTTCTGCACATTGCTTTGAGGATAGCCTTCACAGAAATGAGCCTTCTCTTCTTTGCCCCATCTCAGAACTGATGTGAAAGTGAAAAGACTTCAACAGTGGAAAAGCTAGTTCATAGAATCATAGAATCTCAACAGTGCCAAAAGCCATTTGGTTCATCGAGTCTGCACCAACAACAATCCCACTCAGGCCACTTCCCCGTAATACCATGTATTAACCCTGCTAATCTTCTTGACACCAAGGGGCAAGTTTAGAATGACCAACCAACATAACCTGCACATCTTTGAACTATGGCAAGAAACTAGAGGACCTGGAGGAAACCCATGCTAACATGGAAAGAATGTTCAAACTCTGCACAGTCATCTAGAGCTGGAATTGAACCCAGGTCCTTGGAGCTGTGAGTGGCAGTGTTAACCACTATGCAACCATGCTGCCCATGTTGATAGTTCCTGAAATGTAACCAATCTGATTGGTGCATCTGACGTTCTGTAGTCATGTGACTATGTCATGAGGCTGCTTCTGGAGGCAGACATCTTAAAGGTAGTTCAGTTAGGATTCTGGCTGAGATGAGACTCTGATGAGGACTGCTTTTGATTAATTTATTATTGTCACATTTATTGACATACAGTAAAAAGTATTGTTTCTTGCATGCTATACAAACAAAACATACTGTTCATCGAGAAGGAAAGGAGAAAGTTTTGACTGTAATACTACATTTTGCACTAAGGTGTAAAGAAAGATCAACTTAATGGAAGTAAGTCCATTGAAAAGTCCAATGGCATCAGGGAAGAAGCTGTTCTTGAGTCAGTTGGTGTGTGACCTCAGATTTTTGTATCTTTTTCATGAAGGAAGAAGATGGAAGAGAGAATGTCCGGGTGCGTGGCGTCCTTAATTATGCTGGCTGCTTTGCCGAGGCAGCGGGAAGTGTAGACAGCGTCAAAGGATGGGAGGCTGATTTGCATGATGGATTGAGCTAAATTCATGACTCTTTGTAGTTCCTTGTGGTCTTGGGCAGCACAAGACCAAGCTGTGATACAGTCAGAAAGAATGCTTTCTATGGTGCATCTGTAAAAGTTGGTGAGAATTGTAGCTGACATGCCAAATTTCCTTAGTCTTCTGAGAAAGTAGAGGCATTGGTGGCCTTTCTTAACTAGAGTATTGGCATGGGGGGAGCAGGACAGGTTGTTAGTGATTTGGACATCTAAAAACTTGAAACTCTCGATCCTTTCCATTTCGTCCCCATTGATGTAGACAGGGGCGTGTTCTCCTCTATGCTTCCAGAAGTTGATGACAATCTCCTTTGTTTTGTTGATATTAATGGAGAGGTTATTGTTGCCACACCAGTTTACCACATTCCCAACCTCATTCCTATACTATGTCTCATAATTGAGATCAGACCCACAATGATGGTGTCGTCAGCAAACTTGAAAATCGAATCAGAAGGGAATTTGGCGCACATTGATGTATAAGGAGGAAAGTAAGGGACTGAGAACACAGCCTTGTGGAGCACTGGTGTTGAGGATGATCATGGAGGTGGTGTTGTTGCCTATTCCTTCTGATTATGGTGTGTGAGAGTTAGGTTGTTCAGGATCTAGTCAGGGAAGGGGGTAAGACACAGGCCACAGAGTTTGGAGATGAGTTTCATGGAAATAGCAATGTTGAAGGCTCAGCTGTTGTCAATACATAGGCGTCTGACATAGGTGTCCTTGTTATTTGCTGTTCTTATATAGTAAGAAGTCTCACAACACCAGGCTAAAGTCCAACAGGTTTATTTGGTAGCAAAGCTTTTGGAGCACTGCTCCTTCATCAGGTAAGTGGGAGTTCTGTTCGCAAACAGGGCATATAAAACACAAACTCAATTTATAGAATACTGATTGGGAAAGCGAATTTTTACAACTAATTAAGACTTAAAAGTACAGACAATGTGAGTGGAGAGAGCATTAAGCACAGGTTAAAGAGATGTGCATTGTCCCCAGATCTCACATTAATTAGTGAGATTTTGCAAGTCCAGGCAAGTCATGGAGGTTACAAATAGTGTAATATGAACCAAAGATCCTGGTTGAGACCATCCTCATGTGTGTGGAACTTAGCTATCAGTTTCTGCTCAGCGACTCTGTGCTGTCGTGTGTCATGAAGGCCGCCTTCTCCTGAAGGCTGGATAATTTGCTGCGGACAATGGTCTATTTGAGGTTGTCTGCAGCAATCTACCCAGCCTTCAGGAGAATAGTGACCATGACACCACACAACCCTGCCACAGCAACCTCTGAAAGACGTGATGGATCATCGACATGGATGCCATCATCTCACATGAGAACACCATCCACCAGGTACACAGTACATATTCCTGCAACTTGGCTAATGTTGCCTACCTGATACGCTGCGGGAAAGGATGTTCTGAGGCATGGTACATGGGGGAGACCATGCGGAAGCTACAGTAAAGGATGAATGAACACCACTCGACAATCACCAGGCAAGACTGTTCTCTTCCTGTTGGGAAACACTTCAGCAGTCACGGGCATTCGGCCTTTGATCTTCAGGTAAGCATTTTCCAAGGTGGCCTTCATGACACACGACAGCACAGAGTCGCTGAACAGAGACTGATAGCCAAGTTCCACACACATGAGGATGGCTTAAACCATCTTGGGTTTATGTCGCACTATCTGTAATCTCCACAACTTGCCTAGACTTGCAAAATCTCACTAACTGTCCTGTCTGGAGACTATACATGTCTCTTTAACTTGTGCTTAATGCTCTCTTCACTCACATTGTCTGTATCTTTAAGACTTGATTAGCTGTAAAGATTTGTATTCCAATCAGTATTCTGTAAATTGAGTTTGTGTCTTTATATGCCCTGTTTGTGAACAGAACTCCCATTTACATGAGGAAGGAGCAGCTCTCCAAAAGCTAATGATGTTTGCTTTCAAATAAACCTGTTGGACTTTAACCTGGTGTTGTGAGACTTCTTATTGTGTTTACCCCAGTCCAATGCTGGCATCTCCACGTCATTCTTATACAGTAAGATGAAGCAGTATTCATTCAAGGAAATTAATAATGGAGAGTATTCCTTGTTTTCTAATAGGTTATGAGCCATAGATTGTACTATACAGCACAGAACATGAAGATCACCAGTTTGATCCGTGTATTGAGTTAGCTGATTTTAACCATGTCAAAAGTGAGGATTCTGTAGAAAGTGTAGGAGTGCTCTGTGTATGACAATAGTATCAGAACTTCAAAATCATATGTTCTTAGTGAATGGTCACTTAACCAAGGTGGCACAGGACTGCTTTTCCAATTTTTTGTGTCAGAACACAATATCTGATCCTCTTGTTTTCTGCTAATGACTATGTCTTTCTTGGATAGTTTCCTGCAGTGAGTAGCCTGATAATTCAAACTCTGGATCTGTATAGTCAGAAAGCAGTTGTTTCTCTCTGAAAAATCAATAGCAGCCAGATAAAAGGCAGCGAACCTTTACCTTCAGTGAAGCCTCTGGACTGAACTGTGGGCTGCATATCAGAGCATCTACAATAGAGACTGGAATACCTTACCGGCTCAAATGAAAACTACTGAAGTGTGAAATTAATAAAAAAATGAAAACTTGGTTTCAAATTTCAAAAATTCTGACTAGGGAAAATGCCAAAAGAAAGCTTTGAGGACTAGATTTTCAACTTGTCCATTTAGTCCTCAAAGCACAGTTACTGACATTGCATCTTCAAATGATAAAAGGAGCAAACAAGCTGAAAAATGAAACAAGCCCATTACAGCAGACTTTATAAGTTGAAGTACTCCTGCTTACAATCTGTGTATGTTTTTAATGTTATTAGCTCAGCAGCAAGCCTCATCACAGTCCGATTATGGAGAAGGCTGTAATGTGATTCTGTATCTTGCACTATCAGCACCCCTTTCATCTCCATCTCAACCCAGGCCGATCTGAGAATGTGGGCAAAGCACCAGAAATTAGTCCATCTCAGTCCATCTAATTGGTTGAAATACCCTTATATTTTCCTACTTTTATTTATTTAGCACAGCTTCTATCTAGCTCTGTCTTGAATTTACAAATACTCCTCTCCCCTCAGGATTTATGATTACTATGAGGGACAGTTTAACCTAAGTGGTCTGTTCATCATCATTTTGTTCTGGCTTTATTCCATGTCCCCAGTTACATCAAAGGATTTGGTTCAGATTATTTATACCCTTTTAATCTAGATAACCCTCAATGAAGTCTACCGCAAGCAATCTTTCCTCCAGTATACACATTTCCAGTTATGACCTTTCCTACGAGTTCTCACTCTTCAGTGTCAGTTGCCTTTCTCTCCAAGGTCAGGGTTCTACATAATAATCCTGATTATTTACAGGACATCAATTGAAGTGTTGTAAAACTTACTGTTGTTTGTCCATCGTCGTCAATGAAGACCTCGACACCATTAGTCATTCTGAGGCTGGATGATCCTTTTAGCTTTTATTCCACAATCTCTTTCATTAACTATAACACAGCCATCTTATCCTCTGTTATTTATCTTTATGTAATGACTCAGGAAGCCTGAGTTAAAAGGAACATAGTTTCTTACAGAATGTAAAGTAAAATCACGACTATGGTGTACACTGACTAGTCCCTATCTGAGACTACAGTTGAACACACTCAATCCTGGGCCTGTCTTATAAAAGGCTCAGGTAATGAGTTTTGGTTGGGCAGGCCAGTGTTACCAGGGGAACTCAACGTACCCCACAGGCAGATCAATCTAATGATTCCCCATAGACTTTCGCACTTTTTCCCAATCTTTAAATCCATGCAAAATGACTGATCAGGCCAATTCAGGCATGGAATGTCCTGGCACATATTGGACAAACTTGTGTAGTTCCTGTAATTGTTGTGCTGGTGGCTCTGGACTTGTGCAGTTCGCTCTTAAGTTGTGCCTCAGCAATACACCTTGCTTGGTAAGCTTGACAGCCCTTGTGGATGAGGCAGCACCAGGTGCCAGTGTTTCCCAGGTGGCCGTGTCTATGTCAAGCGACTTCACAGAAGCCTTGAATGTGTCTTTGTAATGTTTCTTCTGTTCTCCATGTGAGCATCTTTCAGCAGAGAGTTTCCCAAAAATGCTTGGGCATGTGCTTATCTGGCATACAGATGACATGAACTGCCCACTGGGTCTGTGCTGTCATCAGCAGTGTGTGGACTGATGGTAGACTTGCTCCAGAGAGAACTTCAGTGTCCGATACTTTGTCTTGGTATCTGATGTGTAATATTCTGCAAAGACAAGCCATGTGGAAATGATCGAGCTGTCTTGCATGCCTTCAATACACAGTCCATGTTTCACAGGCATACAGGAAGGTAGTGAGTACCGCACCACAGTACACCTTCAGTTTTGCTGCAGGGCTGATTCCTTGACGTTGCCATACAGTGGAGAGCAGTCTACTGAAAGCAGAACTTCCCTTCGCTATTCTGCAGTTAACTTCTGTTTCAATAGTCACTGCTTGGGGGAGGGTGCTGCCAAGATAAGTGAACTGGTTCACTGCCTGTAGTTTCTGCCCTTTGATTATGATTATGGGTTCTGTGTACGATTCATGAGCAGCAGGCTGATGCATGACTTCGGTCTTTTCAATGTTGACGGTGAGTCCAAAGTTGTCACAAGCCATGGAAAATTTGTCCATGCTGGCTTGCATCTCTGGCTCTATGTAGGGTACAGTATCAGCAAAGAAGAAGTCTCTTAGAACAGTCTCTTCACTTTGGTAATAGCTTGAAGTCTCCTCAAATTGAAGAGCTTCCCATCCACTCTGTACTTGCTTAGTAAAAGCCTACTATTAACCTCATGGTCTACTATTTTCCTCTTCTGGTGTGACACTCTATACAAATGGTTTCCCTGAGCTATCAGCCAGTACTTCCAGGTCCCTTATGAAATGCAGTGGATTAACATAGCTGTTTTTATTTTCCCTCTGCTAATTCACTTTCCCTGCTCAACACTTTATTTGTTTACAGATACTTATCTATCCAATCCCTAATGGCTTCAGATCGCTCTGTTACCACTTCACATTCATCCTTCTCTTCCATTTATTTAATGTTAGTAAGTAATAGTTCACTCCAATTAAATTTCAGTTATTCGGAGATGATCCTTTTAGCTTTTATTCCACAATCTCTTTCTCTAACTACAATACAGCCATCTAATCCTGTAGCATTTATTTTTATATAATGACACGGTAAGCCTGACTTAAAAGGAACATAGTTTCTTATAGGATGCAAAGTAAAACCACTACCATGGTGTACACACACTAGTCCCTAGGGAGTACAGTTTAGCAGGGTCAGTCCTAGGCCTGCCTTATAAAAGGCAATGAGTTCTAGTTGGGTAGGCCATTGTTACCAGGGGAACTCAACGAACCCCACAGGGAGATCAATCAAATGATTCCCCATAGCCTTTTAGACTTTCTCCCCAATCTTTAAATCTGTGCAAATGAAACAGAATTCTGGAAATACTCCACATGTTTGGCAGCATCTGTGGAGAGAGAAACAGTTAACATTTCAGGGTCAATCAGACTGAAGAAGGTAATCAACCTAAAAAAAAAACCCACCAGCTACAGGAATCATTGCAGATGAGACTGGAAAATTTGACAGGCCAGCAAAAATCTCTATCGATTTCAGGAGGGAATTTCTACTTCCATCAATTAGCTCCGTTTAACATAGAACAATACAGCACAGAACAGGCCCTTCGGCCTTCGATGTTGTGCCGACCAAAATAAAAAGCAATGCCCCTCCTAACTAAACCATTCCCTTCTCTTCCATATACTTATCAACTAACCTCTTAAACGCCACCAAACTTGGCGCATCTACAACAGCTGCAGGCAGGGCATTCACTCCCTAATCACTCTTTGAGGAAAGAACCTACCTCTGATATCCGTCCTATAACTCATACCCCTTAAGTTAAAGTTGTGTCCCCTCGTGCTAGCTTTCTCCATCCTAGGAAAAAGGCTATCACTGTCCACCCTATCCAAACCTCTAATCATCTTATATGCTTCAATAAGATCCCCCCTTAGCCGCCTCCTTTCTAACGAAAACAACCTCAAATCCTTCAACCTCTCTTCATAGGACCTGCCCTCCATACCAGGCAACATCATAGTAAACCTCCTCTGTACCCTCTCCAATGCCTCCACATCTTTCTTATAATGTGGCGACCAGAACTGCACACAATACTCCAAGTGCGGCCGCACTAGAGTTTTGTACAGTTGCAACATGATGCTGCGGCTCCTAAATTCAATCCCCTTGCCAATAAAAGCTAAGACTCCATATGCCTTCTTAACAACTTTATCCACTTGACTGCCTACTTTCAGGGATCTATTGACACATACACCAAGATCCTTCTGTTCCTCAACACTATTAAGAGCCCGACCATTAGCCCTATACTCTACACATTTATTGTTCCTGCCAAAGTGCATTACCTCACACTTTTCCACATTAAACTCCATTTGCCAACTCTCGGCCCAGCTCTGCAACTTGTCCAAGTCACTCTGTAAACTAAAACACCCCTCTTCACTATCTACCACACCACCAACTTTAGTATCATCTGCAAATTTACTGATCCATCCCTCAATACCCTCATCCAGATCATTTATAAAATTTACAAACAGCAGGGGCCCCAAAACAGACCCCTGAGGCACACCACTCGTCACCGAACTCCACGATGAAAATCTCCCATCAACCTTCTCTCTTGTAAACACAAGAGTGCTGAATATTTCCTGCATTTTCTTTTTTGATTTCATATTTCCAGCATCTGCAAGTTGTTTATTTAAACTCTTCAGAATTCAGAGTCTTCACTAAATTCACAATACTCTAATTCTGACATGCCATTGTAGGTTTCTTTCAATTCTTCCCATTTGTGACTATATATTAGGGTTATTTTTGCAAAGCTTTTCTTAAAATTTTCTTCTCCAGCGTGGAGATATGTGGAGAAGCTTGTAACCCAGCCTGAATCAGTCTTCGCCTTCCAGCATCTCAGGATCAGGACCCCTATAATCATGGCTTAGAAAATGACACATGCAACTCATCCTGATCATCATCAGCTGCAGGATGTAACCATGATGGGTAAAATCTTGAAGTAACTGATCTGCACGCAATGGGCAGGTAATAGTGGTTCTCATGAACCCATTTGTAATTGAAATGGGCTTTGCTATGGTAATAACATCACTTTTGTATTCTGCACATTTTGGTTTTTTCCTATCAATATAGCCTCACATTTCTGCATATTATGTTTCATTTGCCAAATGTTTGCCAACTTGCTTAGCCTTTCCAATCCCCTTGCAGATTGTTTGCATTGTCCTCACAATTCATGAGCTTTGTGTCATCAGCAAATGTGTGAATATTTTGTTTAATCCCCACATCCAAATCATTGATATAGATTGTGAACAGCTAGAGCCCAAGCGACAATTCTTTCGCTACCCATTAGTCACAGCCTGCTAACTGAAACTGACTATATATTTCTACACTCTATTTTATGTGCATTAACCAGTTCTCAATCTATACCAACCATAGTTACCCCAACCCTCCCCAGCTCTCCCAATCCCATTGCTCTAAACAGGCAATTGGAAATTTATCTGAGGAATTGAGCAACAGGAGTGTGCTCCCTCAAACTTGAGTTAGAGTGCCCCAAAGAGATTTAATGACCAGTCGGGCAGGAAACACAAATGTTTTTTCACTTGTAGGTGCCAACACCCACACTCTGACTTCCCCACCATTCTCCTACACAACACTCCTTGGGGCTACATACTCTGCAACTGTACTCATTCCTCTCTGTCCAGGAACCATCTTGAACTTGCACCAATACCACGCACAGCTTCATTTTTATGTCTCATATCACCCTTCACAAATATTGCTCTCCCTTCCTCTCCACACAATCTATTTTTCATATTCCTGACTCTGCTCTCTTTCCTGCAAAGGGTAGTTCAGATCTGGGAATACCTTCCAATGAAAGCTACCTTGAGAGCCACTGGAAATGGATGCTTACCTCTCTCAATGGGAAGGAGAGCCTGTTTCAAGAGGCTGAGATGTGAGTAAGGACCTCCCTGAAGACCTATTCCTCCTGAGGCATTGGTGCTTAGACATTCCAAAAGAGCTGATCCTTTACCTGTCGACAGGGCTATTGCCTCCTTTCAGCTGGATCCCTTGTGCCCATCTCCTTTTTGTGAGAGGGGAGCTACTGCTCATGGCTATTTCCTTGTTTCTCATCAAACCAAACATTCCATACACTGCCCCCGTGTTGATGGGAAGGCTGACAGTAGGAAAAATCAGATCCAAATGAGCAAGGTCAATGGTAGGTGCAATGACTTCCGGAAAAGTTGAAATCATCTGTGAGCAGTGAGCAAATAGAGAGCATAGTTTTTTTCAAATAGGCAGAATAGCAATGATATAGCTTCATTGTCTAAAGGCTTTCCAGCCTGCCAATTTCATTGTGCAATGACTCCCTGCTTCGCTTTTACCTCCTTGGAGTCACCTCCTTGGCTGTTTAAGGCTGGAATGCTCACCTAAACAGAATTAAATTGTGTATATAAGTACTGGAATCACTGACTCATCAGCACCTTTGGTGTTTCTCGCTCAATCCCAAATGTGCCTTTGTTAAACTTGGAAGTGAACAAGATTTGCTTTCAACCCAACCTATTTTTATAGGCTTTTAACCACTCATTGAACTTGAAGTTAAAACCAAACCTGTGCCCCCTTGGCAGTTAAAATTTCCTCCATGGACTTCAAAAATAAGTAATTTCTAATTTTTTATTGAACAAATCACTAAGCTCAGGCCACATGACAAGTCGTCACTCACAAACCAATGCAAATTCATGCAACATTACTAATGATCTAATCCAGAGCACCATCTGAGCTCGTTGCCATAAAACTGCCCAATATCTCAAACATGAAATTGTTTTTCTTTTGCTGTTCAAAGTCTAAAAATTCACCCAGTGGTCCAATGATCCATTTGGCAATTAACCATTAGGGCTCTCCATATATCTGTCAGGCTCCCACATTAAGCTACTGACAACCACTCCTGTGCTTTTCTCCTGACAAGTGTTAGAAGATAATTAAAGCACTGACTGCACATTGAAATAAAATGTGTATCTGTAAGGGGAGTTAGGCAAAATTTATGGATCAAAATTGATTTGATTCAGAATAGATTAAGAAGGTTCTGGTGGAAGGGCTAAAGTCTGAATCATCCAAAACTCTGCCAATTTGTCATGCACTCAAGTTTTCGATGCATCAGAAGTTTGCTGATCTTGGAGAGCAGAGAGAGGCACCTCGGAGTGTCAGCAAAATCCAAGTGACGGATGAATTAATTTCAAGTGCTGCAGTTAAAGTGCCCACGAGAAATTTTTATGCGCTTGTAAAGAGAAAAAAAAAATCAGGTTTACTGTTTTTGCAGTTTACTACTGATTCTTTGATTTAAGCCATGTTTAATTGGGAAAAGAGGCAAGTCAGCATCAGATATGGCAAACTGCAGTAACACAAGAGGCACATCAAAGCTAAGAAAGCCTTCGATTTGAACATCATTCTTTCACTTTTTAATCTCATAATCTAGATGTGATGTGTTCGAACTGTGACCTCGAAGCTGGAGGAAATTAGCACAAAATTAATAAGCTCTAAGCCAAGCAAGATATTAAAGCATTCCTCCCTCCCCCCATTCCCACCCAACAAGTTAGTGGATAGATTGGAAAACATGCTGCATGAAGGCAGAACTCAGTCTCTCTGTTGGGTTAGCCGGGCATCCAGGAGGTAAGCTTCTCTGAACATAGGGATGAATATACAACAAGGTTGCTGGTGGGATGTTATGGTCTTCATGTGTGAAAGAATTACAAGCCACTCAGGATTGCTGCAGATACAAATGGTATCTCTCCCACTTTGTTCTTCAGTAACTTCTAACTCTCTAAAAATCATAACTTGTTTTGGAATTGAATGATCTGAGGAGGATCACACAGTTCCGATTAGCTTCCAGGAAAGAGCTAATTATCTAATCACCAATCTCACCCTCATAATTAACTTTCAAACATTTTCTTTATGCTGTAACTGTTTCTCCAGTTTAGAGGCATTGCAATGGGCTGTTCAGTTGGAGTTGGCTCTCTCTTTCCACTTAGGCTCCAAGTATTCTGTGTATCCGTTCTTCCTCCTCCTTGAATCCAATGTTTGTCATTAGGATTCCAAATCTGTTACCAAATCATTCTGTCCCAGCCAATTAAATCTGTGGAACTCCTTATCTCAATTAGTTTTCACATCCTTCTCCTGTGAAAATCCAATCTCGGTCGTACTACATTGCAATATGTTCCAGCTTTGCTCTTTCTCTATTGAATAGAAATATGGTTTTATACAGAAATTGAGATTATAAGGTTACTCACCAGTATTAAAGACCGCAAGATTCATTTCATTCTCCCACACCCTTGCAATCCTCTTTACCCATCTTTTCAATTTGATCATTGAACTTGCTGACATTATACAATGTGGGTGTGTGTTCTAGATTGTCAGGATCCTCAATGTGTGGTCATTAATTCCAAACCAAATTCTCTGTTCTAGAGTTTATCGCAAACAAACTATTAAGGCTCAAGTCACTTTATAATGTGGGTTCTGCACATTCTCCCCATGTCCACTTGAGTTTCCTTTGGGTGCTCCAGTGTCCTGCCACAGTCCAAAGATGGATAGGTTTGGTGAATTGGCCATGCTAAATTGCCAATAGTGTACCAAGATGTCTAGGTTAAGTGGATAAGTCATGGTAAATGCATAAGGTTACGGGGATAGGATGGAGGAGAGGACTGGGTGGGATGCTCTTTCAGAGTGTTGTGCAAATGAGATAGGCCACATGACCACTTTCTGCACTATAAGGATTCTATGATATGTAAAAACCCTGAAGTGAAATGTTTGGAACGATACATCAATACTCCTTTTCTTCAGTATCAACCTTTCCAATTTTTCTAATCTGTCATCATAGTTGAAGTTTCTCATCAGTGATATCAGTTTATCTGCTTCTCTTTATACCCCTTTCAATAACACAGTGTTTTCACTGTACCCCAGGATGGGACATGAAACTTTAACTAGGACTAATGTGGACTTTGTGCACACTCAGAGTCACCTCCTCAAACTGCTGTTTGCTTTTCTGTCTACATACTCCATGATCTTGCCCAACTTCTTCCTCCCTATCAGATCTGTGCTGATAGTTTCACAAATCTTTTATCCTTAATTCATACTGTGTTCTTCAGTTTATTGTTCTAACTTACTCATGAGATGTTAAACTCAGCTTGTTATTTGCCCTTTTAGGTGAATGTTAAAAAATTGCATTGCACCATAGAAGTTCACTGGTATCTTCACCAACATTTGTCACTCAACCAACCACCAAAATAACAGATTCTTTATTGATTTGTCTTATTGCTATTTGCGGTATTTTCTGCACACATTGGCTACCACTTTTGTCCAGGCTACAACAATGAGCGCACCTAGCAAATATTTCATTGTCAGGAAATTGTTTTGCGATATTCTGAAGTACAGAGAAGTGCTGTATGATTTTCTCCCATTCCCACTAGTTAGGCTGAATTTTACTGAGGCTTCAGAACAAAGTGGGTCCCCAGCTGATACTTGCTAGCAGAGGGACCTGCTCAACAATTTTAAAACAGGCAGCCACCTATTTGGCCACCCATCCAATTAAGGGTGTCAGATGGGCTCCAGCTGCTGGCCTGAAGTGCCACCAGAAGATGTTGGCATGGCTGAGGTAGGCCATGATTGAGAAGGCTCCTTAAGAGGAACAGGTATCTGAAAATGAATATTTATGGGGCAGAGAGCAATAGATCACGTGGCGATGAAGAAAAATCCATCCAAATGGCTCATCAGGGCCTATTCTGTCCACTGTCCCTTCTTAGTTCCAAGGACCCTTAGGTTCCACAAGTCCTATGGGCTGTATGAAACTTACATGGCCTTTTTTGATTGATATTAATGACTTGACCATACAGTATAAACTTTCAAAATCTGCAGAAGACATAAAGCTTGGCAGTATTTTGAATTATGAGGAAAATAGTGATAGAGTTCACAAGGACATGAACAAGCTGGTAGAATGATTGGATGACATTTCATACAGAGAATTTTGCAGTGTTATATTTTTGTTGGGAGAACAATGAAAAATAATTCAGAGTAAAAGGTTTGGCCTGCGTTTCCCAGTGACCATCAGCTTCCGTAAGTCAAGCCTTAATAGGTATCCTGAGCTTGCCCATCTCATCAGCATCTTCACTGGTGCAACTGGCAGGAGGCAGCTTCATAATTGGTCTCCTCTGCAATCATTATCCATTAGGCTGTTGAAGCTATGAGTCCAAGGGAGGCAGCTGCACCACATACAGCAGATCAACAGCCTGGAAAAAGATTTGGAGTTTGAAGCTGAGAAGTTCCAGCTGCAGGGAAGGGTCCCTGAGGAAAGGTGCAGGATAAATGAAGGCAGCTGAAGGTTGACGGAGGGAAGCTTCAGGCTGAGGTGTGAGAGATGAAGGGTTGAGAGTTAAAGATGAACAATGGATACCCCCAGTTTGATTGAGGGAAGGAACAGAAAGGATCAAGGAAGATAAGAGTTAGTTCAAGAGTTGCAGAGCAATAGTGGAGGTGGATAGGTTCCAGCAGGTAATAGCATTAGTGCCAATCAATATGGCTGCAAACAAACTGCTACTTTGCTGGAGGTCAGTGCTGCTTTAGGTTTTACCTTGTAGGAAATCTCTTTGTCGTGGGAGAAGTGCACTATAGAATAAGCAGTGTTGAGTATGACTTGTGGGAGGGATTCTTACTGATTAATTGAAGCTGCTCTAGGAACGAAAGCCATGACAACCAGGGTGTTCATTTCATTATGAAGAAGGCAAACACAGTTCAGTTAGTGCTTTTGCAATGAGCCTTATACACCCAATCCTTATACACCAATCCTCTTGCAACCTCAGGTGGTTGAGGGAGTATCAGTACCAGTTGAGGGACAGAGAGGTGAGGAGGAGCCCAAACAGGGCTCTCTGATTTGACAAAGAGCATTGGCACGTTCAGAAGATGTGCAATCTACATCCAGATATCTGAAAGACAATGTCAGAGATGGCTAAGGCTTTCCCAGAAGTCAGTAACTGACCTATGCAAGCTCCCTCAAGAAGACCAGCAGCCCTATGACTTTTGAGGGAATCCAATGCCAGCCACCCTTAAGGTAACTGTCATCCGAAACTGCACCACCAGCCACCCATTTCGGGCCTCCACAGCAATATGTGCAACATTTCCCAGGCTGCAACGTGTAGGTATATACGGAGGTGACCAATGCTCCATTCAAAGAGGACAGCACATTCAACAGATTCTCAATAGGTGTTGTTAGCCAAGCATTAGTGTAATGTCATGGGTTAGTAAAATGTATAGGGTAATGAATTATATATGCTATGATGTATCAGTGGTAACTAGTTATGTGCTAGACTCTCAAGTGAGAGGGTAGAACACTGCAGTCAGGAGAAATATACTTACTCTGTATATAGTGTTAATAAACCCAGTTTAAAGCAAATACCAGAGTAAGACTACAATCTATTTAAATGGATAGATCATGCATACCAGAACACTGCAACTATGACATATTTATATAAATCATATAGCAATGTGGTGATGGCTCAAGTATGAAGAAGGGTTATTGCCATTGACAGGACTACAACAAGGAAGTGCAAGAAAACCAGGTAAAAGAAAGAATCTACAAATGTACCTGAGAAGGAGGCAAACTGGAAACCAGTCATGAATTCAAAGCCAGTCAAACTTTCACTGCCTTGTCCACATTCATTGAAAGACTTTGAAGGCTCAGAAAGAGGCCAGAATTGGGAGTTTTGGAAAGAATATTTTCTCCAGTACTGAGTGGGACTGGGATGGCATGCCAAAGAGCAGTGTTGCCAGGTTAGTTTACACCTCTACACTGTAGACTAGACACCGATAATGTACTTTTGATACAGGGGATAGAAGAGACCTGCACAACTTTGATACATTCCTAAGGCCTTTGGTACGTGTTTAAGGCCACCATGGAGTTCCAGAATCAATCAAGCACTCTTCAGTAAGGCAGGCAAGTAGAACCACATTAACTGGGTCGCTCAAAAGTTCACCAGAATAGTAGAAGAGGTGGGAACACCATAACAACCATTTGAGATTCTTACATCGTAATGCAAAGATGCCAAAATTTCCCAGCAGAATGCATCCCATTTGGTGAAGCTGGAGATTTCAAGCATTTCTACAAGCCCAGCAACTTTAATAAAGGAAGGCAGCAAGAGAATATTTTTGAAATGGATTCCATCCAGGAAATGAAAAATAATCACAGACTAAATTATCAAGTCCCTCAGGGAAATAAATGGTCTTAATTAAGACTGTTGGTCAATTACAGTGCTTTGAAATTAAGGACTCTGACACCAACTTTAAAATTGATACTGGAGCTGGCGTTAACATGCTAGCTGATCACCTAGAATGGCTTCAGACTATATTTCTTCATCCATCAGACCTTAAATTGCAAGCTCCAGGTGGTACAAGCCTTCCGATAAAAGTCAGAATCATTCTTCCCTTTTGTTACAAGGGTCGACAGATTGTTGATTTACTCATGACAGCAGTGATGTTCGCAATCAATAAATGTCCTTATTGAGTAGAGATGCTGGCATATTACTAAGGATTTTGGAGAGACCAGGTGATGACCTGCATTTAGACAATTCAATGCCTTTCTTGGAACACTTTCTGAAGTGTTATGTAGAAACAGTGAATTTCCAGCCTACAGCAGCAGTTGCTGAGGATTTTTATCTGAGTAAGAAGTCTCACAATACCAGGTTAAAGTCCAACCAGTTTATTATGTAGCAAACACACAAGCTTTCATAAACACTATTCCTTCATCAAGTGTGTGGAAGGTTCTGATCAGAGAAGGGCATATAAAGTCACACACAGTTTACAGAAAATTGTGAACTGTACAGAAATTCTGTAAACTGTGTGTGACTTTATATGCCCTTCTCTGATCAAAACCTTTCACACACTTGACAAAGAACACCATTTCCGAAAGCTTCTGGGATTACTATCGAATAAACTGGTTGGACTTTAACCTGGTGTTGTGAGACCTCTTACTGTGTTTACCCCAGTCTAATGCTGGCATCTCTACATCATGACTACCATCGATTTTTATCTAATACAATGATATTCTCTCCTGTCACAGAGACACCATCCATAACAAAATCCTGAAGTCCCCTCTCTCACAGGACTCGTGAACTAGTCTTTTTTTTCAAAAAGGATCCACAGTCCTTATGGTTCAACTAACCCAAAGTCTGCACAGTAATTACTAGCAGCCATCCTGCAGGAGGTAAAGAAGAAGATGGTGTACCGACACCATATCTATTTACGATTCAAGAAGGCAGCTCACCACCACTTTCTCAAGTGTGATTATGGATGGATAATAAATGTTGGCCTAGCCAGCAACATACACATGCCATGAATTTATAATATAAACAAATCATAAATAATACTGACCAAAGAAAGCTGACTTCTAACATATTGTATTGTTCTCTACCCAGGTGAGATGTCCCTCAGTCCCTTTCATTCAGCAGCCACTAGTAAGCATAAAGTATGACAGTGTAATATTCATTCTGAACATTACAGAATGAATATGTAATTCATATTACATATGAATATGTAATATTCATATTACATATGAATATTGTAATATATTCATTACAATATAATGAATTCCAGCAAATGCACATAATGCACCCCTAGTCAGGCCAATGTAATAAATTGTGATATCTATATACACGCGCATAACATGTCAATGTCTCAGCATTTGTGTCACCCTTATGCCCTCAATGATTCATTTTCTTTTATAATCATTACATCTGAATGCAATCACAACCTGAGCAGCTGGTAAAGAGGTTGAGAGCAATACCTCATTGTGTACAATGACTATGCTGGCTGTCTTCTAGTACTCTGAGGAATTGAAGATCACAACTTACTGGGGAACTTCTGTTGGCAGTAGACAATTTATCCATAGAGGAAGTACAATGTTGACATGTCAGAGATATGACAGAACTCAAGCTTTTCTCCACTGTCACTGCAAAGTTCTGCACAGATATTGGCATTTCTGCCAGAAGTTCCCATCTATCTTTGCACCTCCATGAGGGTTATTGTAGCCAAGACCAGATGCTGGTTATCAACAAGGACTTGATCACCAACAGTCCTCCCACTGTCAGAAGCCTTGGTTCACATTGCCTCCCTCACTTGCTAGGATGGGTCTATGAAGTGATCATAAATATAAATTTCCAGAATCCTGAGTCTGTAACTATGCTAGTGGGAGAGGCAGATAACGTTTATTCTTTATCAATAGAATGGTGACTGCTTGGCACAATTGACTCTCCCCTTCTCAGTCTGTAGTGATAACCTGTCACACCAAGATAGACAAGAAGGTGCTGCTCAATATATCAGAAAATCCCTGTCTCAACACCAGCTTGGAGGCATTCTTACCCTGCTGGTTGGCTAGCCCAGCTTCACTATCTGCTTTGAAGCATCTTCTCTATTTTCCAGTTTTCTGCCAGGCTTCATTCTCATTGGTGGAGCTTTGTGAGAATAGCAATGGAGGCCCAAAAGATAACTGTGCACACGAGACAGCGGGACAGAAAGCAGGGAGTTGTGACAACAAAAATTGATAGAAAAAAAGAGGGAGGGGAGTAATGGTCACCTGATGAAAAGGTCTCAAATGAGGGATGGCGATTGTGATTTTCCAAAATGTTTTAAAGATGACCCAACAGGTGGATGACAACTTCTTCAAATTGGCAGTGTATCCCTGTCTCTGGTGTCCAGAAGCTTGGATCTTTTATCGCCCACCATGACCTTGAAATAATGCAGCCTACATTATGGATGGGCACTTCTGGCACCTGCCCCCCCCCCCGCTATAGTTTGAACACACGTGAAAAATGTATCTGTCACAAGCACTTCCAATTTGAATGCATGTGTAACTATCCTGACATGTAAGTGGAAGCAACATACCTCAGCCCTCCCATTCATAGCCGCGTTGTCAGTTGCCATGCCCTTGTTATTGAATTCTGCTCACTGTGTTCAATCCTGGGCACCACACTTCAGAAAAATGTCAAGTTTTTACAGAAGATGCAGATAAGTATTTTTCAGAAATATCCCAGGGGCAAGGGTAAGGTAAAGTTAGGAGGGTAAATTGAAGAAGCTGGAGTTGTTCTTCTCAAAGAGGAGCAAGTTGAGAGTTGTGTTAGTGTTGTTCGAAAGTACAAAGTGCCAAGATAGAACAAATAAAGAAAAATTGTTCCTCTCAAGAGCCACAGTCCACTTTATCTGCTTTTTGCGGCCCAGGAGCAGTGTAACGGGAGTGTTTTTCAAATTCTTTTCGCTGTGCATGCACAGTTGAGGGCTCGATTGGAGCAGCAGCGTTTCGGGCATAATAAGCCCCGCCCACAGCGCAATTCAGAATTGCACTCGGATTCAGCACTTTGAATTAAAATAGTAAAACCATCCTCTTGTAGGAACCTGGAGATAACCTGATTCCAAAGAGCAGCAATTAACAGTGCCTGCAGCAAATAGCCTTTTGCAACATTAATCCAGGCTCGGTGGAATCCTTGTATCTCCTGAGCAATTTTTTAAAACCTGCCTGTAATTTAACACTAAGACACATCTGTAGCCTTGAATTCATAACATCTGTGCAGTTGCATCTAGCTCCCTGCTAGGCAAGAGAATTGGACCTCCAGATAAGTAAGAGGTTAATTCCTGCATGAAACCTGGGCCACAGCCCATGGTCTCAAACTGATCACTGTAGTATAAATGCTGCAGGTTATAGGTTCCTCAAGAGGCTTTAATCGCCTGCAACAGTCATTTGGCTGAAACTAGGTGGGCTTTAGGCTCGGCACAGAGCACTGAAGTCAACCGAGGTCAATGTACAATTAAAGATAATGAAAACTGTAATCCTGAGAAGGTTCGACCTCCAAGTCAGCTGAACTAAAGGACAGGTTATAAATCTTTATAAGTATTGCTTCCCAATAGTTAGGCTGCAAGTAATTTCATTTTATGATAGCAATTAAAATCTCCTGTTTGGGGCACTGTGCGTGGGATTTTGTCAAGTATCTCTCCCAGAGTTGCACTTCCATATTTCAGCGGTCTCATATTGAGAACTATTCATTTGCAACCAAAACAGAAAATGCTGGAAAATCACAGCAGGTCTGGCAGCATCGGTACAGAGAGAAAAAAAACTTGTGTTTCGAGTCCAGAAGACCCTTTGTCAAAGCCCTTTGTTATAAAGAGAAAGATCCCTCAAACAGCAAATGTTACACATGATCAGTTAATTCCTTTTAAATAAGTTGATTCGGTTTGGGCAGAGCATCAAAAGAATTCTGTGGCCTTAGTGGAATAATAACATGGGGCCTCTTCCATGCATCTGAACAGATCAGTGAGGGCTTGGTTTAATGCCTCATTCACAAGATAGCCCCCCTGACGATGCAGCACTCCTTCAACGTTCTATTACAGTATCAGCCTGGATTTTGTGCTCCTGTTGAGTATAAATCAAAATACATTGCTTTTAGGGAAATTTTTAATGTGTTTGCTTTATAAGTCAGATCATCAGAAAGATTGCTGAATACTGTCATGCATTCTTTGATATCTACCTCAACCAGAGCCAGAGCCTTGATCTCACTTTAATGGCTATAACCATCCACTCAGGAGTAATGTTTCCATAGTTACAAGAATTGCCATGCAATTACTTGGAGGTCAGTTTTTTCTCATCCTAATAGTGAATGTTTACCGCAATAAAGAAAGACATAAATATACAGGTATTTATGTAGTAAGGGTAGGTCATGAGAAAATATGCAGGCAATTTAATAAAAAATAATAGTTATCGACCGAAACAGGTTTGTATACTAACAAAGAATCCTACTCTTGCAATCAGTTGATCATCTTACCACCTCATGCAGGCATAAAAGCCTTAATAGCTTGATGGCACCACTTTGGAGGCAATTTAATTGGGGTTAAAGCTTCTTGTACATTGCAGGCAAGCACTTTGCAAATTGTGAAGATTTTGTTTCTGTTTTTATAAATGGCTTGAAATGAAATGCAATCCTGATATTGGCTTGGGAAAGAATACACGGAACTACACTGACAGTACATTTGGTCATGCCGATTCTAAATTATCAGAGACTTTTAAACTGTAGATGGTTACATCTGGTTGATCAATGGTAGCACAACAAGCTGTGATAAAAATGTAACTATTTTAGTGATTTAGGAAATAGATTTAGTATTTAACCTTTCATCATTTTTTTTGTTCCAAAAGAAGAAAACTTCAAGTTATAGAACAAATTATATAAAACTGCGTAAAAATATGCATATAAAATGTGTTTAAACTTAAAGAAAGAAGTGAAAAATACACCTAACCTGAGGTCTGGCCTAGCTAAACATTCCCCTCAAAACTTGACCTGGCTATTCCATCACCACCAGACTATTGCCCACAATCTGTTTACTCCAAAACTGATCCTACCACCTCCCAAGCCCCACCTGTCTTTGACACAAATATTGAGCAGGTTGCAAAGTTAGGCTTATGGTTTTTATATTAATAGCTCAAATTTCTTCTGCAAATGGACTTGGAGTTTTGGAATCAGACTGGGAAGCTTTTAAAGACTTTACAGCCTCCCACTGGCTCATTATTTTCTGCAGCTGTTAGCTTTTCAATCAGTTTGTGCAGACTGTCCAGTCTTTTCTGGGCCTTTCAATGAAATTTGTTGTGTCAATTTAGTTTCAGCCACTTGACCAAATGAGTGTCATCCAACAACAATGGTTTGAAAGTCCAAAGGCTATGCAATAGGAGATAAATTCTAGTCTTTAACACTTAACTTGTGGATAACTGGTCTCATTAGCTCTCTTTTATTAAATAGCAAAACATGGAAACATATGCTGGAATTCCACTCTCCTGCCCACCACTTGGATTAGAGTGAGCAAAGGTCAGACAATGGAAATGTCCATTGATCTTGGGTGGGATTTTTCCAGTTTCAGGTTGAGCAAGACCATAAAATACTGCCCATAGAGTCTAGTAATCCATTGACCCTGCTCTTAGAGTAAATTCTGAACAACGGTAGGTGTGAATTTCACAGCAGTGTGGTTCCTAAGCATGTCCATTCAATGAAGAGGCCCCATACAGGGTGTTTTTAATAGAACATAACATGAAATGTTCTGTTTTGGATAAACAAATGTCTGTTAGTAGGCACCTTAGTCACCTTGTCAGCGTCCATTTTAAATAGTTCTAGAAGCTTCCCCAGGAACACAATCCCCAAGTTTGAAGTTATGAATGAGACATATCTTCACTTACATGACATGCCTCTGGGAAAAAAAATAGATTTTTTCATAGTAAAGCAAGAGAACTGGGATAATGCATTTGGGACATTCATTCCAACATCCACAGGTCAATTTCAAAATGCAATTTTCTGTAGCAGTTTTCTTTTCAAGCTTAGGTTTCTCATCATCTTTGGATGAGACTCCATTATAATTGATTTTCTTCAGGTGTTGGAGCTGTCATTAAGGAGGCGTGTTATCAGTCATTTTGTGTCTTCTTCCCCTTTTAGAATTCCAAGCCATGTTTTTGTCTGGTGGGCTAGGATTTTTATTGGCATTTGGCTGCAGTGCTTTGGAAACTTTGCTGACAAATGTGTAATCTCTGGTGAGCTATATTGTGAGTAGAGAGCCCCAGTTAATATCTGCAATCCTGAAAATAATAGGATTTCAGGGGCTGCTGATGAACAATATTTGTACTATGCAAATATCTATTATGGCATAACTGACCTGCTTGTACTTGCCTTAACCCTTCCATGGTTGTTTCTACAACCCATGGATTAGATCATTCTTTCTACTGTATAGTGATACATCTTATTTCAAGGGTGATGGTGGGTGATTAATTATTTTCAAGTGTTTATGGAGCATCTGGATTCACCTCTGCAGTGAATTCTGAAGCTGAATTGTTGGGTTTGATGAGGTTTGAAATTTGAACTTAATCATTCGATCTTTTAGTGGGCAGTGCCCCACCAGCTGTACCTGCATTTCCTGTGTGCTTATCCCAAATCTTAGGGTGTATCAACTTGCTTTTCCCTTCATTTCACAAATGGACCTTTCTCCAGTCTTTCCCAGGTCCTCTGGTACTCTATTGCCATCAGGTGCTTGTCCACATTCCGCTGTTCTCCCATTGTGGCATTTTGACTAAGTGAAGCATCTCTCTTATTTTGGAACTCTCTTGGTCCCACGTTAAGTACTACGAACAGAGAACAAAGAATAAAACAGCACAGGAAACAGGCCCTTCGGCCCAACGAGCCTGCGCCGTCACCCCAATGCTCCCACCTCTAACCGTGATCCCTGTCTATGTTTATAGATCTATGGATTAAAAACCTAATTTGAGACAATTTAGGGAGAATTTGTCTTGCCAATTAGCCTAAGAGCATATCTTTGGGATGTGGGAGGAAACTGGAGCACCCGGAGAAAACCCCCGCAAGTACGGGGAGAATGCACAAACTCCCACAGACACAGGCACAAATCCATGTATCTGCACAGCACAGTGATAGTCACTGAGCTGTCGTGTTGCCCATCAAATGGTCCAGGTCAAGCATACACTAATGACGTGAAACACTAGGATACTCTCAAAAAAGATCCAAGAACAGCCCTCTCATGACCCATCGCGTGTATGCCCCTCGTTAGACAACAAGGTGGACCAAAGCCCCTGTAGAATAAAAACAAGTACATCAATATCATCATCTATTTACACACCTCCCAGGGACTCCCAAGGCTCATGATCCCAATTTTAAATCAGTTTTCTATACCCCTCCATTCCCATTCTGTTCATGTGCCCATCTAAATATTTCTTAAATAACTCCAGAGTACCTGCCTCCATCACTTTACTTGGCAGCACTTTCCATACCCCCACCACCCTCTGTGTGAAAAAACTCCCTCTAGCATCCAAATTATACCTTACCCCCCTCATCCAAATTATACCTTACCCCCCTCGCCCTAAGCCCGTGACCCTTCGTGCTATTCGAGTCCATCCTAGGAAAAAGCTAGGAGGAGGTTTCCACTAACCACACCTCAGATGCATTTCTTTCAACCATTGATACTTTCATCTCAGCAGTTTTGCTCTCCTCTGGCCTTATTTTAAATTCTGTAGGCCACATCCAGACCTCAGTGGATTTGGTTGCTTGAAATTCTACTGACCCTAATTAAGCCTCTGTCAATCTTAATTGCTGGAGTTAGATGAGAGACACTGTTATGCCATTTTTTATGTCAATAGAGATCAGAAGAAGAACATTAAAGAAATGGGCAATAACATCAGGTCAATAATACCTTTATGGGCAACAGCAATGTGCCCAGAATTGCTGCAGGATGGAAGATCGAGCCCACTTTACGCTGACTTGTGATAAATAGCATCCGATATTCAAAAAGGGAAGGGGTGAATATTAAATCTACAAATTTATCTAGATAACCCTTTGAAGACATAGATACAGAAGTTACAATGTTCTAGTAATACAGTGTGGATGAAAGTGAGGTAAATTTGCCTGGGCAGAGCTCTTGCTGTTGCTACCTATTAGGTGCTAAGTAGTAAGCTGCCTGAGTTCAGTTTTACAAGACAATATGACAGATTTTAGCAGCTTGGCAGAGATCATGTCTCCCCACTCTTTCTTCTCATGTGCATTGAACAAAGGATGCATTTTCTGGAATCTTGAGGTGTTTAATAGAGGAGTCAGGGACCCTTTTGTTTCTTGCAGACATATCATGCCATGGGCTAGAGTTCTGGCTTAGAAATGTAAAACGTTGTTGGTGTATTTTGGAATCTGATTGTCTGCAGTCACAGGAGATAATGATTTTCTGCAGATTAGAAATTCCTCTGGTATGTGTGTCATGGCTAGTTAGAGTAAAGCATATATTTTAAAAATAAAAGTGATAATTTTATGGAGTAGCCAGGTTGATGCAGATACAGATTTTTCTTCCTGTCTTCTGACCAGAATAAAAGAATCCCACAGAATAACTATTCTCTGAGAAAAATGTTCTCTTCACCTCAGTCTTAAATGGGAGACCCAATTTTTAAACTATTGCTCTAGTTCTAGACTTCCCCACATTTTCTCAGCATACACCCTATCATAACCCCTCAGGATCTTATCTATTTCAATAACGTTGCCTCTCATTCTTCTAAACCACAATAGATTTAGACCCAACCTGTTCAACCTTGTTCATATGCTAATCCCTTCATTTGAGGAACCACTTGAATGAACAATAATCCAGATACAATCTTACCAAGGACCTGTGCAGTGGTAACAACATTTCCGTATGTCCTACTTACTCCCTTGCAGTCGGGATGGATTGCTTAAATGATGCTTCACATCATTATCCTAGGACTGTGCTGGTTGTATTTTGATTTCACAAGAAAAGATGGAGGAACAGAGTGAGCCATTTATAAAGAATAAGGCGTATATAATTATAAAATTAGAAAAAAGTTGGCATTTGGCTGCAGTGCTTTGGAAACTTTGCTGACAAATGTGTAATCTCTGGTGAGCTATATTGTTAGTAGAGAGCCCCAGTTAATATCTGCAATCCTGAAAAATAATAGGATTTCAGGCGCTGCTGATGAACAATATTTGTAGTATGCAAATATTATTATGGCATAACTGACCTGCTTGTACTTGCCTTAACCCTTCCATGGTTGTTTCTACAACCCATGGGTTAAATGAGTTAAATAAAGCAAAATTGCAGCCACTCCATTTAGTGTAGATACAAACAAAATTGGCTTGACATTCACTATAGGCATAAAATAGCCTTCAGATGGGAACATGCATATCCTAAAGCTTCTCATTAATTGAAAGGCAGTATTATCATCGCACCAGAGCTTGTGTTAATGATCAGTATAGCTTTAAGCCTTTGTCGGCTCTAATGTGCATAATGTTGTTAATATGTCCTAGAAGACAATCTGTGAAAATGAAAGCCCCTCTCTTTTTTCCCAGAGAGGACTGTGGATTCAATTAATTATGAGCATCAACTCACAACAAACATATTTAACAACTCTAAAATACACCAGCACTCTTTCATACAACCTTTTCAAAACTCACTTATACCAGAGTAGCAAGCTAAAATATAGGATCGCCCTTTTAGAGAAGACGGTTGAGCAGTAGTAATGTTGCTGGATCGGGAATCCAGAGGCCCGGTTTGATTCTCCAATGACATTGGTTCAGAATTCACCATGGCAGCAGATGGAATTTAATTACAATGAATAAATCTGGAAAATAAAGTCAGTCTCATTAACAGTGACCATGAAACCATCATCTATTATGGAAAACATCCATCTGATTCATCAGTCCTTTAGGGAATGAAAACTGGCATCCTTAGCAGGTCTAACTCATAGTGTCACAGAGGTTTACAGCATGGAAACGCACCATTCGAACCAACCTGTCCATGCCAACCCTTTTATTTTAACTAGTCCCAATTGCCCGCATTTGGCCCATATCTCTCTATACCCATCATAGCCATGTAACTGTCTAAATGCCTTTTAAAAGACAAAATTGTACCTGCCTCTACTAATATCTTTGGCATCTGTTTCAGACTTCACCACCATCTCTGTGAAAAAATGTCCCTTCTGCCTCTTTTGTATCTCTCCCCTCTCAACTTAAACCTATGACCTCTAGTTTTAGACGCCCCTACCTTTGGGAAAAAATATTGACTATCTAGCTGAGCTATGCCCCTCATTATTTTACAAACCTCTATAAAATCAGCCCTCAGCCTCCTACACTCCAAAGGAAAAAAAAAGTCCCAGTCTGTCCAGCCTCTTCTGGATATAACTCAAACCATCAAGCCTAGTAGCACGCTAATAATTCTTATCTGCACTCCTTCTAGTTTAATAATATCCTTTCTATAATAGGGTGACCAGAACTGTACACAATATTCCAAGTGTGGCCTCACCAAGTCTTGTGCAACTTCAACAAGATGTCCCAATTCCTATATTCAACGTTCTGACCAATGAAACCAAGCATGCTGAATGCCTTCTTCACCACTCTATTCATCCGTAACTCCACTTTCAAGGAACTATGAATCTATACTTTAAACTTTACTGTAGTAACTATACTATAAACTTTATACTGTAAACTTTTTTTTTTGAAAAAGTAACCAAAGATGTGGATGGGGGTAAGGCGGTTGATGTGGTATATATGGACTTTAGTAAGGCGTTCGATAAGGTATCGCATGGAAGGCTTCTGCAGAAAATGCAGATGTATGGGATTGAGGGTGATTTAGCTAATTGGATTAGGAATTGGCTAGCAGATAGAAGACAGAGGGTGGTGGTTGATGGGAGATATTCATCGTGGAGTTCGGTTACAAGTGGTGTACCTCAGGGGTCTGTTTTGGGGCCCCTGCTGTTTGTAATTTTTATAAATGATCTGGATGAGGGTATTGAAGGATGGATTAGTAAATTTGCAGATGACACTAAAGTCGGTGGAGTGGTAGATAGTGAAGAGGGGTGTTATAGTTTGCAGAGAGACTTGGACAAGTTGCAGAGCTGGGCTGAGAGGTGGCAAATGGAGTTTAATGTGGAAAAGTGTGAGGTAATGCACTTTGGCAGGAATAATAAGTGTGTAGAGTATAGGGCTAATGGTAGGATTCTTAATAGTGTTGATGAACAGAGGGATCTTGGTGTATATGTGCATAGATCCCTAAAAGTAGGCAGTCAAGTCGATAAGGTTGTTAAGAAGGCATACGAGTCTCAGCTTTTATTGGTAGGGGGATTGAATTTCGGAGCCGCAACGTCATGTTGCAACTGTACAAAACTCTAGTATGGCCGCACTTGGAGTATTGTGTGCAGTTCTGGTCCCCACATTATAAGAAAGATGTGGAGGCATTGGAGAGGGTACAGAGGAGGTTTACCAGGATGTTGCCTGGTATGGAGGGCAGGTCTTATGAGAAGAGGCTGAGGGATTTGAGGTTGTTTTCGTTAGAAAGGAGGCGGCTAAGGGGAGATCTTATCGAAACATATAAGATGATTAGAGGTTTAGATAGGGTGGACAGTGATAGCCTTTTTCCTAGGATGGAGAAAGCTAGCACGAGGGGACACAGCTTTTAATTAAGGGGTGATAGTTATAGGACGGATATCAGAGGTAGGTTCTTTACCCAGAGGGTGGTTAGGGAGTGGAATGCCCTGCCTGCGGCAGTTGTGGATGCGCCAAGTTTGGTGGCGTTTAAGAGGTTAGTTGATAAGTTTATGGAAGAGAAGGGAATGATTTAGTTTGGAGGGTCATTGCTTTTTTCATAATTGGTCGGCGCAACATCGAAGGCCGAAGGGCCTGTTCTGCGCTGAAATGTTCTATGTTCTATGTTCTATACCCCTAGATTTCTTTGGTTCTATCACTCTCACCATGCCCTATCATTAACTGAGTAAGCCTGCCCTGGTCCAGATCTATCAAAATGCATCACCTCACATGTATCTAAATTAAACTCCATCTGCTATTCATTAGCCCACTGGCCCAATTGATCAAGATCGCATTGCAATCCGAGATAATCTTCTTCACTGTCCACTATGCCACCAATCTTGGTGTCATCTGTAAACTTACTAATGATGCCTACTAAATTTTTATCCAAATCATTAATATAAAATGACAAATAACAGCACTGATCCTTGAGGCACCCCACTGGTCACAGGCTTCCAGTTTGAAAAACAATCTCTACAAGCACTGTCTGTCTACACCACCCTTATATCTATTTGGCTACCTTACACTGGATCCCATGACATTTACCTTTATGCAACAACTACCATGTGGTACCTTGTCAAAGGCCTTGCTAAAGTCCATGTAATAGAGTTAGATCAGCTCTTAATGACTCCAAGCTCATATCAATGTGGTCGACTCTTACCTGCCCTGAGAAATGATCTTGCAAGCCACACAGTTCAAAGGCAATAAAAGATGGGCAACAAATGCTGACTTTGCCAGCAATGGCTATGAAAGAATAAATAAGAAGAAAATCTTTTGGCTGACAAGAACTTTGTTGTCTAATTTTATATAAATTTCCTTGGGGGAGAAAATACTTCATCTGAAATGAGAAAAATAAAAGTAACTTCTCTCAATCAAATTAGATTTTTCATATCAATATCTTTTCTGACGGTTAAATTGGGCCATAATTGCTTCAAGAAGACAATTATTGTTGTATTTCATTATTAATGGAAGAGTAGGCGGTATGTCAAATTATTTACGTTCATAGCAATCTTTCAAGCATCGTACGTAAGTTGAAGTTGAGTAATGGATATAAATATTATTCCATGAACAGAGTGTGACCAACCCATTAAAACTGTTGGCTCACTGCCAGTTTTAACAAAAGATACGGGAGTGGGATTGAAAGTCTGCTCTGCCAATTTTGACTTACCATGTCTGGTCAATGTTTTGGTATTTTGATGCCAAGTATGTAGGGCACAGTGGGAGTGAAAACTATTTCTTCTACATTAGTGTGTGGGGGGGGGTGGTGAGAAATGGAGAGGAAATATTCTCTCACAGGACTTCATTAAAGAGCAGACCCTTAAGTCTGGTGGCATAAGGTGAACAAGTTGTCCACGTCCAATTCACCCTGGCAAAATTAGTTCGATACATACCTAGGGGCTCAGGGAACCATATAAGTGCTCATCAATATGTTAAGATATAAATTATAGATATGTGTGAAGAAAGAAAATATATTTGATCTGGAGATTTAGACGAAGTCTTTTACAATATTCAGGGATAGAATGTTAATTCAGCCAAATTCAATTTGATTAGACAACTTACAGTGCAGATTATTAGCAATTTAACCATGGCAATTCACTTGATCTTAGGATATCTATCCCATTTTTAATTTAGTAGAAAGTCATATTTTTCCCAGTGGCAGAGACAATAGGCAGCAGCAGCAGCAGTTCAGGTTTTGTTCTGATTACTTTGTATACTTGTAATATTGTATATCAGAAGATGCTAAGGTAAACAGAACTTTTGAGAAACAGATAAAAAAGCTTTGCATTTATGTGGGACCTCTCATGAGGCAGAACATCTCAAAGCATTTTAGAAATACTGAGGTACTTTTAACATCTACGTTTTTGCATTGATAGGTAGGAGTGGCACTTGAACTCATAATCATCTGTATCAGAGGTATGGGTGCTACTAACTGAGCCACCATTAACACAAGAGCCGTTAAGTATGATTCCATAGATATGATACTGATGTAAAGCGAAATATGCTTTGGGGATTGCATATTCACTTCTTTGCATATTCATTGCATATTCCATACATGCAAAGAGGATCAATGGCTCTCTCAGCCTGCTGTACTGCAGAGGCTAATTTGCGTGCTTCCTGATAGATGCCCTGCCTCCATAGTAGACGATTTCCAGCATCATCAGTTCATGCCGGAAGTTAGTGTGCTGCTGATTACAATACGGAAATCTTCTTTTCCATATTATTAGCAGGCTAGTGACAGAAGTCTCCGGGTCTGCCTGCATTTCTCCCCTACTAGGACTGGTTCACTCTAACAGGGTTTACAACTGCTCTCTACTAATAGAAACAAGTGACCGACTCTGCTCAGAAGTTCAGTGGTAAAGAGTCGGGAGGGTTCCTCTTGGGCAGTGCCAGCCTGGCACCCTGGCATTGCCCATGAGGCAAACTGGCTTTGCCCAAGGGACATATTGGCACTGCCCACCAGGCACCAGCAAGGGGACAGGGCCAGTGGGGATCTAATCAGAAGGGGTCCAGCTGCCTCTCTGCACAAGGATCAGAAGGAGGGAGGATAGTGGTCGGGGTTGGCGGGACATTAGTCCCCTCGGACCTCCACAGACACGTCCATTATTTCAGGGGATGGGTGGGGGTAGTCGGAAGGCCAGTGATGGGAGGGGGAAGATGTGGAGCTGGCTAGTGATCGGGAGGCTGGTAATGCAGGGCCACTGCTCATGTGCTGATATCTGCACTGACAGATCAGTGCTTGCACAGTGGCCTGCTCAATGCTATACTGCTGGGCTTTCAGGTGGGAATAGACCCTGCCCACTGATATTCACAGTGATTCGCAGAATGCCAGAGATTCATTCTGAAAACCACACCAAAACAAATCGGTGGGAGTTATTCCTGTTTTCATAAAAAATTTTTTGAGAGAATCCCAGCTCTGATCTTTTAAAAGCGGGGAACGTCACTCTGTTGCTGATCAATTCACTGCAATGCTGGAAAAAGAAAGACGAGGTGCATATGATTTTAAGCTATGAGGAAGCTGAAAGGCTGATGTACTGAAATTCTTTGAAAAAATATAAATTTTGGGACAATATTTTGAACATTTTAAATTCACGTAAAAGAGTTCTTATCCTCTCAGAAATGGAGAACTACTAAAAAGAAAAATTCAAATTTCTGTGGAATAGTACAATATTTTATATTTTAAGGCATGTATTCTAACAAACAGATTAAAAGAACCATTGATGAAAAAGAATTTTTGTAAACTAATTCTACTTTAATCTACAGAACAGAACCAAAACAAAACCACAATCAGGTATATGTTACACTGTCCTTTATGTAGACATGTAAATATTCCAGAATTAGTCCAAAATTCTTCTTTCTGCCAAAGGTTTACTTCTGATCTTTTCCTTTCCCAGTCTGGAAACTTAATTCTGGAATTATCTTTCAGGATGTGAGTACTGCTAGAAACTCCTCTCTCTACCTAAAACTAGGCAAATCTTCAAATTCGTTTTAACACCCAATGTTTGTTGTTCTCAATCAGAGGATAAATTCCACCCACATTCCTGCATGATGAACAAAAGTGTCTTGCTATATATAACTGTTCTCCATCAAGATCCTGAGCAGATGAACCCACTTGTCTGTGATATTTCGTTGGTTACGGGTGTGGTTCCGGAGGACTGGAGGATAGCGAATGTGGTCCCATTGTTCAAGAAGGGGAAGAGAGACCTTCCAGGGAATTATAGGCCAGTGAGTCTTACTTCTGTTGTGGGCAAAGTATTGGAGAGAATTATTAGGGATAGGATTTATAGTTATTTAGAGAGAAATGAATTGATTGGGGATAGTCAGCATGGTTTTGTGAAGGGTAGGTCGTGCCTTACTAACCTCATTGAGTTTTTTGAAAAAGTGAGTAAAGAGGTGGATGGGGGTAAGGCGGTTGATGTGGTATATATGGACTTTAGTAAGGCGTTTGATAAGGTGGCCCATGGAAGACTTCTGCAGAAAATGCAGATGTATGGGATAGAGGGTGATTTAGCTAATTGGGTTAGGAATTGGCTAGCAGATAGAAGACAGAGGGTGGTGGTTGATGGGAGATATTCATCGTGGAGTTCGGTGACAAGTGGTGTACCTCAGGGGTCTGTTTTGGGGCCCCTGCTGTTTGTAATTTTTATAAATGATCTGGATGAGGGTATTGAAGGATGGATTAGTAAATTTGCAGATGACACTAGAGTCGGTGGAGTGGTAGATAGTGAAGAGGGGTGTTATAGTTTGCAGAGAGACTTGGACAAGTTGCAGAGCTGGGCCGAGAGGTGGCAAATGGAGTTTAATGTGGAAAAGTGTGAGGTAATGCACTTTGGCAGGAATAATAAATGTGTAGAGTATAGGGTTAATGGTAGGATTCTTAATAGTGTTGATGAACAGAGGGATCTTGGTGTATATGTGCATAGATCCCTGAAAGTAGGCAGTCAAGTCGAGAAGGTTGTTAAGAAGGCATATGGAGTCTTAGCTTTTATTGGTAGGGGGATTGAATTTCGGAGCCGCAACGTCATGTTGCAACTGTACAAAACTCTAGTGCGGCCGCACTTGGAGTATTGTCTGCAGTTCTGGTCCCCGCATTATAAGAAAGATGTGGAGGCATTGGAGAGGGTACAGAGGAGGTTTACCAGGATGTTGCCTGGTATGGAGGGCAGGTCTTATGACGAGAGGCTGAGGGATTTGAGGTTGTTTTCGTTAGAAAGGAGGCGGCTAAGAGGGGACCTAATCGAAACATTTAAGATGATTAGAGGTTTAGATAGGGTGGACAGTGATAGCCTTTTTCCTAGGATGGAGAAAGCTAGCACGAGGGGACACAGCTTTAAATTAAGGGGTGATAGTTATAGGACGGATATCAGAGGTAGGTTCTTTACCCAAAGGGTGGTTCGGGAGTGGAATGCCCTGCCTGCAGCAGTTGTAGATGCGCCAAGTTTGGTGGCGTTTAAGAGGTTAGTTGATAAGTATATGGGAGAGAAGGGAATGGTTTAGTTTGGAGGGGCATTGCTTTTTATATTGGTCGGCGCAACATTGAAGGCCAAAGGGCCTGTTCTGCGCTGTAATGTTCTATGTTCTATGTTCTATTTAACAATATTTTAGGAAAATCTGTAGCCTGATTATTACAATAGCTTCCTCTGCAAACTGCCCCATGGCATTGTGAATCATATGGGCCTTGTGCTCGGGTAGATATGCCAATTAGTTATCCTTGCAAGCTCAAATTTCTTTCACTTTATAACTATATAGACAGGCTAAAACATTATAAAGTTTACATCACAATATTATCAACATTTTTCCAGGACTACAGATTCATTGGGTGGAATTCTTCAGCCATGCGGGTCTAAAAACCAAAAATTCCTGCCCGACTGTCAATGGAGTTTTGCATTGTCTACAACACACCCGATAAAATTCCGGGTAGGAGGAATGGGAGAATTCTGACCACATAATCAGTCCACTGCCATGACAGCTGCCTTCACCAGTATGAATACGTTGCATCTTCTTCCCAGTCTAGGACTCCTTTAATCGTTAACAGGCCCATCACTCAGATCTGTGGTAAGGCAGACATCAGTACAGATTACACACCTCTCTTCATTTACCCCAAATTTAAAGACAGAGTTCAAAAATATAATAATTTTAAACATCTCAATTTTAATAATTTAGCCATTAGAAAATATGAAATTGTTCTTTGGTTAAAAAGGATTGACCTGTTGCAATGTATGGTGTATGAAATACATGGGAGTGGGTTATTCTTTGTATCTGGTGGTTGGATTGCATTATTTTACAGAATTAAATAACACAGTGCAAGGGTGAAATATTTAAAAGGGAAAACAGATTGATTGTACCTTCAATAATAGATTGAAAGCATAATGAGTTAGAATTTTGCTTCTTTTATATGTGATGTCCAATTTGGTTCAAGTCATCCTGTACAAATGTGAATAAAAAGAATTGACCCCAGCTCAGTTACGAGAGATATCAAACCCAATATCAAACATATCCACTTAACTTATGGCTCATTCAGTGATTGAAGAGGACAATATTTAATGCATCACCAACAAACTACTTTATTCCAAAAATTCTGCTTCTCACAGGGTAAGGCAATTTTGCAAACTGTTGCAATCAAAATAAGCTGATTTTAAAATTGGAATTAACTATTCAATTTAACATAGCATAACTCAATACAAAATTGCAGCATTCCAGTGGCTGGGTTTGACACAACAGTTAACACTCAAATATAATGATGGCTGTAAGTGCTTGGTAAATGAATCCATGATGGGACTAAATTATCCCTCCCATTCAGAAAAGTTAGTAAGTGGAACAGGAGCCCAACAGTAGCAATTCTTTAACTGAAAGTTGGGTTAGGGTATGTTCTTGAATTTTCTAATAAAAAGTAAAGGAGTTAAGGCATTTGAAAATCCATAAATTAATTAGCTGCTTAGGTCACACATGGGAAAGATCTTTTCTTCTTGAGTCCTCCGCTCAATGGAAGATCATTGGTGGTTAGTGCCATGATCTTTTTAATGTAAGCTGGACAAGGAGGATGGCCTTGATTCAATCTCAGACAGGACCGGGATCAAATATGGTGTTGTTGGCCTGAATCTGATTTATCTACTAGCCGCCTAAGCAAATTGAGCTAACCAACACTCCAACCCCACCCCAAAAAAACTAGGTACATAGTAAAACTAAAATGAGGGATACAAGAAATAAGAATTATGGAAAAGCAAATGATACAAAAATGAAACAAGAAATAGAATTTGGAAGTGATAATAGATGAGCCTTCTGTCAAAATAACAAGTGCTAACAGAAATTTTAAAATGAGTGGATGGTCAAAAAAAGATTGGGTCACAAAGGGTTGAAGAAGATGAGTCTGTAGGTAGGAAATGATAAGGAGAGCTCTCGTTTTTCAAAGATAAATGAGAGCACGACCATAAAGGTAGCTGGAAGAGCAAATAAAGAACATGCTAACAAAAGAGTTAATTGATCAGATGGTGGACCAACACAATCACTAATGATTATTTTTCTAATCATAATTATCAACACATAGGCATTGTACCAAATGAAGGAAGAGTGGCAAATATTACTCCTTCATTCAGAAATGGTAACCAGGATTCTCCAGCCATTCACCTCCCTCCCATGCTGCTGCCAGCAAGAACAAAGAATTTGGCATTCAGCCAAATTTCCATTGACTGCAGTGGGGCTGGAGAATCTGAGCTGCGGGCAAGGTCGGAGAATCCAGCCCAGTGATTATAGACTGATTGGCATTACACAATCAAGAAAACAAAAAAGGATAGTAGTAGATTTAGTAGCATAGAACTTTCACTAATTTAGAACATAGAACATTACAGCACAGCACAGGCCCTTCGGCCCTCGTTGTTGCACCGACCAATGGAACAAATTTTGTGAGCCTCTAACCTAAACTATTCCAATGCTATCCATTTGCCTATCCACTGCCCATTTGAACACCCTTAAACTTGACGAGCCCACAACTGCTGCAGGCAGGGCATTCCACGCCCTTACTACCCTCTGAGTAAAGAACCCACCTCTAGCGTCTGTCCTATAACTACCACCCCTTAATTTAAAGCTATGTCCCCTCATGTTATCCATCTCCATCCGAGGAAAAAGGCTCTCACTATCCACCCTATCTAACCCTCTGATCATCTTATATGTCTCAATTAAGTCACCTCTTAGCCTTCTTCTCCCTAATGAAAATAACTTCAAGTCCCTTAGCCTTTCCTCATAAGAGCTACCCACCATATCAGGCATCATCCTGGTAAATGTCCTGTGCACCCTTTCCAATGCCTCCACATCTTTCTTATAATGTGGTGACCAGAACTGTACACAATACTCCAAGTGTGGCCGCACCAGAATTTTGTACAGTTGCAACATAACATCTCAGCTCCGAAATTCAATCCCTCTACCAATAAATGCTAAGACACTATACGCCTTCTTAACAACCTTATCAACTTGAGTACAACTTTCAGAGATCTATGAACCTGTACACTGGGATCTCTCTGCTCATCTACACTACTAAGAGTCCTACCATTAGCCCTATATTCTGCACACATATTACTCTTACCAAAGTGAATCACCTCACACTTTTCCACATTAAACTCCGTTTGCCACTTCTCGGCCCAGCTCTGCAACTTATCTATGTCCCTCTGCAACTTATCTATGTAAACTGTAATATCCATCTTCACTGTCTACAACTCCTCCGACTTTGGTATCGTCAGCAAATTTACTAACCCATCCATCTACACCCTCATCCATTTATAAAAACAACAAACAATAGTGGCCCCAAAACAGATCCCTGAGGTACACCACTAGTGACTAAACTCCAGGTTGAATATATCCTATCAACCACCACCCTCTGTTTTCTATCAGCTAGCCAATTCATAATCCAAATTGCTAAATCTTGCTCATTCCCATGCATCTGCATTTTCTGCAGTAGTCTTGCATGGGGAACCTTATCAAACGCCTTGCTAAAATCCATGTACACCACATCAACTGCCTTACCCTTATCCATCTCTTTAGTCACCTTTGCAAAAAACTCAATAAGGTTTGTGAGGCATGACCTTCCCTTCACAAATCCATGCTGACTATCCCTAATCAATTCATTTCTTTCTAAATGACTATAAATCTTATAATTCTTTCCAAAACTTTCCCCACTACAGATGTAAGGCTTACTGGTCTATAATTTGCAGGATGGTCTCTGCTCCCCTTCTTAAACAAGGGGACAGCATTTGCCATCCTCCAGTCTTCCGGCATTACACCTGTAGCCAAAGACGACATGAAGATCAAAGCCAAAGGCTTTAGTTAGATCAATAAGGAAATTCAAAAGAGCTGATGCCTCTAGTGACATCTACCCAGTTCCATTCAGGACACCCTTAACTCTATTATTTTCTCAGCAAAACTGTTTCTCTTTATTAGCCACACAAAACCAAGTGTATGTAGGTGGGGGAGGGTGGGGGGGGGTGGTGTTGCTGAGCAGCAGCTCTGTTATAATTACCATGTGCCCAATAAGGAGAGAATCACCACTGTAACCAAAAATGCTGCAGAAATTTCCTGACTGAAATCTGGAAAATGTTGTAGCTGTAAACTGAATGAATAAGGAGGAACATTGAATTACTTGATGCCATGTTCTTCTTCACATTTTGAATGTGGAAACCCAATGGCACTCGAATTGCATTGATTCAGGCAGAGGCATTCATTGCAAAGTGCCAGAGGGGTTGCAATTCAGCCATCCATCTGGCAGAAATGCAGCACGTTGGGCACACTTAGATTTTCAAAAATCAATTGATAATTTGCCACACAAAAGACATGCGAAGATGGAGACATGTGAGATTAGAGGTATAGTGGTGGAGGATAGAAAGCAGAGAAGTGTAAATTGATATCTGTTTATGGTGCCATGGTTTGTCCCAGTGGTGCATCAGAGTAGATTTCCCTCTTCTCTGTTGCCAAACCAAATTTCCTGAGCCTGATTTTAACTCTGCCTAAGTGAATGGACATTTAGTGGGTTCAAATCTGGCCATCATGTGATAAGCACTCTTCACATCCTAGCAAGACCTCCTGAGCAATCCTCAGTGATGCTAATCAGTGGAGGCCCTGAGTTCCCACTTTCATAAGGCAGAAGCAGATGTTTACTGGCTCCCGTCTTCATTATACTTTCTGGACCTCTAGGCACATTGAACTCTGCTCCATCCCTGAAAGTAGGCAGTCAAGTCGGGAAGGTTGTTAAGAAGGCATATGGAGTCTTAGCTTTTATTGGTAGGGGGATTGAATTTCAGAGCCGCAACGTCATGTTGCAACTGTACAAAACTCTAGTGCGGCCGCACTTGGAGTATTGTTTGCAGTTCTGGTCCCCGCATTATAAGAAAGATGTGGAGGCTTTGGAGAGGGTACAGAGGAGGTTTACCAGGATGTTGCCTGGTATGGAGGGCAGTCTTATGAAGAGAGGCTGAGGGATTTGAGGTTGTTTTCGTTAGAAAGGAGGCGGCCAAGAGGGGACCTTATCGAAACATATAAGACGATTAGAGGTTTAGATAGGGTGGACAGTGATAGCCTTTTTCCTAGGATGGAGAAAGCTAGCACGAGGGGACACAGCTTTAAATTACGGGGTGATAGTTATAGGACGGATATCAGAGGTAGGTTCTTTACCCAAAGGGTGGTTCGGGAGTGGAATACCCTGCCTGCAGCAGTTGTAGATGTGCCAAGTTTGGTGGCGTTTAAGAGGTTAGTTGATAAGTATATGGAAGAGAAGGGAATGGTTTAGTTTGGAGGGGCATTGTTTTTTATATTGGTCGGCACAACATCAAAGGCCGAAGGGCCTGTTCTGTGCTGTAATGTTCTATGTTCTATGTTCTATGTTCTATTTATAAGCCTGTTCTGAGACAGGAGAAATCTGAGAGGAGGTTGAAGGAATGGATATTTGTGTATGGCAATCAGACTAGAATGTACTACTATCACATCAGATAAACATTAGGCTTTGCAAACAGGGCACAGACGCATCTAAAAGTAGCAATAACAAAATGAGCAGACAATAAATAAGGTTTGTTTATTGGAAACTGTGAGGAAGAATGCAAGAGGCTAAGTGGATGAGAAAAGTGGCAAATCCAGCTTATAGTAAATAAACATATTGTACATTTGAAGAAGAAAAGATTATTTTCAGTCAAAAGTCTGAATGGAGAACTTCAGGAGGACCAATGAAAATAGAGAAATCTGTCTTTTCTGGCTAAATGGACTCCTCAGGACACAATTCTTGGGACACCATAACAGAAAGGATATTAGAACTCCTGAAAAAAGTGGCATGCCGCATATGAGGAGAATTTTTTTTATATATGTTCCTTTTCTTATTCATTTATCAGATGTGGGCATCGTTGGTGTGCCAACATTTATTACCCATCGTAATTGCCCTTGAATTGAGTGGCCATTCAGAGTCAACTCATCTCCTAATTTAAACGGCCATCCCTTTGTTCTGAGGCTGTGTCCTTGGATCCTAGTTCCTATTAATGGGAACGTCTTCACCATGTTCACTCTATTCGGGCTTTCCAGTATTCTGTAAGTTTCAGTGAGATCCCCCCACTTGGCCATAATTTAGTTACAATTTATCTTTGATTCCCCATTTATTTGAAGGAGAAGCATCAGATGATGTCTGTTAGCACTGGACTTTTAGTAAAGGAACATCCACTTGGATGTAATATAGCCAGCTGGAAATTGCTGCTGAACACAAATGCTTGTATAAGGGTGATCTATAATTGGTGAAAGGGGTGTAACAATTAAAAGCCTCTTGATCAAGTTAGTCATTAAATGCCAGACTGGAGTAAAGTGAATTGAAGCCTCTTCTCTCCCATCAGTATAACCCTTGTGAGTGCCCATCTAAGTTTTGAATACAGCTAGTGAATCAGGCTCCACTGATAAAACTTGCATATGAAATATTAAAAGTGACGGCAGTCAATTAGCAGTTAGAATTTATATACTCTGAGCTAACTCCGAGGATGTTGCCTGGTATGGAGGGAAGGTCTTATGAGGAAAGGCTGAGGGATTTGAGGTTATTTTCATTAGAGAGAAGGCGGCTATGAGGTGACCTTATTGAGGCATATAAGATGATCAGAAGATTAGACAGGGTGGACAGTGATAGCCTTTTCTCTCGGATGGAAAAGACTAGCATGAGGGGACATAGCTTTAAATTAAGGGGTAGTAGTTATAGGACGGATGTCAGAGGTAGGTTCTTTACCCAGAGGGTGGTAAGGGTATGGAATGCCCTGACTGCAGCAGTTGTAGATGCGCCAAGTTTGGGGGCGTTTAAGTGGTCAGTGGTAGGTTTATGGATGAAAATGGAATGGTTTAGGTTAGAGGGTCATTGCTTTTTCTCCATTGGTCGACGCAACATCGAGGACCGAAGGGCCTGTACTGCGCTGTAATGTTCTATGTTCTATGTTCTTGTAATTGCATTGCTCTGGCTCTGGAGTTACATGTAGGCCAGACCAGGTAATTTCCTTCCCTAAATGTGAACCAGATGGGGTTTAATCTTTACAATGATTTCATTGTCATTATTAAACTTTTAATTTCAGATTGATATTGATTTCAAATTTCTGCACCTGCCTTGGTGGGATTCAAACCCAGGACCCTAGAACATTACCCCTGGGTCTCTGGATTTACTTGTCCAGTGACGATACCCATTTTTCTTTCAAAATGTTGAATTTTTTTTTTCAGAACATTAGAGGAGCAACCTGAGTATAAATATCCAAACCATTGGAAAGAATTGACATGACAAATACGCCAAAATATTAATTAGAGTTCCCAAGTCAGCACCAGATCATAAGCTTACAATGAAAAAGGAAGCATATATGGGAGGTGAGAAAACAAAATCACACTAAAGGTTATTTAAACATAAAATGCATTGCAGATAGATGACTTTGTGGCCAAGTTCCTTGTGGATTTTTTTCAAGTAATTAAATAAGCTTTGAAGAAAAATATTAACTGGTACAAACAAAGAACAAGATTGTAGATTGTATTGTAGGTAGCTCCACGGTGATGGAATCATAGGCCAAATCTCCTTTGGAATGAATTTATAATTTTAAGATGGTTTGAATATTGGTGTAGCTATCACGTATTTCCTATTTAAATCTATATCATAAATGATAAAACATAGAAGATTATTACCTAGTTCTTTTAACTGCTATATCAAAGTGGCTCAACCCTGCGATAATGCTCTGGTTCAACAACAACGATATGAGTGGTGTGCCACAGAGATCAGTGCTGGAGTCTCAACTTTTTATAATTAATATGAATGAATTGGATTAAGGGAACAAGGTATGGTTATGAGATTAGCTGATGACTCAAAACTATGTAGGAAAGTTGTGAAGACAACACAAAGGCCAGAATTTTACCAGCCTGCTCACCATGGGAACTGGAGCAGGCGAGAAGAGGAGCATGAGAAGCTCCATTGACCTCAGGCGGGATTTTACAGTTTTGGACTGTAAAATCCTGCCCTGTGGAAAGTAGAATGGCATACAGACAGGTTAACTAAGTGAACAACAAATCTGGCAAATTAAGTATGATATGGAGAAAATGTGAAATTGTCCATATTTGCAGGAAAAATAAAAAAAATTATCTGAATGGTAAGAGATTGCAGAGCGATACAAGTGTCCTAGTGCATGAATCATAAAACGTTAGCAGGCAGATACAGCAGGAAAGCTAATAATGTTGTTTATTGCAAGAGAAATTGAATACAAAAGTTGGGAGGTTATATGCTATATAGGACATTGGTGAGGCCACATCTAGAGTATTGTGTATGATGTTAATCTTATTTGAGGAAAGGTGTAAATGCATTGGGAACAATCTAGATAATATTTAATTGATTAGTACCAGAAATGAGTGGGTGGTCTTATAAGGAAAGGTTGAAAATGTTAGGTTTGTATCCACTAGAGTTTAGAAGAATAAGAGGCAAATTGATCGAAAACTTAAGTTCCTGAGGCGTATTGACAGGGTGGATATAGTGAGGATGTTTCCTCTTGTGGAAGAATATAGAATTAGAGATCACTGTTTGAAAAACAAATTCTCCTTTTCCTGGCTTTATTTTTAAAGAGATGTGAATCTTTGGAACTCATAAGACAGTGGAAGCAGAGTTTTTGAACATTTTTAAGGCAGAGCTAAATAGAGTCTTGCTAAGTAAGAGAGTCAAAGGTTATTGGGAGTAGACAGGAATGTGGATTGAGGTTGCAATCGGATCAGCCATGATCTTATTGAATGGTTGAGCAGACATGAGGGACTTGAGGAACACTATGCACAATACTCTAGATGTGGCCTCACCAATGTCCTGTATAACATATAATCTCCCAACTTTTGTATTCAATTTCTCTTGCAATAAACATTATTAGTTTTCTTGCTGTATCTGCCAGCTTATTTTTCATGATTCATACACTAGGACACTTGTATCCCTTTGCAATCTCTCACCATTTTTTTTTAATCTTTCCTGCAAATATGGACAGTTTCACATCTTCTCCATATCATTCTGGGGGGGCTGAATGCCTACTGTTGTTCCAAATTTTTGGTCCTATGTTCATTTTCTTCATGATTTCCTTGAATCAAAACTCAAGTAAATATCCTGCAGATATTTACTGTTACATTTTACATGGTTTTCCTAATTATTAGAGCTAAATGCTGGAAACGTAGCTCCTCAAATTACTGGAAATATCACAGATATTTGAATGTTGCCTAAATTTGAACTAACAAAAATCTAAAGTTTCCACCTACAATACTCTATTGGTAGACTTTTTAATTGATCAAAACCTTGACCTCAGAAATCTAAATAAAATCTTCTCCATTTAATGCTTCAAGGCAGCAATATTATGAAATTACTTTATTACTTGTAACAACTTCACCTACAATAGAATTTCCTCTAAAATTATACACATTAAGAAACATACTTCTTTCTCCAATAAATCAAAGTTTAATTTTTGACTTACTAATAATGGAACAAAATTTGAAGTACAGGACACCATCCAAAATGTCCAAGAATGGTCCTTCCTCTCATTGAATTTTTTGTCATCAACAGTCTTTCAATGATCTATAATTAAGTCAAGATTTAGACCCGAGGCAAAGCATAAAAATATTTGTGGAGCAGTTAACCCAATAATGTCTGATTCACAATACCTTTTAGTAACGCTTGGTTGTTTTATCACATATACTTCAGGTCACAGAATCTTTCCCATTCAAGTTGGCATAGAATTGGCACTAAGGTACAAGAAAGTACTATATGCAGATCAGAATAAAAGCAAGGTAAGTTGGACTACATAAGTTATATTCCCCCATTATGTATGGAATAATTCAATCATGCAAACATCTCAGCTGCAAATATCACAATACTAAACCAAAGCTTGTGTATTTGTTGTAATATCTAAAATGACAGGTAAGTTTGGGCTGTTGTCGACAAGGAAAGCTCAGAGGTATTTGCTGTTCGCACAAGTGTTAGGCACATTTGAAGGCCAAAAGATGTTTTTGCTCAGGAACAATGTATGAAAATCCTCACCATTTTTCCCATCAGTTCGAAGCTTGAGACTGCATGCTTTAAATTCTCCTCCCAGAATTCTTTTGCTTCTGTCCTTTCTCTTCAAGTCCATCCCAAAATTCCATCTGACCAAAATGTTGATCAATTTCCGAATGTCTGTCTTCTTACATGGGCATTTATTTTATCCTGATTACAACTGTGAAACAGCTTTGGACATTTTCCATATTAAAGGCACTATTATAAATGAAAGTTGTTTTGTTCAACCTATCTTTGGTGAATATTTCCAATGCAAGGATGAATAGGAGGGACTGTGGCTATTATCTAACTTTGTTCCATGATAGCTTGGATGTAGAGTTGTTACACTGGTTAGAATAGGAACAGAAGGCTTGCTGCACTAAGTAGAAAAAACTCCAAGAATGAAAGGATGAGGGCATAGGGAGCAAGTATCACTCAACCAACCACGAAATGATGCAAATGTTGCTGGGGTATGGAAATCCTGAATCAAGTTAATCAAGCTCTTGCTACTATCCAAGGACAGAATGTTGGCACCAAATACTCACCTAGTTCCACTGCAAATACTGGTGCTGACTTTTCACAATCTGTTTGCCATCACTCTCATTATTTTTTAATTGACGTTAAGAGGGAAAATTGTTCAGGCACGAACAAACCGGAATTCTCTGACCTCGACTGCAGTTGACTGGACGCCAAATTCTCCAATCTCACCCACAGCGGCAGTGGGGCAGGCAACATGGAAGAATTTCGACCACAGTTTTTTTTATATAAGATCAGCTCTGCATCTCTGAGTCAAAGAAGAGTAAAAGATACTTCCACTTTTGTGACTGAAAATATTTAGTTTAGTTTATTGGTGTCACAAATCAGTTTACATTAATACTGTAATGAAATTACTGTGAAAATCCGCCATTCGCCATACTCGGGCATCTACTTGGATACATTGAGGGAGAATTTAGCATGGCCGATGCACTTAACCAGCATGTCTTTTGGACTGTGGGAGGAAACCAGAGCACCTGGAGGAAACACACACAGACACGGGGAGGACTTGCAGACTCCACGCAGACAGTGATCCAAGCTGGAAATTGAACCCAGGTCTCTGGAGCTGTGAGGCAGCCATGCCAACCACTGTGCGACCCTATGTTACTTTTATATTACATCATATGATTTTGAATAAACATTGATATAATATTTGACTTAGCGGAACCAATAATGGAGCATAAAGTATAAGAATAAAGGATGCTGGAAAAACTCAGCAAGTCTGGCAGCATCTGTAAGGAGAGAAAACAGAGTTAATGTTTTGAGTCTGTTTAGCCATTTAGAACTGATGGGAGGGAGTGTGCTAGATATTAAAGCATACCTGTGAGAGATTTCAACAAAAACTTGCAAACTTTAAGAACAAAAGGCAGATGAGTTGATGTATGAATGAGATTTGAAGAATTTGCATTGAGGCAATACATGTATGGGATCTGTAAAAAAAAAAGCGGGTTAAGATGGAGGAGAAAAGTCAGAGCATACACAGTTTATTTAACTTAATCAGAGAGTAATCAGAACTGATTTACATTGATCTGGGATCTGTTCCAGGATATGTTCTTTTTATAATCCCTCGCCCTCATACATGATCAGTTGGGATACAGGATAATTTGTGCACCAAAAGAGAGAGTTGAGTACAATATAGTCTGCCAGAAGGAAACAAATTTATGAAAGAACACCATTATGAAATTAGCATAGAGACAATGCAACTATATAAAAGCTTCACTCTTCTTTCTGGCTTGCTCTATTTTATTTGTGTCTGCAGTAACCAAACTGCAAGGCACATTACTAACTTCCAAATAAACCAATCGACCTTGAAACTTTTTTATTGTCTAAACTATAGTCTAGTAACAGTAACCTTCACTGATGGCATTACTGCAATCCAGTCGGTTAGCCCGATTGTTCCCCTCCTCTCCTTCTCGTAATCTGTCAATAGGAAGAGCCAGACAGCTTTACCATGTTCTTGGACTGTTCCTACAAAACCAAAAGCAATGTAAAATGAGCAGAGGATATGTGGTTTTGTGATAAAACCAAGGTAAATTATCTGCTATGTGGACAGTTCTAAAATGGAGATTAAAGTTCAAATATGTACAGAAATTTGCTGAAGCATGGTATCTTGTTCTGTTTTATGTTAGTTAGACATTACTTGCATCTCTTAGCTTCGAGATTTGTGCATTGCAAAGGGCAAATGTCACAACTTGGCCAGCCAGCATGTGGGTTTATCACTTATATGCCACAAGATGCCCCATTCCAGCAATGTCCAGCATGTGAGGGATCAGCATCGTGGCACAGTGGTTAGCATTGCTGCCTCACAGTGTCAAGGATCGGGTTTGATTCTGACCTTGGGTGACTGTATGGAGTTTGCACACTCTCCCTATGTCGGTGTCAGTTTCTTTGAGTGCTCTAGTTTCTTCCCACAGTCCAAAGTTGTGCAAGCAAGGTGGATTGGCTATGCTAAATTGCCCCTTGGTGTCCAAAGATGTGGAAGTTAGATAGATTAGCCTTAAAAAACATGTGCAGTTATGGGGAAAGGGTGGGAGAGAGGACCTTGGTACGATACTGTCACAGAGTCAGTGCAGACTTCCTGGGCTCCCTTTGCACTATGGGATTCTATGATTCTACATACTTTAAACTTTAATCTCAGACATAGAATTTTAATTGATTTTTGTAATCCCTCAAAATCACTGGTTGGCTTGTGCATTAATAATGGTGTGCATCATTAAGAGGCCATTACTTTTTGAACAAGATATGACTCATTAATTGGTGAATAAGATTTAATGTTGTGGATGAGAATGCCTTTTCTTAATTTACAACTATTTTGCAGCAAAAAATTAATTATTGTCAATACCTCATTTTGGTACATGAATACCAATAACATTTTGATTTGCACTTTAGATATTGCGAATCGATTGTAGCATGAGCGTAAGAAATGGAGATGAAATATAATCTTCAGGTGCAAGGTGGTTCAAGGACAGGAGGAAAATTAAACCAGAATGTAGATTATTCTGTCTCAGTTTCAAAGCTATGCACTCTGTCCTGTTTCATATAACCCTTGAAGTTATAGTTAAATTTTAGATTTTACAGCAATTTGAGAAGCTGAATGGAGCTGGCTGGAGCAGAGGAGCTGTAACAACACCATCAGAAAGGATGGGTAATGCAAATACAGCATTATTTGATTACATTGGCATATTCCATTGTAAATGTGTTCCCTACAGTTGCTTATCAAATTAAAATGAACACTAAGGGAGTGAGGAAAAGATTTAGAGTCATTTTAGAAAGTGGAATTTTTTTTTGCCAAGTAGGCGTCTTGATACCTTTGAAAGGAACATTGACTCAAGCCCAGAAAGCTATTAGATACCAGAGATAGATGAACGCAATGAGTTGAATTTTCTGGCATTTCCCACCAGCAGGATCTTCTGGTCTAGTTGATGACGGCCCGGAAGTGAAAGAAGGGTATTAGGGGAGCAATGGTATTGAGGGACATGATTGTTAGAGGCATGGACAGGTGGTTTTGTGGGCGCAAAAGAGACTTCAGGATAGTAATCTGCCTCCCTGATGCCAGGGTACTGGATGTCTCTGAGCGGATAGGAAGCATATTAAAAAAGGAAGGTAATCAAACAGATGTCATTATATACACTGGTAAAAATGACGTAGGTAGAAAGAACAGGGGGGGTCCTATGAGAGCAATTCAGGGAGTTGGGTGGTAGGCTAAAAAGTAGGGCTTCTCAAACAGTAATCTCTGGACTGCTCCCAGTGCCAAGTGCTAGTGAGGCTAGGAACAGGGAGACTGTACAATTGAATGCATGGCTAAAGGACTGGTGCAGGAGGGAGAGTTTCAAATTCGTGGATCACTGGGACGTCTTTAAGAGAGGATGGCATGTGTATGGAAAGGATGGGTTACACCTTAGCTGGAAGGGCACCGATATCCTGGCTGAGAGTTTTGCTAGAGTGTTTCGGGAAGGTTTAAACTAATGTGGCAGCGGGGTGGGGATCAAAACAGTAGTTCAGTCAGCACAGAGGCTGGGGACCAGGACTTGTGTTCAGCTTAGGACCAGGACAACGCTAGGCAAGAAGAAAAGCATTCTGGGAGAGGCTGACCTGAGTGAACCTGGAGGTCTGCTTCAATGCAAGGAGCGCAACAGGTAAGACAGACAAACTTAGGGCCTTAATGCTTACACGGAATTTGGATGTCATTGCGGTGACGGAGACTTGGTTAAAAGAAGGACAGGACTGGGAGCTGAATATTCTGGCATATAAGTGTTTTCGGCGAATCAGAGGAGGAACTAAAAGAGGTGGGGGAGTAGCGATATTAGTTAGAGAGCATATTACTGCAGTGCAGAGGATAAACGATTTAGAGGGGTCATATAATGCATCACTGTGAGTGAAGCTCAGAAAAGGAAGGGCGCAGTCACTATGCTGGGGGTATACTACAAGCCACTCAACACTTCACAGGAATTGGAGGAAAGGATGTGTCAGGAGATTCTGGATAGGTGCAGAAAAAATAGGGTTGTTGTAGTGGGAGACTTTAATTTCCCTGGTATAGACTGGAAAGTGCTTAGGGCTCAGATTCTGGACGGAGAGGAATTTATAAAATGCATACAGGAAGATTCTTTGGAACAATATGTAGATAGCCCAACTAGAGAGAGGGCTATACTAGACCTAGTACTGGGAAATGAGCCTGGTCAGGTCATCAAAGTTTCAGTAGGGGAACATGTAGCAAATAGTGACCACAATACTGTAAACTTTAAGATAGTAATGGAAAAGGATGAGTTTGTCCTACAAGTAAGGTGCTTAATTGGGGGAAGGTTAGCGATAGCCGGATTAGGCAGGATTTGGTGGCGGTTGATTGGGAGAGGCTATTCGAGGGTAAATCCACATCTGGAATGTGGGAGTCTTTTAAGGAACAATTAACAAGACTGCAGGACAGGCATGTGCCTGTAAAAAGGAAGGATAGGAAAAGTAGGATTCGAGAGCCGTGGATAACCAAGGAAACTGAGGATCTGATCAAAAAGAAAAGAGAGGCATACGTTAGGTTCAGGTAACTGAAAATAAATGGAGTTCTGGAGGAATACAGAGAGAGTAGGAAAGAACTCAAACAGGGAATTAGAAGGGCAAAAAGGGGTCATGAAATGTTGTTAGTGGATAGGATTAAGGAGAATCCTAAGGCATTTTCTTCATACCTTAGGAACAAAAGAGTTGTCAGGGAAAAAATCGGACCTCTCAGGGACAAAGTAGGTGAATTATGCTTAGAACCCAAGGGAGTAGGGGAGGTCCTCAATGATTCTTTGCATCAGTATTCACAAACGAGAGGGACGTGTTGACTGGGAGTGTCTAGAGAGAAGTGTTGACCCATTGGAGAAAATCTCCATTTACAAGGGAGGAAGTGTTAAGTTTTTTAGGGATCATTAAAACTGACAAATCCCCAGGGCCTGATGGCATTATCCTAGACTGCTCAGGGAGACAAGAGATGAAATTGCTGGGCCTCTAACAGAAATCTTTGTCTCTTCATTGGACACAGGTGTGGTCCCAAAGGATTGGAGGATAGCAAATGTGGTATCGTTATTTAAGGAGGTAGCAGGGATAACCCAGGTAATTATAGGCTGGTGAGCTTGACGTCTGTGGTAGGGAAGTTGTTGGAGAGGATTCTTAGAGATAGAATGCATGTACATTTAGAACAGAATAATCTCATTACTGACAGACAGCATGGTTTTGTAAGAGGGAGATCGTGCCTCACAAATTTGGTGGAGTTTTTTGACGACGTGACAAAAACAGTTGTTGAACGAAGGGCTGTGAATGTCGTCTGTATGGATTTTAGTAAGGTGTTTGACAACGTCTCTCATAGCAGGTTGGTGCAAAAGGTTGTATTCTCATGGAATACAAGGAGAGGTGGCTAGATGGGTAGATAACTGGCTTGGCCGCAGGAGCAGAGGGTAGCAGTCAAAGGGTCTTTTTCTGGCTGGAGGTCTGTCACCAGTGTGTTCCGCAGGGCTCCGTATTGGGACCTCTGCTATTTGTGATATATATAAATGATCTGCAAGAAAGTGTAACTGGTTTGATCAGTAAATTTGCGGATGATAAAAAATGGCTGGACTTGCCGATAGCGATGAACATTGTCGGACAATACAGCAGGATATAGATAGGGTGGAAAATTGGGTGGAGAAATGGCAGATGGAATTTAATCCAGATAAATGTGAAGTAATGCATTTTGGACGAACTAATGTAATGGGGAGCTATACAATAAATGGCAGAACCATCAAGAGTATAGACACACAAAGGGACCTGAGTGTGCAAGTCCACAGATCCTTAGAGGTGGCAGCACAGATTGATAAGGTGGTGAAGGCATATGGCATGCTTGCCTTTATAGCTTGAGGTATAGAGTATAAAAACTGGAATCTGATGTTACAGCTGTATAGAGTGTTGGTTAGACCACATTTGGAGTACCGCATATAGTTCTGGTCACCACACTACCAAAAGGATGTGGAGGCTTTGGAGAGTGTACAGAGGAGGTTTACCAGGATGCTGCCTGGTATGGAGAGTCTTAGCTATGAGGAGATTGGATGAACTGGGGTTGTTCTCCCTGGAAGGATGGAGAATGAGGGAAGATCTAATAGAGGTGTATAAAATTATGAAGGGTATAGATAGGGTGAACAATGGGAAACTTTTTCCCAGGTCGGAGGTGACAATCTCGAAATGTCACAGGTTCAAGGTGAAAGGGGCAAGGTTTAACTCAGATATCAGACGGATGTCTTTTATCCAGAGGTCGGTAGGGGCCTGGAACGCACTGCCAAGTAGTGTGGTGGAGGACACGCTGGGATCATTTAAGATTTACCTGGATATCATATGAGCAGACTGGGACTGCGGAGATACAAATGAATGATCTAGTTGGGCTAATGAGTGGCGCAGGCTTGGAGGGCCAAAGGGCCTGTTTCCTGTGCTGAATTGTTTTTTGTTCTTTATTCTTCGAATAGAAATCGAAATGGGTTGCTTTGTCCTAGATGGTGTCAAGCTTCTTGAATGTTGTTGAGGCTTCACTCATCTAGGCAAGTGGAGAGTATTCCATTGCACTTCTGACTTGTGCTTTGCAGGTGGTGGGCAGGCTTTGGGGTTTCACAAGATGACTTGCTCGTTACATGATTCCTAGCCTCTGACTTACTCTGGTAGCTATGGTATTTATATGACTAGTCCAGCTCAGTTTCTGGTCAATGATAATTCCTAGAATGTTGATTGGAATGCAGATATGGCTATTTACTTTTCTTGATTATATTCAAAAAATGAATAATAAATGTGTAATCTTAATACTCATTTACACACTTACGTTTGTAATTTAATTTTTTTGCGTGATTGTTAGGAAAGTAGTATAAGAGAGCATGAAGGTGTTTTTATTCATTATGCTTAATTTATCTTCTTGGTTACCGATTGATGGTAGGTACTTGTTAAACAAAGGTTCACATTTAAGTCTCTTTATTAGAATTAGTGGAAGAAAGCTATTTTCTACTGAAATTAATGTGTGCGGGGGGGTTAATTCAATGTCACTAAGACTACACTAGTGATAATCAGTAATTTGTGTACAGCACTGAAATAGATAGTTGTCTTACAAAGAGATAATACTAGAAAAAGATAGCAAATGGAAAAAGGAAAATAGACAATTAGGAGGTAATGAATCACAACATTTTCTCCCCAAGCATTTCCCTATCCAAAGTCTGAAATAGCCACTTCACCCTCCAACTTAATTTTGATCTCTGAAGGACATTGACAGGTTTATTTATTCACTGGCTGTCTTGCTGAATGGCTTAATGAATAAAACCAACAGAAGTGGATCTGGTCAATCTCTGAGCTCACCCTCTGCTTACAATTGGCTGGTAAACTGCTCTTTAAAGCTGCTTCACAATCAATGAAAATCCAATTTGTTGTAAAGTTGCTCTTAATTTGAAATGGGCAGTGGGAGCTAGGAAGAACCAAAATAGATGAAGTAAAATATTCATTTATTAAAAGGAGAAAGTTAGAAGGGATAACACAGGGCATGTTTGGTATAAAAACACAAAATATTGCAGAAATAAATGAGAAGGGAAAAAATTGAGGTGCAAAATTAAATACATCATCTTTGCCTAACCAGTTAAATTAATCCATTTCAAATACTTTTAACATGCAATAGTTTCTACATTAAAAAAAATGTACTAATACTAATATGACTTGAATAATGTTACAGATGATATCTGAGTAACATAATCATTTTAACACTAGTCTTTCTTCCAGGGAGTTCTGTAGGGCTATTCAGTGATCAAGTGTTAATTGCTCATCAGATTCAAACTTGTTTCCCACTGGAATATGAATATCTGGAATAATGTTTGTGTTCAGCCACTTGAGTGAGAAACTGGAACAATGGGCAGAACCTTGTAAACCTCCTGGGAACAGGAGAGCTGGGCAGGATACTTCATCACACAGGGGGAAAGTATCAGCTTCCCAACTGCAAAATGAAGGTTGGGAATTAAATTGTCCCTGGATTAAAGCCAATTTTGGTTCCTGCTGACAAGTGGCGGAACCTATTTTTAATGCATTAGCATGTCATGCATGTTCATTAAAACCTATGGTTCTCATGTTAAATAATATCTTTGATGATAAAGTTGGCAAATGAGAAACACCTTCAGAATCACAATTCAAGGTGTACAACAGGCAGGATAGTCTACTTGGAAGACTTGAAATGATTGGTTGCTGCTTTCTTGTAATGAGCTCTTTGCTGGAGGAACGATGCAGCAGGCTAAGCATCCAAGCCTTTTGTCTGCACTAAGATTATGACTTGGGGCTCACTGAAAAAAATGTCATTCCCGTTTTCTCGCTCGTTGAGCACTTTGAGTTTTTTTTTCATAGGTTTGTGCCCTATGTGATCACATCTAAAATATGGATTGTCTTAATGGCAGATAACAGGTTCTGAGGTTAATAGGGGATGTACGACATGAGTAGGTTTGCCAGTGACGTACCACTTCCCTAATCAAAGATTGATAAACATAGAACTACTATAAGTCAAGACTTGCCAGTAATTCTAAGACTCAATAAAACGTGTCGGTATCCACACATCAGTCATTGTTGCAGACAGATGAATGAAGCATAGTCAGTTCAAACCACATTCCTTTTTTCTCTCATCACCCAGAAGTAACCAGGAAAGTGTTTTGATTTGTTTCTTTTTTCGCAACTAGTGATGTATTTTCCAGTCCTTCGATTTTTGTGTGATCCAATTCCTAGTAATAATCCTCAGCAGAACTCAGTTAGGATTAAAGGTGGAGGGTTCAAAAGGTTAGTTTATTGCACACAGTGAAAAATTACAAAAAGAAGGGTCTTCAACATTCAATTCGACATACAGTAAAGAGAGGGATAGAGAAAAGGTTTCACAACGTAGGGAACTCAGAGAGAATAAATATTGGAGATCTAGAGTCCAAAATCAAAGTACTGTGAGGAATTTCTTCATGAGGTCGACTGGCTGAAAACTGGTGGTACAAAATTTGCTTTTTACAAGATGAGATAGGCATACAGAGTGGAATCAGTTTGTAGGCGATGGAATTTTCAGCAGAGGTGGGTAGACAGGACTAGGTGTCCAATCTGAACAGACCTGTGACCTGCTAGTCAGATTTAAAGCAACAACTGGAATATGCAGCTCAGAGGAGCAAATTTAACCTGTTCAATAAGCCAGAGTCTTAGGTCATGTGACCATACACTCCACAATGTCTTCAACAAGGGATATTTGTCAAGGATCTGGAATTCAGCTTGGTCTTCAGGATTGCTGACGTTTCTGCCATTATGGGCCAAAGGAATGTGTAAGAGACCACTTTTTTTCTGATTCTGTGACAAGTCTGGTCTATCAAATACAAATGACCTTTGTGTAGCACCTTTTGAAGGTGGGATATGCAATTCCCAGGCAGACTGTTGTAACTCCTCAGATAAGACAAGACATGACATCTTTTGACTTCTTTGGTTCTGGTGAATCACCGACAGTCACTTGCAGACATAGGATCAGCCACCTTAGTGGCCTTTATCAGCCAAAAGGTTCAGTTTAAAATTAAGAAATAGCCATGAGGATATATTTTTATAGAAGTATAGTGTTAAGTTCTGTTCATCACACATAATTGAATTTCTTTAAAGCATCAAGCCCCTTAAAAGCTCCTACCTGAGTTTCAAAAGACCCCACAACACAACCATTCAACACATATCAATGAAGTGTTCAAAACTATGTATTTACAAATAAACTTAGAATGTCAAGGAATGCTTGGATACCTGTGCCACCTTTGTGCCATTAGAAGGTTTGGTGCTAAATATTTTCTCTGACTCTACCTTGGTGTGACATATACACCTGCAGCTGAGATTGAGACTGAGTATTAAGCCCCATTACCAGAAATGACCATGACAGCCAAGCTCTGGTTATCGAAGCTGAGAGGGCTATGACTTGCTGAGGGTCTTTTGCAAGGGTGAAGGTACACTTTCATTGTGCCTCAACTATTGGCAGAGGGAAGGAAGAACATAGAACATTACAGCACAGAACAGGCCCTTCGGCCTTCGATGTTGTGCTGACCAAAATAAAAAGCAATGCCCCTCCAATGCCCTGAGATGACAGCCTGCTGGTGCATAACCTTTCTGTGGGTGATCAATGGTAGAAGAGGGTACACTTCGAGAAAAATGCCTCATCCATTTCTTGCCTAACCAATGATGTATTCAGCCAATGTCTAGAGTGACAGAATGCAGGTTTGAGGGCATATCTATCAGCCGCAGCCTTGGACCTGGCTCCCCCGGCAGTCTATGTAGATAATCATGTCAGAGCTTGACAATGCTCATACCTGGGATGGTCAGCTCCACCATTTGTCAAGGCTGCATATAGCCTCTGGCATCTCTGCCAGATCATTCCCATCCTGTCATTGCAAGTCCAGCAGGTTTTTCATAGCCATTCCAGGGGCTCAACATCAGCATAGGGCTCAAGCATTAGCCTGATCTCCCAACAGTCCTCTAACTGTCAAGGACAGTGGCTGCCATATTCTGCTACAATCTCTGTGCTGGCAGAGGGTTGCGGTTAGGGGGCAATGATCGATGATGCATCCACTGAGTTTTCCATCTGATTACCCTTAGAAATGAAATTCTGGTTTGCTGAAGACTGTAGGTTATGTGTCTCCTAACTGAGAACACAAAGGATTAACCTATGAAAATGGGCAATCCCATTTTCCCGTTGAGTTTTCCACACGTTACTTATATGCACAGTCCTCGACATCAGGTTGGTGACATCCTCACTCTGTTGTCGTGCTATTCCAGCCTCACTAATGACAACTGAATGCCTGCCCTACTCCATAGCCTGTTTAAATATTTCCTTCTCTGTGGAGTCAATATCTGTAGAGAAGGAAGTGGCTGGACATAGTTGCTCCTTTGCCTTGCAGACAGGCAGAAAAATCACGCAAGTTCTCAATGGATAGAATTCCTTTAAAGTATGCAGCAATATGTTAGTCGATGTCATCTCCCTAGTGAGTGTCATACGCACACAACCAATGCAATTTTCACAGCATGAACTAACACCCATACATTCATTCCACATATTCCATCTGGTTCTGAGTCCTAGAACTGAAACCTGACATTGTTTGTCACTCTCCATTTACAGTGTTTGGTGCCATCATGAATACCACTTTGTGGTACACTATGCCACTTATCCTTGTGATGTGCAACCTTTTATGACATTAAACCCTGTCCCAGTTTGGACACCACAGCTACTAACCCTACTCCACCCCTCTCCCACCCCTGGTCAGCAAGGGTGAGTGGGAAAGGGGAGTGGGAGAGGGATGACCTCTTGCTAAAATCACATGAAAAAAAGAACCTCCTGCTGCTCCCTGGGTGGCCTGCAGGAAAGCAATGCTAAACCGAGGACCACTTGTTCATGTACTGGGACATTACTCAAAAACATTAAATATTATAGCAGAAGTGGCAGATTTCTGGGGAGTGTTGGTGGAGGCAGGGATTGGGGGGTGGTGCATTAGATCAGCAGTTTGCAGCACCGGTTGTACTGTCAGATGCTCCCCAGAACAATGCTGCTGGTTTGCAGGGAGTGTATGCCTTAACTGGGTACTGTTGAAATATACCTCCTGCTTGCCTATGCCATATAGTTGTCTGGGCCTCTCCACTATGAATATTGAATTGGCTGGTTGCCATGAGTGAAGCACTCATTTACTTCTATTTCCATTGTTGAAACACTCACTGTAACTTCAAAATTACACTGAGGAGCAGGGTTCAGAATTACAGAGATGGTAACATGTCAAATGTATATGCAGGGGATTAGAAAGAGAAGAGAGAGGATGCAAATAGATCAGTTTCTCAAACACATCTTGCCTCTCAGAAACATGGCCAAACAATTCACATTAATTTCAGTAGGTTGTCGCTAATTTTGGGGCAAACCTAACGACCAGAATGATCCCACAAATGCCATTATTATTAATCTGTTTTTTGGATGGTGTTGATGGGAATTAATGTTGGCCAAGCCATTTGGAGAACATTGCTGCATTTCTTTGATTCTATTGCATCTTCTATTGCATCAGAGTGAACAAGGCTCAGGTTTGATATCTATTCACAGAATATTTCCAACATTGTAATAACTCCTCTGGTGGTCTATCCTAGATTACATCTTTTAGTCACATGGTTTACACCCACGACTGTCTAGGGAACATAACCAGTATCCAATGAGTTAAACTGAAATTTGATCTTTGAAGTGGGGTGAGGAAGACTTGTGGCTGAGGTTGTCATGCATTGACTGTGGAACACATTAGCTTCCCGAGCCAAGAGGATATTCCATTTTTACAAAGGTGAATATTTTTCCAATTTTTCCAGAGTTATATCTTGCACTTACGAACATGAATTGATAAACCTGGCACCCACATGGCTCCAAGCATCACTTTGGATCTAGTCTAACATTGCAGAGATAATTTACTAATTTTAATTACAAAAATGGACCATGCTGCTGTGATATGAAGTGATTGTGTCCCTGTAGTGCACAGAGGCATGAAAGTACACCAGTGAAATGTGAAAGGTCAGAAAGACAGCTTCAAACAGTGCCATAAAGTATTTAAAGGGCATTTGCTTGTATAAATTTTAAAGTCCTGTGCCTGTCATGTGTAAATCACACATTGCCTTTCAAAGGCATCACAACCCTTGGAGAGGATACAAATTCATAGATGTTGACAACCCAGGAGACAATCCAGCCTATTACGTCTATGCTGCATTTACGCTGCCTCAAAGCAAAAACTGACCTCGATTCCTGGTACTCCCCATTGTCCAATATCTTCCGCTGCTTCAAGAATTTTCCTGCAAGGTTAGAACATAGAACATTACAGCACAGAACAGGCCCTTCGGCCTTCGATGTTGCACCGACCAATATAAAAAGCAATGCCCCTCCAAACTAAACCATTCCCTTCTCTTCCATATACTTATCAACTAACCTCTTAAACGCCACCAAACTTGGCGCATCTACAACTGCCGCAGGCAGGGCATTCCACTCCCGAACCATCCTTTGGGTAAAGAACCTACCTCTGATATCCGTCCTATAACTATCACCCCTTAATTTAAAGCTGTGTCCCCTCGTGCTAGCTTTCTCCATCCTAGGAAAAAGGCTATCACTGTCCACCCTATCTAAACCTCTAATCATCTTATATGTTTCGATAAGGTCCCCTCTTAGCCGCCTCCTTTCTAACGAAAACAACCTCAAATCCCTCAGCCTCTCCTCATAAGACCTGCCCTCCATACCAGGCAACATCCTGGTAAACCTCCTCTGTACCCTCTCCAATGCCTCCACATCTTTCTTATAATGTGGGGACCAGAACTGCACACAATACTCCAAGTGCGGCCGCACTAGAGTTTTGTACAGTTGCAACATGACGTTGCGGCTCCGAAATTCAATCCCCCTACCAATAAAAGCTAAGACTCCATATGCCTTCTTAACAACCTTCTCGACTTGACTGCCTACTTTCAGGGATCTATGCACATACACACCAAGATCCCTCTGTTCATCTAGACTACTAAGAATCCTACCATTTGCCCTATACTCTACACATTTATTATTTCTGCCATAGTGCATTACCTCACACTTTTCCACATTAAACTCCATTTGCCACCTCTCGGCCCAGCTCTGCAACTTGTCCAAGTCCCTCTGCAAACTATAACACCCCTCTTCACTATCTACCACTCCACCGACTTTAGTGTCATCTGCAAATTTACTAATCCATCCTTCAATACCCTCATCCAGATCATTTATAAAAAATTACAAACAGCAGGGGCCCCAAAACAGACCCCTGAGGTACACCACTTGTGGAGTACTCCCTGCCACAATAGTCCCTTTGCATTCCAACATCCTCTAGATAAGGACAATTCTCCTAACTTTTTTTGTTGCATTTTTAAATAATTTGATTGGCTATATTAAGGAGTAACTCAGTTAAAATCAAACATAAACAACTTGAACTGCTTCCACTTAATCAGTAAATATCAATGAGTGCTGACAATGCCAAAATAGATGTTCAATTTAATTGCAAACTAACAGGAAGCAACCAATTAATGTGTTTGAGAAGATACAGTTGTGGGTTGAAATTTCCATTTTGTTCATTGCACATCAGAAGCCAGATTCTTCTCTCCTGGACTGAAAGGAGCCTGAATGAAAAATGGCCATCAAGTAGCATAGGTTGGAAGCCACACCTCCATTTCCAGCAGAGGCCATTTTGTGGGGTGCAGCAATGGACATGAGTCAGGATGTCTGCCTGCTGGTAACAAAAGGCCCAAGATCAGGCCAGGACTTAAGGATGGATAGACTTAATCCTTCAGCTACATGTTCAAGGTAGGGAAGAAAATTATTGGAGGTTTAAAGGTGACACTGGAGGCAAATTAGCACTCTGGTAGTTCAGTACAGGAGAGTGTGGAGGCGTAACTCCATAGAAGGATCAATTTTTTAGAAGGCATTGATTTGATGGCTCTCTCTAGGAGAATCTAGGAGGTTATATCTGCTCAGTATATGCCAGCAACTAAGGGTCATATTTATTGGCAACACTTATAAGGAAGCATCAAAATTTGGGAAAAGTGGTAGCTGTAAATCATTGAATTACCTCAGTTCTTGTCTTAGTCTGCTGATTGATATGGCAGACCCGACTCTGGCACAATGTGGGACCTTCCATTGGAGAAACCCCATCTGTCTCGAGCTTAGTGTTGAAGGCAGGATTAGTTGTGCACCCCTGATTCCCAAGTCCAACATGAAAATCTGGCCTTGAATGTTAAAATGTCTAAAATTGCAAATTGTTTTGCGAAGAAAGGAAAGGTGGACACCAGAGCATCACCACCAACAGTTAACTCCATGCTTTGCCTACTTGCAGCAATCTAGCCACAGGAGAGGCACAAGTTAAACACAGCTCGATCTACACAGCAGAAATACTTCAACATAAAATAGCACATCATGTAACTTGCCATGAATAATGCCTTGGGAAAAAGTAGAAGGTACAGTTTCCACTTCCAGTGCAAGTGGAAAATGGTGCCCTAAATATGTCGATGAGATTAGACTTCAGTCTTCTTAATTTCAGTTGCATAATCAGGGTGTAAAATTTTCCTTGAACCAGTGCAATTGACCAGCACAATGCAATGTAATTATAAATTTGTATTTCGATTGAGTGCTGACCAAAATTGCAGATTGATGACCTTTAACCCTGCTGCGACTTTGATCATAAGTCTTCCATTAGTGTAACAACTAGACTCTCTGAAGACAGAGATGGAAGTAATTTAAGCTTATAGTAATGTACAGATTTGGATCAGCTAAGTCTTTTATTTTATAGAAATACTACTTTTTGTTTTCATCACTAATGGGGAAAAATTCTGTTCTATCACAGTCACTATGACAAAAAACATTTTCTTGGGCATGAACAAGGTTTTGCCTCTTTTTACCTCTTAAAAATCTCATTATGTTAGAATTCATGTGAGAAATATCATATAAATACTCACATAAGATTCAGCTGGGAAGTGCCTGACCCAGTGTAGAATTAAGCTATGGGACCACTGCTCAAGATAGAACATAGAACACTACAGCGCAGTACAGGCCCTTCAGCCTTTGATGATGCGCTGACCAGTAGGACCAATCTAATGACCCTCTAACCTAAATGGAACATAGAACATTACAGCGCAGTTGGTGTGACATATGGCAAAAATCAGCACCCTATAGTGAGGGGAGGTACCAGTGGGGTCTATTCTTCAGCCTCCTCGAATATGATGCATGTGAAATTCACCTCTGAGAACTGATTGAACCAAGTTCTACCCATTATCTACTTGTTTGGGTTAACTTGGACTTACTTCACTTCACATCAGTTGAAATAATTGTTCAGTTAATTGTGCCATGGAAGAAAGCAAAGAACTTAATTGGAGAACCATTGACTAAAATCAATAGCTTATTTACTACAGCTTTGGAGAGCTTGTTTATTCATTTAAACTGATTTGTAGCCTTTATGTGCCTGATAACGGAGAAAGAAACAGATCTCAAACAGTAAATGAACATGCTTGCCTGCGCATAAACAATTTTAATTCAATGTTAACAGTAAACATTGATGTTAAAATTAGTGTATCCTAGTTAGCATCTTTCTAATATTATCTGAGTTGATTTTTTTTAATTGCTGGACAGTGGAAGCAGCTTTAGTCATAATTTTCAAAAGGAAGTTGGATAAATACTTCACAGGTCCAAGGGAAAAAGATGGAGTGATGCTCCAAAGAATAGCTGTCCCGAGCCTCCATGAGCTTTTCTACATGATCACTCCATGGAACCTTGTGTTTCTCTAAAACTCCCTTCAACCATTATGGTGAACAAGAAGCAGATGATGGCCGAACAGTAAATTTATTCACGAGTCCCATATTCAATCATTGTGTTTGCTGCAGTTCAGAAAACAGTATGTTCTCCACCTGCTGTTCAGGGCAGTATGTGACTTGTGTTTTAAATCCATTTACATTGCACTGTGGTCAACAACAGATGAAGCTCAGCCCACCTACAGTGAGCAAGAAGCAAATGGAAAGCAGCCTGATGATTTGAACATATGTCCTTTGGTTAATATAGCATGCTTCAAGGCTTATGTTTGTGCCTAGCTTCTGTGGATCTCCTGGGCACTTTTTAAACCTACCAGATTTTCCCTTCTCATACTCTCTAAACATTTAAGTTTCTGGCTGTCAGGCAAAAGCTGTGGGAGGGAAGTCTTCAGGTATGCATATAGCTGTCTCCTGCAGATGATCATTTGAGTTGAAACCAAGCAGGGGCTGAGCAATGTAAACACAATTCTGCTTAACTGCAAAATAGAATGAAGTTACTCGCCTCTCTGAGTTAAAGGAATAATGCTGCTTATTTGATAAAATTGCTTACAAAAAAAACGTAGAACTAGTGCTAGTTCATTTGAATACTTCTATTATTCATAAGGAGAAATGGAATATATCAAACATAAATCAGTTTTTGCTGATAATTTACTCTGTACTCATCATTTTTAAAAAAAGATATTTCTAATCATTCAAAGTTGGTGACTGCACACAGTTAATCTAAACGTTACAATTCTGTGCATTCATTTAAACTTTAGGGTGACAACTTGGAGAGGTTGTGAGTTCAGTCAGGCACATTCCACAGAAGAATCTTCCAGTCAGCACTGGGTATGGAGAAAATTCAAATGGAGTTGACTGCTTACTACAGCTTTCCCTGAACGTGCTGCAGTTTCTAACTCCTCAGCCCATCACTCAGTAATATCAATAAACCAGCTCCTCGTCATGAGACCTTGAGTTGCCAATAAACAGTGTACTTGTGAAAGGATACGATGTTGATGTGATCTGTCAAAGCAGCACGAAAAGAAAGAGGAGGTGATTTTACCAAAACATTCTAAGTGTTGAATAAGCATGAAAACGAGAGAGAATCGCACCCATTTTTGGGTGAGCTCCCAGATATCTATCTCATGGCACTTAGGAAAAAAAGAGACAAAATTTGATTCTAGTCAGCAGGGGGAGCAGAGTGAGTCTATTCATGCTGGGAAGCTGGCTGCAGATTGCTAGAGGGTACAATTGTATATGCACCCAATTTCCCAGTGCACTGAGTGCGCATTACACTGGAAGACTGTCACCACAACCATCGCCCCTCCCCCTCCCCCTGGGTATCATACTCCCAAACTGTGATCACCCCTCTCATCACAGCCTTGCTCAATTCCCTCCCCCCACCCCTCACCAGCCAATCGTCACGCCTGATTCCATCTCTACATGTAGCTAATTACTGCCCAGATGATCTGCAGTGCAGAGTATGCAGCCCCTAGAGAGTTCCCCATGCCTTGCCCCTACCTCAGACCCTGTCCTTTCTGTTAGGTCCCACCCAATATGGGTGGTCACATCAGATCCCTGTTACTGGCGATCCATGATGTGGAGATTCCGGTGTTGGACTGGGGTAAACACAGTAAGAAACCTCACAACAGCAGGTTATTAAAGTCCAAAAGGTAGATTTGGTAGTAAACACCATTAGCTGTCAGATTGCTGTTTCTTTGTCAGGCGACTGGAGAGAGAACTTCGGAGAGAGCCGTTGATGTAGTCTATATGGATTTTAGTAAGGTGTTTGACAAAGTCCCTCATGGGAGGTTAGTTGAGAAGGTCAAGGCTAATGAGATACAAGGAAGGTAGCTAGATGGATAAGTAACTGGCTTGGTAATAGGAGACAGAGAGTAATAGTGGAAGGGTGTTTCTCTAGCTGGAGGTCAGTCACTAGTGGTGTGCCGCAGGGCTCGGTACTGGGACCTCTTCTATTTGTAATATATATAAATGACTTGGAAGAGGGAGTAAGTGGAGTCATCAGCAAGTTTGCAGACGATACAAAGATGGTTGGACTTGCGGATAGTGAGAAGCATTGTCAGGCCATGCAGCAGGATATAGATAGACTGGTAGCTTGGGCACAAGATGGCAGATGGAATTCAATCCTGATAAATGTGAGGTGATGCATTTCGGGAGAAAGAATGTAGGGGGGAGGTATATGATAAAAGGTAGACCTATTAAGAGTATAGAAATGTAGAGGGACCTGGGGGTGCAGGTGAACAAGTCTCTGAAGGTGGCAGAGCAAGTGGACAAGGTTGTGAAGAAAGCATATAGTATGTTAGCCTTTATAGGAAGGGGTATAGAGTACAAGAGCTGGCCTTTAATGTTGCAGTTGTATAAAACGTTGGTTAGACTTCATTTGGAATACTGCGTCCAGTTCTGGTCGCCTTACTACCGGAAGGACGTGGAGACTCTGGAGAGAGTGCAGAGGAGGTTTACCAGGATGCTGCCTGGTATGGAAGGTCTGAGTTACGAGGAGAGGTTAGGCAAATTGGGACTGTTTTTCTTAGAAAGACGTAGACTTAGAGGAGATCTAATAGAGGTGTACAAGATTATGAGGGGTATAGATAGAGTAAACAGGGTTAAGCTTTTTCCTAGGATGGACTCTAATAGCACGAGGGGTCACGGGCTTAGGGTGAGGGGGGTAAGGTATAATTTGGATGCTAGAGGGAGTTTTTTCACACAGAGGGTGGTGGGGGTATGGAATGCGCTGCCAAGTAAAGTGGTGGAGGCAGGTACTCTGGAGTTATTTAAGAAATACTTAGATGGGCACATGAACAGAATGGGAATGGAGGGGTATAGAAAACTGATTTAAAATAGGGATCATGAGCCTTGAGAGTCCCTGGGAAGTGTGTAAATAGATGATGATATTGATGTACTTGTTTTTATCCTACAGGTGCTTTGGTCCACCTTGTTGTCTAACAAGGGGCATACACGCGATGGGTCGTGAGAGGGCTGCTCTTGGATTTTTTTCGAGAGTATCCTAGTGCTTCACGTCGTTAGTGTCCGCTTGACCTGGACCATTTGATGGGCAACACGACAGCTCAGTGACTATCGCTGTGCTGTGCAGATACATGGATTTGGGCCTGTGTCTGTGGGAGTTTGCGCATTCTCCCCGTGCTTGCGTGGGTTTTCTCCGGGTGCTCCGGTTTCCTCCCACATCCCAAAGATGTGCTCTTAGGCTAATTGGCAAAACAAATTCTCCCTAAATTGTCTCAAATTTGGTTTTTAATCCATAGATCTATAAACATAGACAGGGATCACGGGTAGAGGTGGAAACATCAGGGTGGCAGCACGGGCTCGTTGGGCCGAAGGACCTGTTTCCCATGCTGTTTTGTTCTTTGTTCTTTGCTCCACACACCTGACAAAGGAGCACAGTTTCCGAAAACTATCAAATAAACTGGTTGAACTTAAACCTGGTGTTGTCAGACTTCTTACTGTGTTTACCCCAGTCCAACGCCAGAATCTCTACATGATGACAATAACCTAAGCCAGGGTTTCCCAGACCACGGTTGCAGTTGACCTCAGTGGAGCTGTGTAGTGATTGTGGGGTCTGTTTCTTTAAGACTGCACAGCAGAAGGGGGTTGCTTGGTTTGAGGGACCAATAGAAATCGAGGCTAAGTTATAACCCTAAGGGGTGAGTACTCTCTCAGGCACAATATATCTTGAATCCACGTAGTAAGCATGTAAGGAAAGGAACGGCCAGGGACTGCCATTCCAAAGCAGCCTAGGGCTTCAAACCCCTATACTAAATTTCTCTTTAACAATAAATACTTTTTGTTCCTAATTAAATCTGAAGTATCTTGACGATTGCAAAAATGCTCAGTGTTATTATGAACTGCGAAACAGGATTTTGAGGTCTCAAGTGGCTATTGCTGCTGTGGAGCTTGGACTGAATAACTTTGTGGCCCTTTGAAATCATTGTTTTATATTCTGTTGCCAGGTGTTGCCTACTGGACAGATCTTTGATGTTTGAGCCTCTTAGTGCAGTGCAATAAAGGAAAGGAAACACAAGTCCCGCTTCTGCATAAACTCCCTTTGTTTTTGTTTTAACTCCACAGACTCACCAACAACTCCCAGTATCACCTGTAACCTCTTTATATATCTCAGTGACTTCTATTAAACTTCAGTGGAAGACAAATGTTAACCCTTTCTTAACATTTGAAAACTGATTGCTGCAACAGAGAAAAGCTCCGTGAAGAAATAAGTTTTGTTTCTAAGCTTGCAGTTCAAATAATTCCCACCACACTGAGCCTGTCCCCTTATATTCTCCTCTCCTTCAGATTTAAAGTTCAATCCCACCCCATAACCTCAGCTAGGTTAGTGATACCAGAAAAATTATTTAAGCTTTGCAGTTGCTTCAAAAGTGAAACCATCAGGTGGTGAGGCATTCTCACCTCTCCTGAGTAATTATAATTAACCATTGACAATTTATATCTCCTGTATGTTTTATTTCAGAGAGTGACACTCAAAGGAATATAGCAATCTTAATTTCAATTTATAGCAGTTAGCAATGACTCAGTGGGTAGCATGTGCATTTCTGCCTCATAAAAGTTGTGGGTTCAAGTCCAGTTTACAAAATGTAGGCTGACACGCCAGTGCAACACTGAGGGACTGCTGCACAGTCTGAGATGCCATTTTTCATATGAGACAGTAAATTGAAGTTTCCTCAGGTGGGAAATATTCCCTTAACAGCACAATGAGATTCCCCATGGTATTTTCGGCAATATTTACCCCTCCATCAATATGACTGAATCCACATTATATGCTCATTATCATGTTGCTATTTAAGAGGATTCTGCAATGCAAAAAATGATTGTCACTGAATGGCTGACTACATATATTTAAATAGTCATTTATTTGCATTTGAAATGATGTGACAGCTTCAATCCAAAATTAAAATCACCCTAACATTAATCAAAGAACAAAGCACGGGAAACAGGCCCTTTGGCCCAACAAGCCCACGCCACCACCCTGATGTTCCCACCTCTACCTGTGATCCCTGTCCATGTTTATAGATCTATGGATTAATCCTAGATCATGCTTCAGTGTGTGCTCACTCAGAAACTGATCGAGCTTCAGGTCATTTCCGGCTGTTCACACAACACTGGAAAACTAAGTTCTTCTAATCAGCTCCCACAGCATAACCCATCAATTAAGATCAATGGTGAGATCCGGGAAAACCTAGGCCATTATCACTACCGTGGGAACCTCCTTTAGATAACAAAATCCATCATCATCTTCAATATGCCATTCAGCTTTCAGCTAACTGAGGAAATGAGTGTGAGAGGAAAACTAAGACCAAGGTCATGGTTTACCAAGTAGTAATGATTCTATAGGCTTCAGAGAGTTGGACAACCTACAACAGATGTTTCAGCAACTGGAGAGGTACCATCAGCAATGGCCAAATCCAGTGGCAAGAAAGATGTTCCAATAACTCTATTCTCTCTCGAGCTAACTTGCTCAGCATTAAGGTACTAATCATATTAAACCAGCTCCAGTGGGTGGGGCAGGTCATTTGTATGCCTGACACCAAACTCTAGAAGCAACTGTTCTACTCAGAACTTAGTCACAGCTGAGGCTCCCAGACATCAGCAGGAATGTTTTAAGAATGTTCTTAAAGCATTCCTAAAGTAATCAAACATACCAGCAGCCTCATGGGTGACCCTAACTTTACCAAGCAAAATGGAGAAAGCACTAAACACATTGAGACATTTTGTTGAGGATTTTCAGAAGCAAAGTTGAAGCAGTGGAGAGAGTACATAAGCCTCCAAACAAGCCACTTATCCAGCCCTTCAAGCACCACCTGCCCCATAGGTGGCAGAATCTGCAAACCACAAATTATAGCGATTTCTGAAAATCTGCAGCAGAAGCAAGTCAGCCTAGATCCCAAGAGACTGCCTAAGAGAGAGAGAAGACATTTCAAAAGCAATTTATTTGCATTTGAGATGTCCTGTTACCATCAAAGGTAGCCACATCAAAGCTTTCACTGTCTCTTTTTTCTTTTCAAAGCCTGCTCCCTCTTCAAAAAAATAATGTTCTCTCCTCCTTTCTGATAACTTGTGCTGGAAGAACGTTTCACCGACAAAGGCAGCAGAACAGGACCTCAACCAAGAAGATGTTCTTCGGTGTGAAGAACATAAATCAAGGAAATTACATGCCATTTAGGAGTTCAATCTGATTCTCCCAATATCTAACTCAGACATGCTTTTGTCTAGCTGCATTTTTACCTTTTTAAAGTGACCTGCAAGGATCTGAAAATATATTTCTTGATATTTCCTAGTAAATGACTGTGTTTCTTTCTCAGCACTTAACTCAGGTCAAACTTCAAAATGGTTTACTTTAACTCGTCCAGAGTCGTTACTAGTTTTCTCACCCGCGCCAGACTATCCCTTCATTTTTAGATGTTAATGTGATGGAGATGAAATCCACCTTTTTAACACTAGCACAGTATGGGTAACAGCCATTCAGCAGCTTGTTTCACATTTGATTGGCATCAGACAGGGTGCAAAGCAAGTACTGGTGATGTATTTGTGACCTGAATTTGATCCTTTTCTATCTAAAATCCCATGAAGGGTGTCGATGGGAGGGGATTTCCTCTGGGTTCCCATACACCCTGACCACACACAGATTTTACACTGGGATAGGTAAAGCCTCACAGAATCATAGAATCCTTCAGTGCAGAAGGAGGCCATTTGTTCCATCGAGTCTGCATTGGCCAAATTCCACCCAGGCCTTATCTTCATAACACTATGCAATTACCCTAGTTAGTCCTTCTCATGCTAAGTGGCAATTTAGCACAGCCAAGCCACCTAACTGGGAGGAAACCAGAGCACCCAAAAGAAACCCACATGGACATGGAGAAAACGTGCAAACTCCATAAAGACAGTGATCCAAGCCATGAATCAAACCCAAATCCCTGGTGCTGTGAGGCAGTAGTGTTAACCACTGTGCCACCATGCTATCTCAGATGGGAAGTCCATCCTTACCACTGTTGAGGCCTTTTGTTAGCCAATGTATTGGCACCAATTATTGATCATTTAAGGGCTGTTTCTCATCCAGCTTCAACTTCTGAACTGGCAGGAGGATTGATCTTATGTGGGAAAATTTGAAAAATCAATGGGCTGAGAGGGAAAGGGGTGTGGAGGGAAGCACACCTCCACCTGAAGCCTATATCTGAATGCCTCCCTTCTTAACATCTGTATCATCAGCAAATTTTACTGGGTTGCTCTGTTTTATCACCTCAGTCATTAATGTCGATTGTAAATAGTTGGGTGATTCTTGTGGCATTCCATTGCCACCATCTTGAAAATGCACTGTTTACATCCACTTTCTGCTTCCTGTCCATTAGTCAATCCTTTATCTATGCTATTTTACTATCTCTGTTTGTTCAGGTTGCCTGCAGCAGCAGAGGCCTGATAGTTCTTTGTCTGTTAGACCCTCGCTAATTGGAATTGTGCATGTGCAGAATCAGAGGGCTACACATTTGCAATAGCTCCCTCTGTAGTTGATATTGTGCATCTGCAGACACAGAGGTCTGCACATGCACAATAGCCCCCTCTGGAGGCTGACTGATGAATTAAGTCCAGCCCACATTTTGGCATACTAAGGGGAATTTAACATGGCCAATCCACCTGTCATACACATCTTGAGACATTAACAGGCAATTTAGCATGGTCTAACCACCACTTGTACACACCTTGGGACAGTAAAGAACAATTTTGCATGGCCAATCCACGCAACCTACACATTTTAGCACTTTATGGGGAACTTGGCATGGCCAATCGCCCTAATCTACACATCTTGAGACATAAAGGGGCAAGGAAAACATCTGCTCCCTATGAATGGAGAACAGTCTTGTTGGCCTTGCTGGTGGAACAGGAGGCCACTGAGGACCCCCCAGGGAGATTGAGTTCAAGAGAGGGTACCCCTTGGGCAGTGCAAGCCTGGAAGCGCCACCTTGGCTTTGCTAGGCTGTCATCTTGCCCATTGGGCACCTTGACACTGTCCACCAGGGTGGGTCCTATGGGGGTGAGTCGAAAGAGATATAAATTAAAATTACAATAAATGTGAATAAATTATTCAGCCTCTCACCCATTTCTGGTGTGAGGCTGACGGCGCTGGAAATTCGGATTTCGTAAGATCATAAGAGATGAGAAATTGGGCATGATTCTGATTTCTCGCTCTCACATCATTTTACTGGCTCGCTCCATCCATTCTATATTTCTGGTATCTTTCCTATATTCCTGGTTCTTGTTAAACTTTTTCTCATGACAGAATGGCTTGAATTGGAGTCTTAATAGGTTTGAGATATCACATCTATTCTTCGCATCCATCCCTGGCAATGCTGCTTAATGCTGCGCTGTATGTTAAACCCATAAGATAATAAAGGAATGAGACCAAGCAAAGTGTGACAAAAATAAACAGAAGCAGAGGAAATCACTGGCAAAAAGGTGAAAAAAAAAATAAACTAGGGCAAAAAAGATGCATTGGCGAGGAATTTGAGTGTTCTAATATCTAATGACCACTCACATTTTATGTTATTTCCTGGTAATCAACTGTTGATTAAAGCTTCATTGATTACACTGCAGTCATTAATCCTTCAGTGAAATTTCATCACTCAAAATGACTGCCTGAAAGGCTCGACCATCGACGTCTCCCAGCAATTTTTTCAGAATTAATGACCCACAAATGAAACTGTGGAAATGCATGGCTTTGAAGAGTGTAATACGTTTGTTTTCTTGTGGTGATAGATGGGCATTTCCTCATTTTTCATTAACAGAGGAATTCACTTCTCTCATGATCAAACGTTACTGACCAAAACCACAGAAAATAAAGACTTGTATCAATTCTAATGGTGAATAATAAATCCATGTTGCTCACTGCAGAGTAGTAGTTACACCCTGGCCATTGGATGATATCAAAATTTGTCATCTGAACATTTCAATGAGATTGCTGCCTTGTAATCATTTCCAGTTTTACACTATGATCTTCTCTACATTTTTCCTATGGACATCACACACCCTTCTAGATGATTTCACTATTTGCACAATTCAGATGGACGTAACTTAATGAGTCGATTGTTCCCATATCCTGTGTTTTCAAAGTCACATTTATATAAATGAAACTGCACTGGAGATATTTATCAACAAAATATCAACATGCTGCATTTTTTACTCGGATAAGTGTAGCTAACAATTCTCACCATTTATTGTACACATTTGATGGCAATTTCCATCAATGACACATTTTCAGCTTAATGCACAAGTTAGAAAGTTTCTGTGTGTCAGGCCGTGTTCTTCAAAGCTGTCCAAATGTGATATGATTCCATGTCTTAAGTTTATTTATTTGTGTCACAAGTAGATTTACATTAGCACAACAACAAGGTTACTGTGAAAATCTCTGAGTTGCCATACTCTGGCATCTGTTCGGGTACACCGAGGGAGAACTTAGCACTTAACTAATGCATTTAACCAGCATATTTTTTGGACTGTGGGAGGAAACCAGTGAGCCCAGAGAAAACCAACGCAGACACAAAGAACAAAGAACAGTACAACACAGGAAACAGGCCCTTTGGCCCTCCAAGCCTGCGCCACGCATTGGTCCAACTAGACCATTTGTTTGTATCCCTCCATTCCCAGGCTGCTGATGTGACTATCCAGGTAATTCTTAAATAATGCCAGCATGTCTGCCTCCACTATCCTACTTGGTAGTGCATTCCAAGCCCCCACCACCCTCTGCAAAAAAACGTCCCTCTGATATCGGAGTTATACCTGGCCCTTCTCATCTTGAGCGCATGACCCCTTGTGATCATCACCTCCAACCAGGGAAAAAGCTTCCCATTATTCACCCTATCTGTACCCTTTGCACATTTTGTACAATTCTATTAGGTCAGCTTTTATACTCTAGGGAATATACACAGGGAGAACGTGCAACCTCCACACAGGAAGTAACCAAGGCAGGAATCTAACCCAGATTGTTGGGAGACAGCAGTGCCATTGTGCCACAGTGAGAAATGACTCCAGTATAAGTAATAATTTCATGGTATGATAAATGTAAGTTACTATTGGACAGCCCCTCTATCAATTTTATAAGTGTGGAGTCTCATTCCTTCAGGTTCTGCTTATTACTGGAGGTTTTTTTTAAATATATAATCAATTCCTTTTTTAATTTTTCTTTTGTCTCATTTCTCTCTCAGGCACATCTTTCTTCCCATCTCTTTATTTTACTTTGCATACTTGATTTCAGATTGAATTCAATATTTTAGTTTTCAGTCTGTTTCACATGAAATGCTGCTCATTAGTTATAGAGACATAGAACAATACAAAATGAAAACAAGCCCTTTGGCCCATGCTGACCATGTTGCCCTCCCATCTAGTCCCAGTTGCCCGCATTTGGCCCATATTCTTCTATTCCTTTACCATCCACAGACATCTCCAAGTGCTTTTTAAATGTTGCTATTGAACCTGCTTCAACCACTTTCTCTGGCAGCTCTTTCCATATATGCATTGCCCTCTGCATGAAGAAATTGTCCCTCAGGTCACTTTCCCCTCTCATCTAAAACATATGCCCTCTAGTTTTCAACTCCCCTACCCTGAGAAAAAGACTATGCGTGTACCTCCTACTTATACCCTTTGGGTAGCACAATGGTCAACCTCATAGCGCCAGGGACCCGGGTTCAATTCAAGCTTCAGTCACTAACTATTGAGTCTGCACATTCTCCTTGTGTCTATGTGGATTTCCTCCAGGTGTTCCCCCCAGTTTCCTCCCACTGTCCAAAGATGTGCGGGCTAGGTTAATTGGCTATGCTAAATTGACTCTAGTGTCAGAAGGATTAGCAGGATAAATGTGTGAGGTAGGGGAATAAGGCCAGGGTGGGATCAATAAAGACTCAATCTGCCAAACAGTACTGTGGAAATTCTATGATTTTATACAACTCATAAGGTCATCCCTCAGTCTCCTACATTCCAAGGAATAAACCCTAGTCTGGCTCAAGAGAAAAACTCAATTTTTAAACAACTAGTCCTGGCAACATCCTTGTACATTTTCAATTACTTCAGCTTCATTACTTGGCTTGTTCACACAAGCCCTGATGCTCTGTAGAAGGTGCTGTACCCTTTTGAATACTTGGCTGACTGGAACCTTCTGTGTATGCATCTATGGAAAGTATGAGAGCTACTAAAAGTTAAATGAATGTCACCATTCATTCTTTGCTGACAGCAAAATCCAGCCCCAACATTAATTCAAATAAATTATTTGTCTCTTTTTTTTTGCCTTGCATTCTCAGGTTGTGGGCATCATTGACATTGCTGATATTCATTACCCATCATGAGTTGCCCAGAGATGAAATTGGGGTACCTTCTGCTATTCAGGAGATGGCATTTTAGATCAGTTCAGAAGACAGTTAAGAGGCAGTCATATTGATATGAGTCTGGCATCAATATCAGCCAGACTGGGAATGAACAACAGGTTCTTCTTTCCTATAGGACATGAGTGAACCAGTTTGATTCAATGAAAAGCAAATAGCTTCATAATCACTACAATTATTTTTAAAAAAATCCATTGTGAGATTTGAGGGCAGATTCTATTAGCTCTCCAATAACATAATTGTGCCTCTACTATAGTCATTTTTTTCCTGAGGTAAAAACCTTTCATTGTCTAGTCCAAAGGACACTTCTCTTTTATATTGTTGATACTTGCCACCAACCCAAACCAACCTTCTCCCCATTTCACGTACTTTGATAATACTTCTTATTTCACTCAGTGTATTATTCAGTGTACCTCTTGAAAACTGTTGGTTTTTCATAGTTTCAGCAAAGTGACTGCAAACTGAAAGATCAATAATTTATCAATTACAAAGCAAACAATTCAGTCTCTGTTCTGGATTCATGCTGTTAAATAGAAAATATCTAAACAGGGTGTGGGGGTCAGTGCTTCTTAATTACAAAAAAATTGAATTCAAAAGTAGGAAGCTAATTAGGTCATAGAGATTTAACTACTTGACTGAGATAATGTATAGAACAAAACATTCCAGAAAATGCAGCAGAGTTTAATATTCTTGATAAATTAATAAATAAAATAACTAAAAAAATGAAAGCTGCAAGGGATGTTTTCTCAGTCTTGTCTATTCCTATGAACGGCATTTTTTTTAATAAAAAGGGAATGAACTTTTATAATTATACATAAAAATACAACTCAAATAATGCACTATCAGTCTTTTCCCAGTCTCCACAGAGGGAATGCCTCTGTATCTTCATAACTGGGCACGTGTCCGGTGCACTCAATGTTTGTGTTAGGTTCTCTTTTTCACAGAGTAGGATGAGATGCTGTAAAAGAATAAACCTGGCAGAGAGACACTAGTACCGAGCATGAGTGGCATTAATAGCAAGCGTAGTTACTAATAAAGCCTTCCTGAAGTGTGGTATCCAGAACTGAAATGCAGAAACTACAAGAGCTTTGTGCAATTGCCACATATATTCCACTCCTTTATATTCCAGCCCTCTTGAGATAAAGACCAATGTCCCATTAGCTGTTTTAATTATTTTTTTTAATATTTCTTTTCTGTTTGCTGCTTTTCTTGAGGGAGTACTCTGCGATGTGAGTATATTAAGGGAACAGTTACTAACCTTTTGATGCAGCCTGTTCAATAGATGTTTTTTTTAAAACCATCCTCAGAATCTGAAGTCAATGATCATCTGGGAAATCATAACTTTCTGCAATGTTTTCCAACTGGGTTCTTTTAGATGAGCAAAACAAAGGTTTCATTTGAGTGAAATAAAGACTGACAAAAGGAGAATGCCAATTCCCCTACAGTGTGTTCCTTTGAAATTTATTACAAATCTGATGTTCTCAATTAAAATGTTTCCAATCCAGCAAGGCAAGTGCCGAGTCCTGGGGAGGGCGATGGTGGGAGGAGGGGAGTGAAATCAAGAAGCGTACAAAGTCATGCTTTGCTTAAAAGTAACCCATGGCAGTTGTCTTCAATGGGCAAGTATTGGCAATATAGTGCAGATAAGCCACAACTCAAATCACAAGGTGCTATTTGATTTGATTTATTATTATCATATGTGTTAGTATTAGGAAAAAGTATTGTTTGTTGTGCACTATATAAAACATACTGTAAATAGAGAAGGAAAGGAGAGATGGCAGAATGTACTGTTAGTCCTAGCTAGGATTAGAAAAGGATTGATGCAAGGTAGGTCCATTCAAAAATGTGATGACAGCAGGTAAGAAGCTGTTCTTGAGTCAGTTGGTATGTGTCCTCAGACTTCTGTATCTTTTTCCTGCCAGAAGAAGGTGGAAGAGAGAATGCCTGGGATACATAGGTTCCTTGATTATGCTGGCTGCTTTTCTGAGGCAGTGAGAATTGGACACAATGTCAGTGGATTGGAGCTGGTTTGCGTGATAGACTGGGCTTCATTCATGACCCTTTGTAGTTTCTTGCAATCTTGGACAGACTAGGAACCATATCAAGCACTGTTACAGCCAGAAACAATGTTTTCTATGGTACATCTGGAGAAGTTTTTGAGTGTTTTAGAAGACGTGTCAAATTTCCTTAGTTTTCTGAGAAAGTACAGATATTGAGGGGCTTTCTTAACTACAGCTTCGGCATGGAGAGATGAGATGGAGGGGTGAGGACAGGTTGTTGATAATCTGGACAGCTAAAAACTTGAAGCTCTTGACTGTTTCTACTTTGTTTCCATTGATATAGACAGGGGCTTGCCCTCCACTATGCTTCCCAAAGTCAATGACTAACTCCTTCATTTTGTTGACATTGAGGGAGGGATTATTGTTGTTGCCAGATTCTCTATCTTTTTCCTGTCCTGTATCTTGTCAGTGGATCCAGGCAGTCTGGTAAGCAGGAATTGATTTATGCCATGACTAACCTTTTGAGGCATTTCATAATGATGGATGTCAGAACCACCGGACGATAGTCATTAAAACACGCTGCCTGTTTTTTTTCTGGTATCGGGATGATGGTCATCTTCTTGAAGCAGGTAGTGATGTCAGACTGGTGTAAAGAGAGGTTGAAGATGTCTGCAAATACCCCTGTCGGCTGCTGTATGCAGGACCTGAGTGAACCAGATTGGGAAAAAGGAGCGTTCTCATTGTAAATATAGCTGGCTGGAGGATGATAGCAAATGGCACATTGTGCTGCATTGACTTGCTCAGAATTAAATGCAGATATTGTCTCCTGAAGGTTGTCTGTTTTATTCCTTTTCAAGATATTCCTTGAAGTGATAAAATGTAATCTCTATCAGCTTTGACATAGACATGATCTGTGGTGTAGTGAGACAAATGGTTCAAAGCACCTCTGTGGCAGTAGTCTAATTTAGTGAGTTGACCAATCTTTCGTCTCAAATTTTCTTCTTTATTTGTCTTAAACTGCGAGTATATCGGCTCCTCTTCTCTGTTCCCTTGCCATGATCAAATTCCTATGATTCTACTGTAAACCAAAACCTCAGGACTTTATCACCTTCAGACTTTAAACAGCATTACTTCATTCATCTTTTTTGCAATTTTACTTTTCGGCGACTTGGGTGATCGCCTGTGCTATATAGACCTTTGACCCTTACCCAGATATTCTAATTTAATTAAGAGCAAAATCAACTTTTGGCAGGATTTTCCATTGCTTCCTGTTGGCAGGACCTCCAACCCCCTTCCCCCCACCCGCCCCCCGCCCTCTTTGTGAGGTTTTCCAGAGACAGGATGGGCGAGCCATGAAAAATGCTCACAGACATCAACAGGACCAGAAGATCATGTCAGCAGCCAATGGCAAGCCGCCTCCACTATCGGAAAACCCAGCACGGGGGAAGGCAGAAGGCTCCACCATTTAATTGGCTTCTGAGACTGTGGTTTCAACAGATGCAACAATCAGGATGGAGTTGGCAGCTTTATTCACTCCTGCGTACTTAGGAATGTTACAATGAATATAATTCTATAAATTTACAAAGAAGTGTCACAGAATTGAGCTTGATATCAACACAAATGAGGCCACTGAGGAATTTGCCAATGGCAGGTCACAATCTCTTATAGTCACCTCGGCCTTGCTTCCTTATTGCTCTTAGAAATTACTTTTGACAATATCATCTTTATATTAAACCTAATAAAATAATGGACAAAGAAATATCAAACAGTTTGTTAATGAATTAGTTCACTAACAGAAATCATCAACATTAATTTTCCATCTAAAATATTTTGCCCCATAATAAAATAAATATCGAATGTTGTCTGGAAAAGGAAAATGTTGCCAGTGAACTGGAATTTTTACTTGGACCAGTATTTCCCTAACTCCATGAACAAGAAACATCCTGATTTCATTCCTTTAATAATGGCACTGCCAGTGACAAACCTTAGCTACTGAAAAAGGAGACTTGCATCTCTATATTAAAAAGGAAATTATTTGCTTGGCTATGGGGGTAAGATTGGGGCAGTAGAACAATTTGATTGGCGTTTCAGAGAACCAGCCAAAAGACCATGTTTTATGCAGTATGATTCTATCACAAACACATCCTTGCTGGTTAATGAGCCAAAACAACGTGAGGTGATCAATTTACGAATGAAACACATGGGGGAAATTAGAAATGCGCACATCTGGTACCATCTGGTTCAGCCTTACCCTGGTCTCAACATTATGCAAATGGAGGCTGTAGACGAGTTAAGTTTATTATACATTTTTAGTTTTAATTCATTATTTAGTTGTTTGATATCTGAGATAGATAACAGGTGACAAGTCACAAAGGCATATGTTTCTAATGTGAAGTTCCCACAATGTTCACGTAATAGATGGAGACACATTCTGGTGTTGGTTTTCAGGCAATGTGAGATGTAGATTTCCTGATATAGAGTCATCTGTTTGTTAATTCTCACATTTATCTCTCTCAGGATTCCACTTATCTATGGTTGGGAAGCCACAATACTTTCAAACATTGATATGATGTTGACTTAAATTCTACTCTGTTCAGACTGCAGGAGATGTGTTTAAGTTAGGAGATCCTACTGTATGAACTCATTGCTTCCAATGAAGTGACATCTATTTCCTCCACATAATTAAACTGGCAAAAGTCTGCACATCATTGGGAGCTTCACAACTTGGCCAATAATATGACTTTGACATAACAAAATAGCTCAAAAGAGAGAAACAGAAACTGAGCAAAGATAGAAAGGAAGCTGGAATGGATGACTTATGGCATGGCTGAAGAAAAAAAGGTTTTGAAAGAGGGGAGAGAGCATAGCAAGGCAGAGAAATCTGATGTGAAGAATGAAACAGCTATGACAATGAGGGGCCTGTTATAGCAAGTATAGCATCTAGACTTACTTTAGAATTACGATTTTCTTGCTTAGATTCAACTTTTGTCTTTAAGGAATGAAATTGCAATATGTTGGGAGATTTCTTCCTTTTTCACCTTCTCATTTTCCTCTTCTCCCCTATTGCATTGACTCTTGGTCTATCTGCCATTCTCCAGTACATCAGCCAATGTGCCAGGCAGCAACAGTCAGCCCAGGCAATGAGAGCCTGAAGTTTGATCATTCAGGTGGCATCACATCTAAGTTGAGCTGGCATCCACATGTGCATATTTTCAAGGATGGGTCACAGGACAGTAAGGAGAACTACAGCCTGATTCTGGGCCATAGGAACACAGGACTTTGGAATAGGAGTAGGCCGCTCAGCCTTTCAAGCCTCTCCACTATTCAATAAAATAATGGTTAATCTGGTTTCAACTCCACCTTCCCATCTACCTCTCAAGAAGGCAGGTGCTGATATAGATAAGTCTAGGCTCTTGCCTATCAAAGTGTGTCCAATTCTGCCTTGAATAAATTCAAAAACCTAGCTTCCACAACTCTGTGGGACAGGGAATTCCACAGACTAATGGCCTAGAGAAAATTCCTCCTCATATATCTTAAACAGTTTTTAAACTGGCTCAGAGAGATCAGTTTCAATGCCTTTCTCATACTTAAATCAGAACAGATGAGGAATTGAATCATGGCCCTTTTTTTCAATACTGATTGTAACAATTGACAGCCAATTTATTATCAGAGCCATACGAGGACCAGACTCAGGTTTCACTCAATAGGAATCCAGTTTTTTAGGTTGTCCTGCATAATTAAGAAGAAAGACAATGTTCACATCAGCTTATTTTCAATGGAAAGCAAGTTGAGAAGTGTTTTGTAAAAGGTCAAAGGTTTGTAGAAGCTTACAAAAATATTTAGTGTGGACAATGAGTTAGGAACAGAAAACATAAATACTTTAAGAGCCACCTATATGTTTTTAAGATAGACTATGATAATGAAGTTGAAAGTAAGTTTGTGTAGAATATATGGCCAGGGAAGTTACTTCGCATGGAGTTTACTGACACCTTTTCAAATCAATGTCTTGAGAAAAGTGATGGAGAGCTTGACATTTTTCTCAGGAGAAACTGGGAAGGGGCTTGATGCATCTTATTATGGGGGATCAAGAGATGGCACCAATCATGGGCAGGAAAATTCATAATCACAAAAAAATGGGCATGAACTCTGAATGAAATGGAATTGATGAGGCCGAATGTACCTTATCAATTCCAAATCTTCTCAAGATCTAGAAGGCCATTTGCTTGTTATTAATATTCTGAGAGATCTCACAATTTGTAATAGACAAGCTGTGTCATTTTTGCAGATGTTCTAAACAGAAACCTTCTGAGGAGTACGAAGAGTGTTGAATTGCCATTTTTCTCCTATTTTCTTATCTAAGAGTGAAGATCCATATTTCTGGCCTGGATTTTGGAGCAAGGTGACTTCAGAAATACATTTTCCTAGAGCCCTTCCTTATGGTGCAGGATCATGAGGGGAAGCTACAACTCTAGTTGTTGTTCAGTATTTTTGTTCAGTCTTCATTCACCAACACTAAAAAGCTGTGGGATATTTTAATAGCTTTTCAGTGTGTTAATGAATGAATGTTAGTAAGTTAAGTAGCAGCATGAAGGGGGTGTCAACTGAGTATGGTGTCAGGGTGGTGGGTAGCAGGGTAGATAAGACATAACATTAACATTAACCTGGTCCTTATTTTCTAAAAAAATGGGCAGATTGGACTCAAAATGTTAACTCTGTTTCTCACTCCGCAGGTGCTGTCAGACCTGCTGAGATTTTCCAATACTCTTTGTTTTCATTTCAGATCTCTAATATCTGCAGTATTTTGTTTATATATCAGTATAGATTTGTTGGTCAAATATCCTGTATCTATGCTGCGCAGTTCATGCAATTCTATATATAACTAAGTCAGTGACTCTACCGACCGTCAGTTTGACATTTACATACAATATTTTTAAAAGAAAAGTAAAGTCCATGTCCAAATGATTATTTAGCCCAACCACTAATAGTGACTGAGTTTCAGGAAGGGAAGATGCCACTGGACTTTCAACTTTTGCAAGTGCTGTGCATGTTCTGACAATTCAGAGCATCTCATAATGAGTCCTGACCTTTCTTTGAATCGTGCAAAGGAACTTCAGATTTGACATGTGCCTATAGCACTCATTATGACCAAGACTGACTCTATTGATTTGCTCAGTGAAATTTTATTCATTAGTTGCGTTTCGATTACCTTTAGGGATCATCTCGGAAGCAGCTGCTTCACTCCTGGGAGAAGCTCGCTGAAGGCTATGACTGCAGACAAGTTCTGTCATTTTCAATGCCAAGTCTGTCCTTAAGCTTGTCCTCCAGTGGAGAGCTGATCAAATCAGTGCTCCCTGAGCAATCTCGTACCTTGACTTCAGGAGTTGAGACATCAAGCTGTCCTTACCAGCACAGTGTAGGGTATTATGTTAGGCTTGAGATTCATAAACTTGTATGGTTCAGCAAAATAGCCGCTCTACTCCAAGAATCAACATATGTATTGAGTTATTGATTATATTGTGTCAGAAAGTACAGAAAAAGATCATTCTGTGAAGGAATCCTGCTAACAGCATGCCAAAAGGTTAAAAAGTATGAAGTGGAAATTAAAAATTAAAAGCAAAATCTATCTGATGAACAAAGATTTAAATCCTTGAACACAAAGCAATTCTGAAAAAAAATCAGGAAATGACCTTTACATCAGCTCAGCAAGATAATGATAAATTGTAAGACACTAAAATCTAACAATGGATACACTTGTGGAATGATCCTAAATAACCTATTAGCTGAATCCTGGAAAATGGAAAGTAGCCACTATCTGCACTTCTCAGTATCCTGAAGGGTAATGATTGAAAGAAAGAATGTTTTTTAGCATGAGTGCTCAACATGCTTCCTGTCAGTTTAGTTATTTGAAGGTATAAATAAAGGAACCACGCAATAGGCTTTTTAGATTTGTTGCACTCACTCTAACATTTTTTGAGGTAAAAGTAGCTACTTAGTGTAATGAAGATTGTTCTCCTCTTAAATGTGATAGAGGTGTCCTGGCTAGAATCAGTTATTTTCTATTCAAAGATTTAATGTAACTACTATTTCAAATATGTAAGTGTCTGAGGGAAGTCTTTTTCAACCTTAAGTGAAAGTGACCATCCAAGGAGTACATCTGATCCAGAAAAGTCTCCAGAATGTGCCAGGATGAAAATCCACTTCAATTGCTGCTTAATGTGGAGCTTAGATTGATATAGAAATCTATAAATATGTTTATATCTAAAATGTATCCCTTAGATTATTAAGGATAGAATGAATGTTTTACTCACTGTGGTACTAAGACCCAGATTTAAGTATCTGGAGACAACAGGTCCCTGCCAGGTTTTGTGGAACTTAACTCAGAACTCCTTGATTTTGCATTGATGTTCAGAAATTTCTTATAAAGTTCAGTTTCAATCCAAACTGAGGTTACACCCTGACAAATGGCAAACACTGTTGGAATTGGTCAAGACTTTCAATTGGCAAACTTACACAATTGCTTTGTTAGGGTAGATAATTCAATCCTAATACTGCCACAAGATCAGATAATCGCTTTTGATATTGCAGATTCTGATACTGATGGAGAGGTAGAGCCTATTACACTCTTGAGGCTAATCCTCAGGAATGATAACTAAAATATATGCATGCAAGTTTAAGATTTTTGAAATTTGCTAAATCTTTCCATCAACTTATGCCAAGCTCTCTGCACTCTTGTATGCTAGAGTGAGCAAGGTGGTGAACGGACCATTTATTTTTTCACCAGATGAATGCACAAAACTGCAGCAATTATGACATTGACACAGAAGGCAAAGGAACTAGAGCAAAGACCTACAAGTTCCTTTCAATATTCACAGCAGAATATCATGTAAAGACTGTTGCTGTTTTTTACAAGACTCGCATTATGTCTGTTCAGTTCCATTCTTATAATTTCTCAATGTCGACTGAGGTACATTAAAAAAGAAAAAGTCATGACTGTAATAGTTCAATGCCTGATAAAGGCACAACCCCTTGAAAAGAAATGCCCCGTTACCATCTACACTGAGATACCAGGTTTGAAATCAGCATTGAAGACGGCCTGTAATGAGAAAAAGCTATTAGATCCATTACAATAAATGGGCATTTATCTTTCTCTACACTCTATCTATGACTAACAGTACATTCTGCACCGTCTCCTTTCCTTCTCAATGTATGGTATGCTTTGGCTGTACAGCATGCAAGAAACAATACTTTTCACTGTATGCTAATATATGTGACAGCAATGAATCAGATTAAATCACTGGTCATGGAATATTCTTCTTTACGCTCTTCTGAGCAATATTAAACAACTGGTCAAACTAACAAAATAACAATATTTAAGTGGTATCACAGAAGACAAAATCATGAAGGAAACTTATCTAATCAAACTAAAACATCATTTTGGGGACTCTTGAAACACTCTATTCATACAATCACATTTCCTGTATTTCGGTAACTAAGACTGTATACACTCTCTAATTGTAGCCTAATCTATATTTTGTGCAGTTCCAGCATAACCTCCCTGTTTTTATAAGTTAAGCCTTGGGAAATAAAATGAAGTATCTGTATGCCATTTTAACCACCTGATCTATTAGTCTATCACCTCCAAGAATCATCCAGGAATCAGTGGACATGCAATCCAAAATGTCTCTGTCTCTATTTATCACTTTCCTACGGTTTATTGTGTATCTCTTTACTTTGTTAATATTTCCAAAATGCATTATATTTCCCTGGACTGAACTGCATTTGCTATTGTTCTTCCCTTCTGACTAGTCCGTCGCTACCTTCATAGAACATTACAGCGCAGAACAGGCCCTTCGGCCTTTGATGTTGCGCCGACCAATTATGAAAAAAGCAATGACCCTCCAAACTAAACCATTCCCTTCTCTTCCATAAACTTATCAACTAACCTCTTAAACGCCACCAAACTTGGCGCATCTACAACTGCCGCAGGCAGGGCATTCCACTCCCTAACCACCCTCTGGGTAAAGAACCTACCTCTGATATCCGTCCTATAACTATCACCCCTTAATTTAAAGCTGTGTCCCCTCGTGCTAGCTTTCTCCATCCTAGGAAAAAGGCTATCACTGTCCACCCTATCTAAACCTCTAATCATCTTATATGTTTCGATTAGGTCCCCTCTTAGCCGCCTCCTTTCTAATGAAAACAACCTCAAATCCCTCAGCCTCTCTTCATAAGACCTGCCCTCCATACCAGGCAACATCCTGGTAAACCTCCTCTGTACCCTCTCCAATGCTCCACATCTTTCTTATAATGCGGGGACCAGAACTGCACACAATACTCCAAGTGCGGCCGCACTAGAGTTTTGTGCAGTTGCAACATGACGTTGCGGCTCCGAAATTCAATCCCCCTACCAATAAAAGCTAAGACTCCATATGCCTTCTTAACAACCTTATCGACTTGACTGCCTACTTTCAGGGATCTATGCACAAATACACCAAGATCCCTCTGTTCATCAACACTATTAAGAATCCTACCATTAGCCCTATACTCTACACATTTATTATTCCTGCCAAAGTGCATTACCTCACACTTTTCCACATTAAACTCCATTTGCCACCTCTCGGCCCAGCTCTGCAACTTGTCCAAGTCTCTCTGCAAACTATAACACCCCTCTTCACTATCTACCACTCCACCGACTTTAGTGTCATCTGCAAATTTACTAATCCATCCTTCAATACCCTCATCCAGATCATTTATAAAAATTACAAACAGCAGGGGCCCCAAAACAGACCCCTGAGGTACACCACTTGTCACCGAACTCCAAGATGAATATCTCCCATCAACCACCACCCTCTGTCTTCTATCTGCTAGCCAATTCCTAATCCAATTAGCTAAATCACCCTCTATCCCATACATCTGCATTTTCTGCAAAAGCCTTCCATGGGACACCTTATCGAATGCCTTACTAAAGTCTATATATACCACATCAACCGCCTTACCCCCATCCACCTCTTTGGTCACTTTTTCAAAAAACTCAATAAGGTTAGTAAGGCACGACCTACCCTTCACAAAACCATGCTGACTATCCCCAATCAATTCATTTCTCTCTAAATAACTATAAATCCTATCCCTAATTATTCTCTCCAATACTTTGCCCACAACAGAAGTAAGACTCACTGGCCTATAATTCCTGGAAGGTCTCTCTTCCCCTTCTTGAACAATGGGACCACATTCGCTATCCTCCAGTCCTCCGGAACCACACCCGTAACCAACGACGACCTGAAGATCAGAGCCAGAGGCTCTGCAATCTCCTCTCTTGCCTCCCAGGGAATCCTAGGGTAAATCCCGTCCGGCCCAGGGGACTTATCCAACTTCAAACCCTCGAGAATATCTAGCACATCCTCCCTATCTACTTCGATACCTTCCAGTTTGCTACCCTGTACCTCAGTGTTCTCCATAACTACATTTACATCACCCTGCGTGAATACCGAAAAGAAATATTTATTCAGTACCTCTCCAATCTCTTCAGGCTCCACGCACAACTTCCCACTGCTGTCTATGACTGGCCCTAATCTTGCCCTAACCAATCTTCTATTCTTAACATATCTAAAGAAAGCTTTAGGATTCTCCTTAATCCTATCAGCCAAAGTCTTCTCGTGTCCCCTCTTAGCTCTCCTCAACTCACTCTTTAGCTCCCTCCTGGCTAATCCTGCAGACGATATTTTTCTTCTTCATTACCAAATGCATATCAATTTGTTTTATCTGGAGACTTCTTAATCATATTGCCCTACATTCAAGTCTGAATGTTTGAGTAGATAAAAGAAAACAAAAGTTCTGGCAGCAAGCCTGTGAAATCCAACTGAAAACAACCTTACAGTCATAAATATACCCATCAATCGTTAGTCTTTACTTCCTGTCTCTGAACCAATTTTGCATCCAAGTTGCCACTTGGGTTTGGATTCCTTGAACTTTTATTTTTGTGATCTCCATACCGTGCACATCAAATGTACTGCTGTCATTATACCTCCATGTTCCCTCCTTTAAAAATTCAATCGTATTAGTACAACATAACCTTCCTTGCACAAATCCATGTTGACTATTTTTGACTGATCTGTGCCTTTCTACAGGAAGTTTTATACTGTTCCCTAGAACCTTTTCCAAAATCTATTCATCACTGGGACTTAGTCAGCCTATGCTGTGGATGTCAGAAACCCAAAACAAAACCAGAAATGCTGGAAAAACCTCAGCAGATCTGGCAGCATCTGTGAGGGAGAAGCAGAATTAATGCTTCAAGTTCAATATGAGTCTTCTTTGGAATTCAAAATATTAACTCTGTTCACTCTCCATACCTTCTGTCAGACCTGCTGAGATTTTCCAGCAATTCCTATTTCTGTTTCAGATTCCAGCATCCACAATAATTTGCTTTTATCAGCTAACTTCAATTGACTGAACAATCATTTTTTAAGTCAGAAAGTCAACTCTCAAGATGTCACTCCAAAGGCTGAATTTTAGCAGCCCCAAAGACAGATTGGGAGGCGGGTTGGGGAACCTAAGAGAAAGCTGGAGGTGAAGTGCCTTTCATAAGCTTATGGTTGTGTCATCTTGGCAGAGGTGGGTAAAGTAGCCCTCCCATCAAAAGATTCGGTGAGACTGTTAAATAGCCAATTAAGGGTCAGTTCCTGTGTCGGCTGCCTTTTTACCAGTAACAGTGAGTCCTCCACCAAGAGAAGCCTGTGTGTAGACTGGAACCTTAATCCAGCACTTGAGCTCACTGTGCCATGGTACCACTAAATGTAAACCAAACTACTGAAACCCAGCACTGAACCAGGAATGTTTAGGTCTTCAGATAAACACACTCCCTAGCCTGAATGATTTCTTTTTCATGATAAAGATTGATGAAAATCGTGATTAGTTTCCTGTTCTTGTATTACGTCATGGGATTTTTTAAGTGCTTCCTCTATATCTTTACAGTACAAATACAGAGAATGGAGGCTTGAAAGACAGATCGGGGTAAAAGAAATGAGTAATAGGTAACACATGGATGGGTTGCAATAAAAAAAGTTTTAATGTGTTTGGTGAATTTTTAAAAAATGAGCATTGCTGCAGCATTTAATGCTCATCTTAAGTTACCCTCAATTTCAAAGAGCATTTGAGAATTTATCACATTGCTGTGGATCTGGAGTCACATGTAGGCAAATCAGTTAAGGATGGCAGATTTCCTTCTCTAAAAAGGCACTAATGAATCAGATATATTTTTACAACAATGATTTCATAGTCATGATGAGACCATTAATCTCAGATTTTTATTGAATTCAAATTTCACTCTTCCTATTGCAGGATTTGAACCCTGAAGCATTACTCTGGGTCTCTGGTTTACTAGTGCTGACAACGTTATCACTTAGCCATTGCCTCCCTTAATATCTTGCTGAGATAACATGCTCATACAGCAGCTAACTGTCAATCTGGAGGCAAACGTTGCATCTTCTTCAGTAATTCTGAAGTTAATGGATTTGAAACATGTGAACTGGGACAGAAGCCAGCAGTCAATTCTCAAAATGAAGGCCACCCTTGTGCAAAATACCACAGCCTGAACTAAAAAGGATAACCTGACCTGTTCCAGTTTCTTTATTGTTCAGGAACTTTGTCATCATTAAGTAAAGTGATGACTATGCTCGCAGTGGGATATTCTCCAGCTGTATCAACTGATAACTTGAAAGTTAGAAATGAACAGAAACATATATGTTTCTATACCATCTGAGCAGCATGCTTTAAGCATAGAGAGCACATAGCTTAAAGTGCTAGTAAGACATATCTATTTTCTAATTAGCCCTTGTCTTGTGAAGAATTGTGACATTTTTTAGCTATTTTGTGAATTTGTGACCTAATGTTCTGAATAATTACACAACGGTGCTGCAAATAATTAATGATTTGCAGTACACAATTCAATGCAATTTGGAATGGTAACTTTGGGAACATGTATTTTTTCCACATGGCCCAACCCTATATTTATCCAGCAATGTTACAGTCATCCACTGCTAGACCAGACTTATCTTTCATTTTTGGGATCTGGACATTGCTGGCAAGACCAATATTTGTTAGCCTTGTTGTCCTTGCAAAAGTGATGGTGAGCATCCTTCCTGAACTGCTATAATCCATGTGGGTTAGTTACACCCACAGTGCTGTTAAGGAGGGAGTTCCAGGATTCTGACCCAGTGATTGTGAAGGAACGGTGATATATTTCCCAGTCAGGATTCTAGATGGTGAATGACTTGGATGGCAGCTTGCAAGTGTTGGTGTTCCCATGCATCTGCTGCACCTAATTGTTCTTCTAAGTGATCAAAATCATGGTTTGAAAGATGCTGTCTCAACAGTTGTGAGTTGCAGGTGTTGTGAGAGTCCTGCAAATAGTGATTGGGGATTAACCTTTCCAAACTCAGGTTGTGTCTGGAGAAAAATAATTTGTGATGTAGAAGACTGGCATGAGATAATGTTGATTGCTGATTAGTTAATGGCAGTTTAAAGTAATGAAATATGAGCATCATACAAGAAGAGCATTGCATAGGATTGAAGCATAGTGACTGAACATTTCCAATATGCATTATTACTAATGTGCCAAACAATTCTTGTGACAGCACTGGATATTTTCACACTATGCAAAACTAATGCTAGCTTCACCAATTCCTGATTGTGGATATAGGATAAAGGAGAAAAGATTTACATTCATTTGCGAGATTTGCGAGCATGAAAGATCCTGCCACAGGTAGGCTGCCTCCATCACCTGAATGGGAAGAGGGACAATGACGAGAAGCAGTAAATAATTAGTTATACAATGTAGGCTCACTAGGGTTCAAGTGCAATGTGATCCAATATTTCCAACTTCTTTGATACAAGGCTGAAAACTTATTTGAGTTTGATCAATTATCACATCATCAAAATACCCTGAATGAAGGTGAATTTTGTAAAGCTGTGAAACCTATGGGGACATAATCCATGCGTTTGCTTAGATAAATTGTGGTGATAACTTAAGTAGGGAACAGATTTGGTGCAAACAGAAATCTTGTGGCGATTGAAGGCCGAACAACTACATTACAATTTCTGTTGTGATACAGTTAAGTTCTCATAATGTGGTCACATGTTTCATACAAATGCCACCTTCTGGTCATATGATTTGGGCAATCACGTGTTTTTATTTCTATTACAGTGGTGCATGTTTAATTGTACCACATCTTTCTGTAATGACATTGAGAGCGACGAAGAACTTTATTCATTTTCCAACTTCAGCGTGACACTATCCATTTAGTTCCTTGACCTTTTCTTTAGGATTTTGAGAGCAGTAAAGGTTGTCTTATTCAACAATACATACAATTTTCATCTTGGTAAATTCTTTATCTTTTTCTATGGCATGTATCCGTTTCAAGCAATTGAGCATATGCAACTGAAGACTTATTGCAACTGAATGGATTTTCCTATTCCTGCTTCTGAAACGACTGAAACACCTGAAGATAGTCAGAAAAATTGAAAATGGGTTGGGAAATAGACTGGCTCCCTGATGGGGATGTGATCCTCATCACCTGAGTTCTCTCAATTGCAGAAATGGGAGTAATTGGCCCCCCCTTCTGCCAATCAACTAAAGAGTTGTACCAATTTGTGTCCAGGGTTGTAAGATAGTGAAGAACTTATAAACATTTCGACATGTGTTTCTAATAAAGTTCATCTTTGTTTGTACCAAACCTGCTCCCCATCCATGCTATCAAGTTAGGAACATGTAAAATCAGCAGCAATGTTTTAAAAGATTCAGTAAATTTATAGATCATGCTTTATCTAATCTCAAATTCTGAATGGCAATTTAAATTTCTGCATCTGTTTTTCTTAGTAGCAAGATTCAACTTCAGGTTTTCAGCACACGTGCAGAGAAATGCAGACAGGTGTCAGTGGTCAATTTGAGTTGGCGAGAGAGGTGGGGTTTATTTTCAGCTCATCCGGAATATATTGTCAAAGAAAAACAATGTATGCATGAAAAAAGCAATAACAAAATGTGCTTACTCCATTCAGAAGGCCATCTAGTGTCTACTTTAGGCAAAAGGCATATTTTCATTCTGAAATGTCAGTATTTGAACAGTCAATAATTGTTTCAGAATGTGTTGTTGAGTTCAGTAGTTTCTATTTCTTGTGCTCACTGAGCTGTCATGCTGGGAAAGGAATGCTGCTTTTCCATTTTTACACCAAGTACTCCCAAGTCAGGTATAGCCCTTGTTATACAAATTGAGTGTAAAGCTCCTTCTACTCCACTACAAGTGCCAGTTTAAGAATCTCTTTGAATGCACCTCTGTAAATTTTTTATCGACACTACACATTGCCTGTGTTTTCCCTGAACACCAGTTAGTGTTGAGTTATGAGCAATTTCATGCTAAAAATCAGCAGCCTTCAGGAGCTTAAAATTTGACAGGCTGGTTGAGAAGAGGCGTATTAGAATAGCGATTAAATGCACTGTTTCAACAATCAAATCCATTTACAATACTAGATTTACCTATCTATATAATTTAAACATTTTACATCCAAGAGACCTCGGCAGTGAGCAGAAGAATAATCCAGATGGAGGTTAGTTTGTATATGTCCAAATCTTGTTGCCATTTACACTGGCAGTTTCCCAGCGAGGAATGTGTTCAACAGAAAACCTGATGCCAACAGCGGGATCTTAAAATCCCACCGCTAGTGAGCGGTGCCTTGCCTCTCACCACCACACATACTTCATTTCTTTTTGTGCCAATCAAATAACTTAATCAAACAAACTCAGGGACAAAGCAAGAAGGGCAATCCTCCCTAAAGAGGTGAATTGCCTAAAACAAGACAAAATAGAAAGAAAGCTTAATATATCAAAGCAATATGTAATCTATAATACATCCCAGTCCCTGTGGTACCCAATGAGCATGGAAGGCCTCCATAGCAGCCATGGACTCTGCAGACCAGGGAGACCCAGCCGCGAATGTAGCCCAGATAGAGGGGCTGACGGTCAGATCTAGACAACCCCACTGCCTGGACCTGTTTGTGGTGAGCTTGGCCAGGTCCAGGAGCAATTCATGAGGAGGTCTTCCACCTTCCATGCTCTCCCTCTACACCAGGTGCCTGTAAGTTTCTAGGGAGCCTGTGAACCAATGCAATTTACTATTATATGGTACTGCTGTGTCCAGCCCAGATCCCTGATGCGAAACACACTGCAAAGGGGAAGAAATCGCACCATAATGTCTAGCCATTAGAACTACTCTTTATCATTATTATTAATCATTCACGGAATGTGGGTTTTGCAGATAATGAACCCATAGATGATATTATTCCTGTGCATCTGCTGCCTTTGTTCTTCTAGGTGGTAGAGGTCTTGGGGTTGAAAGGCACTATTGAAGGAATCTTGGTGAATTGCTGCAAAGCATCTTGTAGATGATAAAAATTGATGTCACAGTGCGTCAGTTATGGAGGGAGCAAATAAATAAGATGGTGGATGGGGGGCTGAAAAAGTGCCAAATAGAATCAGCTATCAATGCCTATTATTCCAGTCAATGATCACTGCAATTTCAGTGGTATGGGAAAGCTTCCTTATTTTAATCCTTCTTCAGCGACAACTTGAAGTTTTCAAGAAAAAGAAAGAATCTCATAGAAACTTATAAAATTCTAACAGGATTAGTCAGGGTAGAATCAGAAAAAATGTCCCTAATGGTGGGGAAGTCCAGAACTAGGGGTCATAGTTTGAAGATAAGGGGAAAGTCTTCTGGAACTGCGGTGAGGAGAAATTTTTCCAGCCAGGTGAATGTGTGGAATTCACTACCGTCAAATGTAGTTGAGGCCAAAGCACCTGATTTCAAGAAGTTAGATATAGCTTTTGGTGTTAAAGGGACGAAGGGAGGATCATGATATTGAATTTGATGATCAGCCATGATCAAGATAAATGGCGGAACAGGCTTGAAGGTCAAATGGAACAAAGAACAAAGAACAAAACAGCACGGGAAACAGGCCCTTCGGCCCAACGAGCCCGCACCGTCACCTCGATGTTCCCACTTCTACCCATGATCCCTGTCTATGTTTATAGATCTATGCATTGAAACCAAATTTGAGACAATTTAGAGAGAATTTGTTCTGCCAGTCAGCCTAAGAGCACATATTTGGGATGTGGGAGGAAACCGGAGCACCCGGAGAAAACCCACGCAAGCACGGGCAGAATGCACAAACTCCCACACTCACAGGCCCAAATCCATGTATCTGCACAGCACAGTGGTAGTCACTGAGCTGTCGTGTTGCCCATCAAATAGTTCAGGTCAAGTGTACACTAACGATGTGAAGCACTAGGATAGAACATAGAACATAAAACAATACAGCACAAACAGGCCCTTCGGCCCACGAGTTGCGCCAATCACATCTACCAGTCCACAGACCTATCTATAACCCCCTATCCTATTCTTTTCCATATACTCATCCAGAAGTCTCTTAAAAGACCCCAGTGAGTTTGCCTCAACAACCTCCGACGGCAGTCGGTTCCATTCACTCACCACCCTCTGAGTGAAAAACATACCCCTGACATCTCCTTTGTATTTGCTTCCCTGCACCTTAAATCTGTGTCCTCTCGTAGTGACCATTTCAGCTCGGGGAAATAGTCTCTGAGAGTCCACCCTACCTATTCCTCTCAACATTTTATAAACCTCTATCAGGTCGCCTCTCAACCTACATCTCTCCAGTGAGAAGAGTCCCAGCTCCCTCAACCTATCTTCATAAGGCCTGCCTCCCAAACCAGGCAGCATCCTTGTAAATTTCCTCTGAACCCTTTCAATAGCCTCTACATCCTTCCTATAATGAGATGACCAGAACTGCGCACAGTACTCCAACTGGGGTCTGACAAGAGTCTTATAGAGCTACATCATTACCTCCTGACTCCTAAACTCTATTCCTCGATTAATGAAGGCCAGTACACCGTACGCCTTCTTGACCACTTCTTCCACCTGCGAGGCCGATTTAAGAGTCCTATGGACCCGGACCCCGAGATCTTTCTGCTCTACAACACAGCTAAGACTCCTACCCCTTATATTGTACTCCTTCATCCCATTATTCCTGCCAAAATGGACCACTACACATTTATCTGCATTGAAGTCCATCTGTCACTTCTCAATGCCTAGTCTTGCATCCTGTCTATGTCCCGCTGCAACTTTTGGCATCCCTCCAGACCATCCACAACACCACCGATCTTTGTATCATCGGCGAACTTGCTAACCCATCCCTCCACTTCCTCATCCAGGTCATTTATGAAAATGACAAACAGCAGGGGTCCCAGAACAGATCCCTGGGGCACTCCAGTGGTTACCGACCTCCATGCAGAACAAGACCCATCCACAACCACTCTCTGCCTTCTGTCGGCAAGCCAGTTCTGGATCCACGAGGCCAAAGCCCCTTGGATCCCATGCCCTCTCACCTTCTCCAGAAGCCTTGCATGTGGGACCTTATCAAACGCCTTACTAAAGTCCATGTACACTACGTCCACCGCCCTTCTTTCGTCAATGTGTTCAGTCACATTTTCAAAGAACTCAACTAGGCTCGTAAGGCATGACCTGCCCTTGACAAAACCATGCTGACTATTTCTAATCAGTCCAAACTTCTCCAAATGTTCATATATCTTATCCCTCAGAAGCATCTCCATCAGCTTACCAACCACTGAAGTCAAACTCACCGGTCGGTAATTTCCTGGACTATCCCTGTTCCCTTTCTTAAAGATAGGAACCACATCCGCAATCCTCCAATCCTCCGGAACCTCTCCCCTTTCCATGAACGACGCAAATATCATTGCCAGGGGCTCTGCAACCACTTCTCTCACCTCCCACAATAACCTGGAGTACATCCCATCCGGTCCTGGCGACTTGTCTATCTTGATAGAATTTAACAGGTCTAACACATCCTCTTTCCTAACATTCACATACTCAATCTTTTCCGTATGCCTCAAACCTGCAGTGCAATCTCCCAGTTCACTTTCCACCGTGAATACTGAGGCAAAGTACTCGTTTAAGCACCTCTGCCATTTCTTCTGGATTCACACAGACTTTTCCCCTTCACCTTTTATAGGCCCTATCCCTTCTCTTCTCATCCTTTTACTTTTCACATATTTGTAGAAGGCCTTGGGATTCTCCTTAATCTTACCTGCCAAGGCCTTCTCATGACCCCTTCTGTTTCTTCTAATTTCCTTTTTAAGTTCCCTTCTACACACCTTATACTCCTCTAGATCCCTAACATCCCCTAGCTCTCTGAACCTTTTATATACCATTTTTTTCTTCCCAACTAGGTTCACCACTACCTTCATGCACCACGGTTCCTGCGTCCTACCAGAACCTCCTTGACTCCTCGGTCTTGCAGTGCCCTAGACAAACGTTCCTTGAAAAACCGCCACTTTCCTTCTGTACTCTTCCCCAAGAACACCTCCTTCCAGTTTATGCATCCAATTACCTGCCTAATGTTTTCATATTTCCCCTTACTCCAGACATACACCTTCCTAGCCTGCCTGATCCTATCTCTTTCCATCGCTGTCGTGAAAGAGATAGAATTATGATCTCCATTCCCAAGATGCTCACCTACCGTGAGATCCGACACCTGCCCTGGCTCATTAGCAAGCACCAGGTCAAGTACAGCCTCTCCTCTCGTAGGCTTTTCCACGTACTGTGTCAGGAAACCTTCCTGAACACACCTAACAAACTCCACACCCTCCAAACCCCTTACCCTTGGGATATTCCAGTCGATGTTTGGGAAATTGAAATCTCCCATCACGACAACCCTGTTATTTCTACATCTTTCAAGGATCTGTTTCCCTATCTGCACCTCAAGTTCCCTGCTGCTGTTGGGCGGTCTATAGAATACACTCGAAAAGATATTCTCGAAAAAATTCCAAGAGCAGCCCTCTCACGATCCATCGCCTGTATGCCCCTTGTTAGACAACAAGGTGGACCAAAGCACCTGTAGGATAAAAACAAGTACATCAATGTCTACTCCTTCTTCTAGTTTTGTCCCTGGGTATATCTGCTAATTTTAATACCTTGCTGGAATGAAAGAAAGATGATGTTGTGTAACCATGCAAACAACTGAGATGAAGAAAAATGGCCTTGGGTGAAAGGATGAAAAAATAGATAGAGAAACAAAGTACTTGCATCAGAAGCAAATACTGCAAATCCACCCACCTCCTAAAAGTATTAGAAAAGTAAAACACTAAAAATAAACATAATCTTGATGAATATCCGAAACCACCCTCTGAGGCTCAGGCTGTGACTAATGGCTCAGGGGAGCCAGGAAAGTGATAATATTGCTTGCATTGCTTATACAGTTTCGTACCCCATTGTGAGTCCATGGCTTTGAGAAAGAAATAACAATGCTGATTTTATTTAATCTTGCTCTTCATAAAAAAATGACATTAAAAGTGCCATGGCTAGAATTTTACCACCCTGCCCACAGCAGGAATTGGAGCAGATGAGGGGCAGACAAGGGAAAGATCCATTGACCAAGGATGGGATTTTATGATATTGTGATGAGTGAGACATTACAATATCGCTGCGTGTGGTACTTGGAGTGATTGTGACAATTCACTCAATGCTATGGCCATTTAGCAATTCTCCATGGCTTGATTGGTCAAGAGAATCTCAAGGATTCTACCCATGAGAAGATTGAACCCTCTCTGGGTCTGACAGAGAAAGCTCCTTTTTAGCTTTTAGCCTTTGCTTTAAATGAGCCCATTTTTTTTTTCTTTTTTACATCCTTCGTAACTCTTCCTCTTAATATCTCTTCCTTTTGATATTACTGTTGATTTTTAAAGTAAATTTTGATTAACCCTGTAGGGAGCCAATTATATCATGAAAAGCAGGCTTGAAGGAGCCAAGACTCTGTCAAATAACAAGATTAAAAGTTGCTTAAATTGAACTGAACTTCTAAATTGCTAAAGCACCCTGGGTGTATCTGCTAATTTTAATTTATACCTTTAAAACTCTGGATTTAGGGAACTTTGCAGACCTCTGTGGCAAAGTTTATGTGCCACTATTCCTACCTTAACAAACATTTACCACAGACTGGACCATGGATGGAGATTTGAAGTTTTGTACACAGAACATTACCTACTATGTCAAATTATTAGCATATGTATTCAACCAGGCAAAGGCTACAAGGTGATCCAAAATGTAAATTTCCTGAGATTATAAGGTTTGCATTCTGTTGTTATAATGACAATCTATTTAAAGGGGAAAATAACAATCTCCTTGGGTATCCATAGAATGCCAGAAAAGCCATTAAAACTGAGAGGCCTTAAAATCACTCTAGAACCATAGAAACCATAGAAAATTACAGCTCAGAAACAGACCTTGTGGCCCTTCTTGTCTGTGCTGAACCATTTTTTGCCTAGTTCCACTGACCCGCACTTCGACCATATCCCTCCACACCCCTCTCATCCATGAACCTGTCCAAGTTTTTCTTAAATGTTAAAAGTGACCCCGCATTTACCACTTTATCCAGCACCTTATTCCACACTGCCACCACTCTATGCTTGAAGGATTCCCCCGCAATGTTCCCTTTAAACTTTTCTCCTTTCACCCTTAATCCCATGCCCTCTGTTTTTTTTTTCTCTCCTAGCCTCAAAGAAAAAAGCCTGCATGCATTCACTCTATCTATACCCATCAAAATCTTATACACCTCTATCAAATTTCCCCTCATTCTTCTACGCTTCAAAGAATAAAGCCCTAACTATTCAATCTCTCTCTGTAACTCAGCTTCTCAAGTCCTGGCAACATCCTTATAAACCTTCTCTGCACTCTTTCAACACTGTGGGGTAATAACATTGAACATGCATATGAAATTCACTCTCCATTCTTTAATTTGAGACATTAACTCAGCTATTATTGAACAGAGAATTTCAAACAAATTAATCTCAAGTTTAGATGCTATTCCAAGGCATAACTATAAAGTGAGACAGGAAAAAGACTTTAGATCTGTTTAGTTTTGAAAGCGGTCCTCATGATAGTGCAATTCTTTTCTGCCCAGGTAGTGTATAGTGTGGGCAGAATTTCCATTCACACATCAGGAGTACAGAGTCAGGATAATTTCAACTTTTGTCCTTCTATCTACTCCCCTGGTTCTTCATACTTCCCATATCTTTGGCAGGAATAACAAATGTGTAGAGTATAGGGCTAATGGTAGGACTCTTAATGGTGTTGATGAACAGAGAGATCTTGGTGTATGTGTGCATAGATCCCTGAAAGTAGGCAATCAAGTCGATAAGGTTGTTAAGAAGGCATATGGAGTCTTAGCTTTTATTGGTAGGGGGATTGAATTTCGGAGCCGCAACGTCATGTTGCAACTGTCCAAAACTCTAGTGCGGCCGCACTTGGAGTATTGTGTGCAGTTCTGGTCCCCACATTATAAGAAAGATGTGGAGGCATTGGAGAGGGTACAGAGGAGGTTTACCAGGATGTTGCCTGGTATGGAGGGCAGGTCTTATGAAGAGAGGCTGAGGGATTTGAGGTTGTTTTTCGTTAGAAAGGAGGCGGCTAAGAGGGGACCTAATCGAAACATATAAGATGATTAGAGGTTTAGATAGGGTGGACAGTGATAGCCTTTTTCCTAGGATGGAGAAAGCTAGCACGAGGGGACATAGCTTTAAATTAAGGGGTGGTGGTTTTAGGAAAGATGTCAGAGGTAGGTTCTTTACCCAGAGGGTGGTAAGGGTATGGAATGCCCTGCCTGCTGCAGTTGTAGATGCGCCAAGTTTAGTGGCGTTTAAGAGGTTAGTAGATAAGTTTATGGATGAAAAGGGAATGGTTTAGGTTAGAGGGTCACTGCTTGTTCCTAATTGGTCGGCGCAACATCGAAGGCCGAAGGTCCTGTTCTGCGCTGTAATGTTCTATGTTCTATGTTCTATATCAGCTCACATAGTATTAGCCATGGATAGTCTTCAGAGTCAATACTACGATTAAATAAAGTTCTTAACATTCATATTGATAAAAATCCATTCACTACATTTAATAATTAGAACAAACTGTTGAATTGATAGAATCATAGAATCCTGACATTGCAGGTTATTTAGAACATAGAACATTACAGCGCAGAACAGGCCCTTCGGCCCTCGATGTTGCGCCGACCAATTAAGAAAAAGCAATGACCCTCTAACCTAAACCATTCCCTTTTCATCCATAAACCTATCCACGGACCTCTTAAATGCCACCAAACTTGGAGCATCTACAACTGACGCAGGCAGGGCATTCCATACCCTTACCACCCTCTGGGTAAAGAACCTACCTCTGACATCCGTCCTATAACTATCACCCCTTAATTTAAAGCTGTGTCCCCTCGTGCTAGCTTTCTCCATCCTAGGAAAAAGGCTGTCACTGTCCACCCTATCTAAACCTCTAATCATCTTATATGTTTCGATTAGGTCCCCTCTTAGCCGCCTCCTTTCTAACGAAAACAACCTCAAATCCCTCAGCTCTCTTCATAAGACCTGCCCTCCATACCAGGCAACATCCTGGTAAACCTCCTCTGTACCCTCTCCAATGCCTCCACATCTTCTTATAATGTGGGGACCAGAACTGCACACAATACTCCAAGTGCGGCCGCACTAGAGTTTTGTATAGTTGCAACATGACGTTGCGGCTCCGAAATTCAATCCCCCTACCAATAAAAGCTAAGACTCCATATGCCTTCTTACAACCTTATCGACTTGACTGCCTACTTTCAGGGATCTATGCACAAATACACCAAGATCCCTCTGTTCATCAACACTATTAAGAATCCTACCATTAGCCCTATATTCTACACATTTATTATTCCTGCCAAAGTGCATTACCTCACACTTTTCCACATTAAACTCCATTTGCCACCTCTTGGCCCAGCTCTGCAACTTGTCAAGTCTCTCTGCAAACTATAACACCCCTCTTCACTATCTACCACTCCTCTGACTTTGGTGTCATCCGCAAATTTACTAATCCATCCTTCAATACCCTCATCCAGATCATTTATAAAAATTACAAACAGCAGGGGCCCCAAATCAGATCCCTGAGGTACTCCACTTGTAACCGAACTCCACGATGAATAACTTCCATCAACCACCACCCTCTGTCTTCTATCTGCTAGCCAATTCCTAATCCAATTAGCTAAATCACCCTCAATCCCATACATCTGCATTTTCTGCAGAAGCCTTCCATGGGGAACCTTATCTAACGCCTTACTAAAGTCCACATATACCACGTGAACTGCCTTACCCCCATTCACCTCTTTGGTCACTTTTTCAAAAAACTCAATAAGGTTAGTAAGGCACAACCTACCCTTCACAGAACCATGCTGACTATCTCCAATCAATTCATTTCTCTCTAAATAACTATAAATCCTATCCCTAATAATTCTTTCCAATACTTTGCCCACAACAGAAGTAAGACTCACCGGTCTATAATTCCCAGGAAAGTCTCTATTCCCCTTCTTGAACAATGGGACAACATTCGCTATCCTCCAGTCATCTGGCACTATACCTGTAACCAACGACGACCTGAAGATCAGAGCCAGAGGCTCTGCAATCGCCTCTCTTGCCTCCCAGAGAATCCTAGGGTAAATCCCGATCTGGCCCAGGGGACTTATCTATTTTCAAACCCTCAAGAATATCTAACACCTCCTCCTTATCTACTTCAATACTTTCCAGTTTATAACCCTGTATCCCAGTGTTCTCCACAACTACACTTACATCTCCCTGTGTGAATACCAAAGAGAAATATTTGGTCCATTGAACTTGCACCAACAACAATCCCACCCAGTTCCTTTCCCTGTAACCTCACATGTTTATCATGTTAATCTCTCTGATATCAAAGGGCATGATGAAGCAACTTATCACACACATTGTTGGAGCTTTGGAGGAAACTGCATCACTCGAAGGAAACCCATTCAGACACAGGGAGAATGTGCAAACTCCACACAGTCATCCGAGGCTGGAATTGAACCCGGGTCCTCTCTCCCGCTGTGAGGCAGTAATGCTAACTGCTGTGCCATCGTGCCATCCCAATTCAAATACTTTTCAGCATTTGAAGCTGTCAGTCAAACTGGGAACTTACAGCACTCCACTGCAATAATGACAGGATGTGGAACACAGTCATACAATACTAAATCTGCAATGGTAGCCCTCCAGCTAATGTAAAAAAACAGAATGGAATAGCAAAATCACTTGGGTAGAAGATTTACAGCTTGAAAACTCCCTTTGAAAGCTCCTGTTGATAATTCCACTTCTCTCCATTTTTTTAAAGCACAATCATAGCCACTATTAACAATCCCAAAGGGGCACCTGACCTTTTCCAAAATGCATGTGGCCTCTCCTAGTAGTTGTCCCTAGCTCTCTAAAAGAGTACCCTACATCTCCAAAGAACTCTGGTAAGTTTAGATCTTCTTCTACCAGATCCAATGTGTACATATCATATTTTAAATTATTCCTTGTAAGCATCAGATCAAACTGAAGAAAGTAGCAATTTAGAATGTACCTTTGTGAACCATAAATGTCTAAAATTTGCCCCATCCCATGTCCCCATCTTCAACAATTGTTAGGGGTGGCTTTTGGAGCAGGATTCGGGTATCTGGAGCCGTCTTCACAAAGATGGAGAACCTCTCCATCTACACACAAATTCAAGCCTGTGTACCACAGAAAATAACATCACTCTCTCCAGCCCACCTGTTTTCACCAAATCATGCAGGATGTCAGCAACCCAGAGGAAAAAAGCTAGCAGCCTAAGACAAAGTTGCAGAGCTGGGCCGAGAGGTGGCAAATGGAGTTTAATGTGGAAAAGTGTGAGGTAATGCACTTTGGCAGGAACAATAAATGTGTAGAGTATAGGGCTAATGGTAGGGCTCTTAATAGTGTTGAGGAACAGAAGGATCTTGGTGTATGTGTCAATAGATCCCTGAAAGTAGGCAGTCAAGTGGATAAAGTTGTTAAGAAGGCATATGGAGTCTTAGCTTTTATTGGTAGGGGGATTGAATTTAGGAGCCGCAGCATCATGTTGCAACTGTACAAAACTCTAGTGCGGCCGCACTTGGAGTATTGTGTGCAGTTCTGGTCCCCACATTATAAGAAAGATGTGGAGGCATTGGAGAGGGTACAGAGGAGGTTTACCAGGATGTTGCCTGGTATGGAGGGCAGGTCTTATGAGGAGAGGCTGAGGGATTTGAGGTTGTTTTCGTTAGAAAGGAGGCGGCTAAGAGGGGACCTTATCGAAACATATAAGATGATTAGAGGTTTAGATAGGGTGGACAGTGATAGCCTTTTTCCTAGGATGGAGAAGCTAGCACGAGGGGACACAGCTTTAAATTAAGGGGTATGAGTTATAGGACGGATATCAGAGGTAGGTTCTTTACTCAAAGAGTGATTAGGGAGTGGAATGCCCTGCCTGCAGCTGTTGTAGATGCGCCAAGTTTGGTGGCGTTTAAGAGGTTAATTGATAAGTATATGGAAGAGAAGGGAATGGTTTAGTTTGGAGGGGCATTGCTTTTTATTTTGGTCGGCACAACATCGAAGGCCGAAGGGCCTGTTCTGTGCTGTAATGTTCTATGTTCTATGTTCTATGTTCTAAAGTCTGTTCTTCAATTTAACCACTTTAATTCTGAGCCCATCACTTGTGAGAAACCTATGCCGCACTTGGACGTCTATCCATCACATCTGGAGTTTACATTAATCCTCTTCCAGGGAACAATTATCCCCTTGTTTCTGAGCTTTTCATGCTGCCTTGTCAGTGTCCAGCTTTCCTCCCCTAGGTTTTTCCTCTGCCTCTATTATTCATCTTCTTCTTACATCTCCTTGCCTATCTGCCTGCCATCTGAGCCCATACCCTCCTTGCACAGCTCTTATTCAACATTGTCCACCTCATCTTCATTGGGTCACCACCCCACACTCTTCATCTTGCAGGCCACCACCGTACCCCCCCCACCTCTCCGCCTCGGTTGATCCTCGGACCTTTGTAGTGGCAGCTCCATGAGTCCAACCGCACAACGTTGTCCAGATAAACATGATGTGTGGTACCAGGGAGAAAAGAGATCCCTGTACCCCTCAATCTCAGGAACAGTGCTGATCCAAGACAGTGACACAGGAAGGTCTATGGGTAGCAGCAAAGCGCTGACCAGGAAAAGCAGCTCAGCATGGGAATGGAGGGCAAGAACAGTGCATCAGGAGCAGTGCACCACTATGGCTAATATTGATTCTAATTAATTGCCCTTGTTTTTATATTTTTATGAGGTGATTTTAAAGTTTAATAGAGAAAGAGCATTTTTAAAATTTATTTTTTTCTAGCTGAGTGAAAGCTACATTCTTGTATTAACTGTCTTTTTACCAGGCTTATCGTAATGCTTGGTTCTGACATTTTGAACTCCATTAATCTCTCATGATCTGCTGAGCTAAATTTTAAGAATGCATCATTAGTTGGCCAGACTGAACCACCATTATTGTGTGTAATTATTTTCTTTCTAATTCCTTTGCTAATGAAGAAGACAATTAAATTAATACCTATTTCTAAAAAGGGAAAAGGCATTGGTGCAATAAAGTGGATAATACCACATGAGGTAATACCGTTTGTTTTTAATTCAAATTCACAACTGCTTTTAATGAAGGATAGCACTGCCCATCTACATGGGTAGACGTTGCTGAGTTAGCCTGTAACTATCTCAATGCTAAAATGTACTATTCTAATTACAGATGAATTCTACCTAATATCTATATTTTACCTAATGATTTGTGTGTATTCAGCACCCTACTTCCTGAATGGATGTGCAGAAAGTATGCCTGCAGACTTGCCAGATGAATTTATTGTCTGCCCCATATTGTATTTGAGGTAGTTTGATCTCTGAGAGATCAGGTGCTGTTTGAATTCCCAACCAACCTGTGAAAGAAACAAGAGTGTTTCTATGATTTAGATCCCAAGACTGCCAGTGTCCACTCTGCTTAACAGTGATGAGGAGCTGCTGGCATTGGACTGGGGTCGGCACAGTAAGAAGTTTTACAACAGCAGGTTAAAGTCTAACAGGTTTATTTGGAATCAAAACTTTCAGAGCGCTGTTCCTTTGTCAGGTGAGTGGAAGGTTGAATCAGAAATATTGATTAACAATGTATCTGATTAGCTCTTCCACAATGCTAATGGGTATCTCATAAGTCCTCCGTGCAGATAAATCCCCATCAGTTTCTTTTTTTTAATCCAATTATTTACTTTCCATGTCATTCCAACCTCCTAACACCAGTGTCTGTACGTACTATGTAAATAAGCCCATTCTGGAATAGAGTGAGGACAAATTCAAATCAGTTGGTATGAGATTTTGTTATCATGCATTTCCAGTGGTGGATTTGGACTTCCTGAATTTCTAGGCTAAGATTTTTTATTAATGTATCTATTATTATTTATTGATCAATGCATAATTATTCAGTGTCAGAATCAATCTTTGCAGAAGCAAATCAGTCAATCCTGTTCACTTCTCACCCTAAATCTGAACAATTCAATCATAATGGACGGGATATTCTGGTGGCACCCATGCGAAATTCCTGCCTGAGGTCAACAGACCTTTAAATTTTCCATCAAATTCTCCATCCTGCTACAATTACTGTGGCGAATTGGGCCACAGCAAAGTATTTTCTTTATGGTTTGTAAAATAACGTTTAAAATGCTCAGCTCAACAGGGATACATTCATGTTATCTTTTACCTTGCAGGGACCTCTGTGATGCAGGTGACTGCTTCAGATGCAGATGATCCAACATATGGGAGCAGTGCAAGGTTATTATATACTCTGGTGGAGGAACAAGATCAATTTACAGTGGACCTCAAGACTGGTAGGTAGGAGCTGAACCTTGTCCTGAATACAGTTCTCCTTATAGGAAGAAATGCCAGGATGTATGTCAGGCAGATATAAACATGTGCACCTCTGCTCGTATGACCACAGTACATCTTTCTGCACTCTTCAGCTGCCATAGCATATTTAGGAAAGCCAAACATTACAGATCCACTTTAGCATCCCGGTCTCAAAATTGCTAGAATACTTTAAAAATTCTATTTTATGTTGTAATCTTTTCAGACAATGCTTGCAGTGTATCTTCTCAAATATTTCATCTTTTTGTCTGCATCTACCTTCTTTTCCTCCTTATATTTTACTTTTTCATAATATATTTTCTCTTAAACTTCTTATTCTTTATCCTCATTCTCCCAATCATTCTTTGTGTCTATTTATCTCCTGTTTCATTTATTTTTCCTTAATTTTCATTTCTATTTTCCCGTTGTTTCTTTCTTCTACTCACTTTTGTTTCTTTCCCTGGCTCTTTCCGTCTCTCCTGTTGCTCTTGCCTTATCTCCCTCTACTCTCCAACTCTTTCTTCTTTCCTTTGCTACCCTTTTTCCTTCACCATTCCTGTTTTCAGAATCATCCTTCACTTTTTTTTTGTTGTCCTCTTTGTTTTCTTTCCCTTGTTCTTTATTTCTTTTTTCAAAGAAGGTAATTGTTGAATGGATGGAGGAATAATACAATTCAGTAATCTGTCTGTTTCATGAAAAGAATTGATGAACCCATCTCTGTTAATATGTCATATCAATGTAGCATATGACCATAATAAACAATTCTGTTTGATCACACTTATTGATCTTTAGCACCAGATTTTAAATGTTGCTCCTTACTGACGCTGTCATGTTTTAATTTATTTCAACCGAGCAGTTATTTTATTTGCTGAAATTGGGGTTTTATTTACCTTATGTTGAAATGTACGAAAATTAAAACACATTTATAAACAATAGAAAGGTTGATCACCCCAGTGCTGGTAACGAATAATGGATTTACACCATGTTTTATTGCATTGATTCTTTTTTGTACAAGTTGGGCAGCACAATGGCACAGTGATTAGCACTGCTGCCTCACAGCATCAGGGATCCGGGTTCGATTCTGGCCTTGGGTGACTGTGTGTGGTTTTCCTTCAGGTGTTCCGATTTCCTCCCACAGTCCAAAGACGTGTAGGGTAAGTTGATTGGCCATGCTAAATTGGCTCTTTATGTCCCAAAATGGGTAGATTTGGAGGATAAGTGAAGTAAATATGTTGGGTTACAGGGATAGGGTAGGTGGATTGGTGCAAACTCAATAGGCTGAATGACCTGCTTCTGCGCAATAGGGATTCTGTGAATTTCATCAAACCTTGGTGGGATGAATGATCTGCTTCTGAATCTGTAGGGATTCTATGATTCTTTGAAGCTCATTAACTATTTTCATTGCATTACCTGTGCTTACTTTTAAGTTGCAAGGCTTTACTTGTAGGGATAATTTCTATCGCATTTTACTTGAGAAATATGTTCCAAAGTGGTCAGTCTCAATTTAAGTTGTTGTTTGGTGCAAGTGTTTGCTTTTTACTCACTACAGATTTATCAGAAAAGTTAATATCTGAATTAAAGCCCAATATGCTATCTGTGTTTAGCACTGTTGCCTCACAGAGCCAGAGACCTGGGTTCAATTTCACTTCCGGTGACTGTGTGGCATTTGCACATTCTCTACCTGTCTGCATGGACTTAGTCTTTCATTTCCTCCCGCACTCCAAAGATGTGCCGGTTAGGTTAATTGGACATGCTAAATTGCCCTTTAGTGTCAGAGGGATGATATGAGATTATGAGGATAGGGCCTGAATGGGATTGTTATCAGTGCAAGTTCAATGAGCTGAATGGCTCCTTCTGCACTGTAGGGATTCTGACTCTGTGATTATTGGCTGTAACTATTATAGTAATAGATATCCATATACTTCTTTAATATAACAAGCTATCCTGGCATAGTTCATAAGGATTGGGTATCACTTATTTTAGTTTGATAAAAATCATCTTATTATGCATCCTTGATAATTATGAACACAACTCCTTTGAAACATTCAGAAGTTGATATTTGTACCACTTTGGGTACAAAAACTGTAATCAAATTAATTACAAGATTATGTCTGTATCTATTGTTGAAAGTCTTGGGGGTTCACCCACACATCCAGAGGCTGGTGAACAAGACAGTTAAAGAAAGTAATGTTTATTGTGTAGTATGCAAAGCATACCGTAAGTGGAGAAGGAAAGGATGGGGTATGGAATGTAGTATCACAGCCATAACTAGGGTGTGGAGAAAGATCAACTTAATTCGAGGTAGGTCCATTCAAAAGTCTGCTGGCAGCAGGGAAGAAGCTGTTCTTGAGTGGATTGGTATGTGATCTAAGACTTTTGTTTTTTTTTCCTGACGGAAGAAGGTAGAAGAGAGTATGTCCAGGCTATGTGGGGTCCTTGATTATGCTGACTATCTTTCCAAGGCAACAAAATGAAGAGTGTTAATGGATGGGACGCTGGTTTGCTTAATGGACCGGGCTTTGTTCAGAACTGTTTGTAGTTTCTTGTGGTCTTGATAAAGTCGGAGCCATACCAGGCTGTGATACAACCAGAAAGAATGCTTTTCATGGTGCATCTGTAAAGGTTGGTGAGAGTTGTAGTGAATATGCCAAATTTTCTTAATCCCCTGAAAAAGTAAAGGCGTGGGTTCCCAGTGCGCTTTCGCAACTATTAGTGTCAGTGTGGAGGGAACAGGATAAGTTGTTAGTATCAGTGTGGAGGGACCAGGATAGGTTGTTAGTATCAGTGTGGAGGGACCAGGATAGGTTGTTGGTGATCAGGACACCTAGAACCTTGAAGATCTCAACCATTTCTGCTTCATCCTCATTCATAGAAACGTAGAACACCTACAGTACAGAAGCAGGACAAACATCCCACCAATGCTTGATGAAATTTACAGAATCCCTATTTGTGCTGAAACAGGCCATTCAGCCCATTAAGTCTGCATCAACCCACATACCCTATCTCTGTAATCTGACATATTTTCTCCACTGTACTTCATGAAGTTGATGATAATTTCTTTGTTTTTTGACATCAAGGGTGACATTATTGTTACTGCACCAGTTCACCAGATTCCTGATCTTATTCCTGTACTCTGTCTCACCATTGCTTGAGATCCGGCCCACCAAAGGCATTGCGAAGATGACTGTGGAGGAACCATTCCACCTCTAAACCTTGTTGAATATGTTTAAGTCACGGGTAGATAGATTTCTGATAAATAAGGGAATTAAGGGTTATGGAGAGCAGGCGGGAAAGTGAAACTGATCCACTTCAGATCAGCCATGATTCTATTGAATGACGGGGAAGGCTCGAAGGGCTAGATGCCTCCTCCTGCTCCTAATTCTTATATTCTTATGTTCTTAAACCTCTCCTCTGTCCCATCAACAACAGCAGATTGCCTTTATACCATGTTCATAGTGTAGAAAAAGTAGCACTAGTAAATAAACCTTGGTAATTTTTTTTATCCATCACCGGCAAAGTCAGCAGTCATTGCCCATTCTTAATTGCTGTTGAATTGAATGCCTTGCTCAGCCATTTCACATAGCATTTAAGAGTTAATCATATTGCTTTGGGTCTGGAGTCACACATAAACCAGACCAGGTAAGGACAACAGATTTTCTTCCCTGAAAGTTTAATTTATTTATTTATTAGTGTCATGAAAAGGTTTACATTAACAGTGCAGTGATGTTACTGCGAAAATGCCCTGGTCACCACAATCCAGTACCCTGTTCATGTATGCTGAGGGAGAATTTAGCATGGCCAATGCACCTAATCAGCTTTTCTTTTGAAACAGATGGATTTTTACAATTTGATATTGTTGTTGTGGTTACTGAGACTAGTTTTACATTTGAGATTTATTAATTGAATGTAAATTCCATCAGCTGTTATGGTGGGATTTGAACCCGTATCCTGAAGGCTTTAGTCTGGGTCGAGATCACAAGCCCAATGGCACAGATGTTACATCACTCTATCTGCTTATTGCTTCTAACATTCCCTACTTTTTTGAAAATATCTTTCCCACATTAAAGACACTGTACAAGTACTTCATTATAAAATGTCTGCAGATTGAGGCTAATATTTTAATGGAGATCTGCCTGCACTGAAGAAAAGCTGTATTTTAACCCCAAGTCAATAGCCCGTGAAGATTGCACAGTAATTGCCCAGGATGTTCAAACTTCTATTCAGCAGTTACCCTGCAATGGGAGCCATCTGATACTCTATTTAAGTTGCAGTCTTCAGGTTATTCCAATTGTCTTACTGAAATAGTTACCCAGGAAATGTTAAAAGAGTTGAAACCACTTCTAACTCCTGGGTAAAAATAGTACTGACATCTCCCAACCCTCCTGTGGGACTTGCGGACTACTCCTCATCAACCTCCATCTCATAGTCAACTACTACCCCACTGCCTCCACTACTTTCCTGACCCCCTATCCTATCCACTTAATTTATCATATATAGAACCCTACAGTACAGAAAGAGCGCCTTTGGCGCATCAAGTCTGCACTGACCACAGTCCCACCCAGGCCCTACCCCTATATCCTTACATATTTTACCCACTAATCCCTCTAACCTAGGCATCCTAGTACACTAAAGGGCAATTTTAGCATGGCCAATCAACCTGACCCGCACATCTTGGACTGTGGGAAGAAACTGGAGCACCTGGAGGAAACCCACTTCTTCTTGGCTTTTCAAAGTGGCTGGACTTTTAAACTTCCCTGCTTTATGTTAGCTGGTATTGTAAAAACAAAGGTTGTACAGCTTTCCTACCTGCACTCTCCTGCAGCCGGCTGAAGGTCTTGGTAGTTCCTAAGGCCCGCACTGAACTATTCTTATCTGGTTTGACTCAGAGGATTGGGCGTGAAAGGTGTGGCTGTATTTCAATACAGGTAACATGATTGCTACTCCACAAGACAGTCGGGCCTACAGTAATATGTTTCATCAATGTTTTTGAAAAGACATATCTTTAAGAAAAGTAGAATATCGTGAGTGCTGAAAATCTGAAATAAAAACAACATATGCTGGAAATACTCAGCAGGTCAGGCAGCAGCTGTGAAGAGGAGAAACAGTTGACATTTCAGGTTTCCTCAACTCTGTTTTCCTTCACAGATGCTGCCAGATCTGCTGAGTATTTCCCTCACTTTCCGTTTCGAATCAGTATTTTACTTTGATGAATAAAACCCATAAGATAAATGATAACCTTTTTACAATATGAGATATACAAGTGTGAACCTGTGGAAAGACACTGCGAGCATAACATACAGGAGATAAATGCTTCAATAAACGTCAGCAAAATAAATCAAAATGACCCGTAATCGGAGAGATAATGGTTATACAGAAAATTATCAAGAAGTCAACATCAAACCATTAAAAAAGGTTAAAATTAGCACCTACTCCATTAACTGTGCTCATCAGTGAAGTGTGAAATCTTTGGTTTCATCACAATATGTGCTAAACTGCACTAATTACAGATTATTTCTGACAATTTAGTTATATCTCAGAACAAAAAATGAACTATCCAATTATTTGAACTAAGCAACAAAAGAAACAAACAGAAAGTCCCACAAACAGTAATGGACTGAGTTACACCTTTCCATTTTTTTCCACAACAGCTCATGGGAAAACAAAAGGTGTGATCAAAATCATTCTCTCTTTTGATTCATCCTCTCTTGGTTGATAGTGTTAAATGTTTGGGATGGCAGAGCTTCAAGAAGGGGACTTTGTTAAGGATGTACTTATCTGTTCATTACTGTCATCTATATCTGTAAAGGTAAAGCTGTCTGCAGCAACCAGTAATCCTAATCAAGCTGCATAAATTAAAGCAAGCAAGAGAGAAAGCGAGAGTCAGAGGGTTAAAGAGGACAGGGAAGGTAATGATAGGTAATCAAGATGCAACAGCTACTTGAGTAACCCAAAATAGCCGATGCATTCAATGTAGTTCAAGTGGCATCTTTGCAATTAACAACTGTGGCAAAAGTAAATGATTAGCAGCATTTGTCCAATATACCCAACTCTCTGGGATCAAGAAGGACAGCGCAGGAAGTGAGGGGAATTTTCCTTGAACTTTTGGCAACAAGTTTGTCAATTTCTGCACAGTTTCCAAAATATTACTAGTGTCTTCTGTAAACCTTGACCTTCGCCATAACTCTTCAGTAGTTTTCTTAAATGAGAGATTCCAATGAAGAGCACACTGTTTGGTGTAATTACACAAATCAGCTCGGCCCTTGCTGGCTATTGCTGTCTTTGATCCTACAGAGAAAGTGATTGATGTTGGAAGTTCTGGATTGAAAATGATAAAGTTCAGAGGACCGAAGTGGTATCATGCTATTACAACTCCAATCAATTTTGTTGACATACAGTTGTAAGATGAAGATTTTAACCTATTAAAGCTACACTTAACCAACACCATCTGTTACAAAGGTAGCATTCACAGTGGTTGTCAAACTCAGGAGAAGTTGGTTGCATGATTGCAAAGCTGACCTCTCTTTCTTACCTTGGTCCATAACTGTGTGTTTGACAGAAACCCTGCAGCAAAGATTGAGGATCACCTGTATAAACATGAAAACCTTACACTGACCTCACGTGCAAAAATTTGTGTGCATTCCTACCTAAGTAGATTCCATAGCTCCTACTTAGAAGCTGGAAAGTATAGTATATTTCATCACGGAGGTGTAGGGTTAATTATGCTCTAAATCCCAACTGCTCATAGTTTTGGTTCTTTATTGACCACTGTTATTTTTTGTAATGTAAGATTGCAAAGTATCTATATACCACAATATGATTGTGACAGTAATATTATGCTGTAAGTGACTTGTATTATATGAAGTTTATCCTCTTCAAACCAAAACTGCAAATGCCATTTCTGGCAACAGAAGTCAGTCTTGTAAAGAGAGGTTATTGTCTACATGGAGAGGTGATAGTGTAGTAGTATTAGCACTAGACAAATACTGCAGAGGCTCAGGGTGGTACTCTGAGGATAAAAACTCAAAACCCACCATGGCAGATGTGAAAGTTGGATCAAATAAAAACCTGGAATTAAAAGTCTAATGTTGATCATGAAATAATTATCAATTATCCTTACTTGGCCTGGCCTACACATAATCCCAGATCCATAGCAATGTCCTCTCAATTCAGTAGTATCAAAAAGTTTAGAAGGGATTACTCCATACAGATCACATGACATGAACCTAGGAACTGTGAAACTGAGCCCTGTCGATTCTGCATAGTCCTCATTTCTAACATCCAGGGGTTGTGGCAAAACTGACTAAACAAGCAGTGGCCTGATATGATCGTAGTTACAGGATCATACATTATAAATAATTTCCCGGACATTACCATCACTATTCCAGGATATGTCCTCCCCTATAAACAGTACAGAGGTAGTGGCACAATGGTGTGCAGTCAAAAGAGAGAATTGCCCTAGGAGTCCTCAATAGTGACTCCAGACCCCATGAAGTCCCATGGCATCAGGTCAAACATGGGCAAGGAAATCTGCTGATTACCATATACCACACCTCCGCCCCACCTGAGCTGACGAATCAGTGCTCCTCCATTTTGTTGGATGAAGCACTAATGTTGACAAGAACCCACAATGTACTATGTGTGGGAGACTTCAAATTACATTACCAAGAACAGCCCAGTACCACTGTGGCTGACTAAGCTGGCTGAATCCTAAAGGACATAGCTGCTAGACCAGGACTGCGCATGTAGTGCGGAAACTAACAATCTGCCTTACCGCAGTTGCATCTGTCCATGACAGTATCAGTAGGGGTAACAGTTACAGTGCTTATTGAGATGAAATCCCATCTTTAAATTGAGGATACCCTCCATCATGTTCAAAGTGCAGAAGGGAATCAATCAGCCATTTGAGCCTGGACCAAAAACAATCCCACCCAGGTCATATCCCCACATATTTACCCTGCTAGTCCACTTGACACTCAAGGCAATTTAGCCTGGCCAATCAACCTAACCCACAAATCTTTAGAAGGTGGGATGAAACCAGAGCACCTAGAGGAAACCCTCATAGACATGGTGAGAACATCCAAGTTCCACAATAACCATGACCTAAAGCTGGAATTGAACCTGGTTTCCTAGCGCTGTGAAGCAGAAGTGCTAACCACTGTGCTGCCATGTTATGTGGCATTACTATCATGCCAAATGGGATAGGCTTTGAACAGATGTTGCAACTCAAGACTAGACAGCCATAAGGTGCTGTAGGCCATCAGCAACAGCAGAAGTTTACTTAACCACAATCTGAAACCTCACAGCCTGACACATCCCACTCTCTACCACTACTCCAAGCAATGGAACCAACGGAGTACAGGATGGCACAGCACCAAGCATTCTTAAAGTTGAGGTGTCAACATAAGACTATTTGAATGCCAAAGAGCACAAGCAGCAACTAATAAATAGAGCTGCATGAATCCACAACCAATAGAACAGAACTATGCTCTGCAATCTTGCCACATCCAGGTGTAAATGGTGGCAGACAATTAAACAACTAATTAGCAAAGGAGGTTCCACAAGATCCCATGGGGGAGCTCAACACTTTTTTTATTCATTTGCGAGACATGGGCATCGCTGGCTAGCCAGCGTTTATTGTCCATCCCTAGTTACCTGAGGACAGTTGAAAGTCAACAACATTGCTGTGGAGTCACATGTAGGCCAGACCGGGTAAGGACAGCAGATTTCCTTCCCTCAAGGACATTAATGAACCAATGCAAAAGATAAGACTGAAACATTTGCAACACCCTTCAGCCCGAAGTGCCAAGAGTATGATCCATTTCAGCCTTCTGTGGAAGACCCAATATCACAGATGCAAGTTTTCAGTCAAGTTAACCCATTTCATGTATATCAAGACACAGTTGAAGGTATTGGGTACCACAAATGCTATGGGCCCTGACAGCATTCCAACAACAGCACTGAGGACTTGTGCTCCAGAACTTGCCATGCTCCTGGCCAAGTTGTTCCAGTACAGCTAAAACAATGAGCTGTGGATGGCAATGTGGAAATAGTCCAGGTATGCTTTGTACACAGGAAACAGGACAAATCCAACCTGGCCAATTAACAGTTTACGCTCAATAATCAGTAAAGTGATGGAAGGGATAATCAAATGCAATCAAGTGAAAGTTTCTTAGCAATAATTTGCTCACTGACGCTGAGCTCGGATCCTGCCAAGGCTATTAAGTTTCTGATATTATTAAAGCCTTGATTCAAACGTCAGATAAAAGAGCTGGAGTCCAGAGGTGAGGTGAGAGTCACTGCCCTTGACCAGAGGCGTAGCCGGGGGAGTAAGAACATAAAAAAGGAGCCCTGATGCATACCATATAATTTTAAATTCATTATACATTTTTCTTCTGTATTAAAATCCAAACATAATAAAAACATGTGTTATTTAATTATTTTACATTTTAAACATAAAATGAAAACCAAATGAATCAATATGAGAAAGGTATGAAGCAACTACAGCAGCCTCTTTCATTGCCGTGGGTGCATATTTATGTCCTTCATGGCCTCTGCAATTATTCTCGTGATTGCATGCCCTCTCGGGAGACTGCATGCCTTCCTTACTGCCTGAAATCCCTGCATCTGTATCGCTTCTGCGATTGCAGTACACGGATTGAGGACTTCAGATCTTGGGAAGAGATCTAGGCATCTGTGAGGAACACCCTGTTGAAAAGGTGCCACTTTTGAAGAATGTGCTCAGGGGGAGCAGTCGCTCCCCCTACTCCTCCTCTATCTACACCATTGCCCTTGACCAACGGAGGCAGTGGGATTTGGAGGGTAAGTTTCCTCTGGTTGTAGTAATACCTGATTTAAATCATGATGGTTTGGATGTTGGAGGCCAATCATCTCTGTCCCAGGACATCAGTAAGAAGTCTCACAACACCAGGTTTAAGTCCAACCAGCTTATTTGATAGTAATCCCACAAGCTTTCAGAAACAATGTTCCTTTGTCATGTGTGTGGAAAGTCCTGATGAAGGAACACCATTTCTGAAAGCTTGTGACATTACTATCAAATAAACTGGTTGGACTTAAACCTGGTGTTGTGCGACTTCTTGATGAGTTTACCCCAGTCCAATGCTGGCATCTCTACACCAGGACATCAGAACAGGAGTTCCTCAGGGTTTAGTCCTGGACCCAACCATCTTCATCAATGACTTTCCTTCCATCATAAGGACCGAAGTGGGGACGTTCATTGATGATGACTTTTTTTTGTTTAGCATCATTTGTGATTCCTCAGATATTGAAGCAGTCCATGTCCAAATGCAGCAAGACCCCGACAATATCCAGGCTTGCCCTCACAAGTGGCAAGTAACAGAAATGCCAGGCAATATCCATCACCAACAAGTGAGAATCTAACCATTGTCCCTTGACATTCAATGGTATTATTATTCTCCATTATCAACGTCCTGGGAATTATCACCAACCAGAAACTGAGCTGAACCTTCCATATAAATACAGTAACTGCAAGAACTGGTCAGGCTGGGAATTGTGTAGCAATAACTCACCATCTGACTCTCCAAAGCCTGTCCACCATCTACAAGTCTGAAGTCTGATTAAATACTCTCCACTTGCATGGAGGAGTGCAACTCCAGCAACACATATGAAACTTGATATCATCTAGGCCAAAGCAGCCCACTTGATTGGCACTCAATCCAAACATTCATTCACTTTATCACTGATGCACATTGGCAGCAGTGTATAACTAGTTACAAGATGCACTGCAGGAACTCATCAAGCCTCCTCAGATAGCACCTTCCAAACCTATGATCACTACTTTCTCGAAGGACAAGGACAATAGATACCTGGGAACACCACCACCTTGAGGTTCCATTGCAAATAACCATCCTGATGTGCAACCATTCCTCCACTGTTACTTGATCAAAATCCTGGAACTCCCTCCGTGACAGCACTATGGGGGCACCGACACCACATGGACTGTAGCAATCAAGAAGGAACTCCTCACAATCTTCTCAAGGGTAATTAGGGATGGACGAGAAATGCTGGCCTCATAAGCAGCCATAAATGAGAAAAAGGTAAACATTTGTCCTCCTCCAAAAAATGTGCTGTGTGAAAGGATGGTAGAACCAATAACTTCCAAAGTAAATTAGGTAAATACTTGAACGAATAACAAATTGCAGGGCTATGAGGAGAAAACAAGGAAGTGGGACTAATTGAAGAGCACTTTCAAAGAATTGGCACAGGCAGTATGGCTAAATGGCAGCAATCAGTACTGTGATGATGCCTCTCTGTATGTTTGAAGTACAATATTTGCACTATTTTTATATCTGGGAAAGATTATGTGGCAATAGTAACATTTGAATTTCGACAATATTAATGTGGCATTCCTCTGCCAGCTCTTTTAATGGAGCTGTTAACACTTTTAGAAGCAGTGGGCATTAAAATTGCAAATGAGGGACTGTTATACAAATACATTGAACATTTGCCCACTAATCTCACTGACAGGCATTTCTAAGCTTATTGGTTTAACTATTGGCAATTGGTTGAAACTGTAATACCAAGCAATTTATACTTTAGTTCAGTAAAGCATGTTGATGGAACTTAAACAGGCAACTTGGATCAAAGAAAATCTTTCGCTTTGGATGGAAGGATCAGAGGCTCAGGATGTGCTCTTTTCTCATGTGCCGATTCCGGAGGATGCTCAATGTGCCAAAGTGGAAAAACTCTAATTTTCAAACTTTTAGCACTGTTCATCTTAATGGGTTTAAAGAGTAGAGACTGAGTTATGGCTTTAATCAATATGGAGTTCACTCTTTAACATGTAGCTGGTCTAGTGCCAGTACATAATGAGACTTTTATAACCTTTGACTCATCTCAACATTTGTTAGCATTTCTTGTGTTTAACTAAGTAAGGAGGGAATTATTTATCATGTGCTATAGTGCAGGGATGATATATACATTGCTTGCACAATCCAACTAGCTCCAATTAGCTCTGTGATAAAATGAATTTATGTTCAATATTTCCCCAGCCTTCTTTTTTCCGCATTGGTGGTGTCACTTGCATTAAATTTAACTTATGTGAAGTGTATTATTCCTGCACGACCCATGAATTGTTGCACAGATGTCACTAAATTAGCGAGACATGACTGTCTGAAGGTGAAATTTCTATATGTAAGAGAAAGAAGAATTGTCTATTGCAAACAGTGGCCTAGATTTTTGGAGAGAGGCATCTTGGTTAGCAATCATGACTATAAAGACTTGTCATTCATGAAGTAACCCTACTTGTGTTCAAATTGTTTTGGTGAATTGTACATTAATAATGCATGCATCGTCATATAAACCATTCATTTTTTAGCAAGTGCTGGACAATAGGTTTTTACATACCGGTGAATAGATAAAGAATGTTCAAAAAATGTTCATTGTCAACCACCCAAATTTTCTTCTTTAAGATATATCTCTTCAGAGACAAATGTGCTTAGATCTTTAATTCACTCACATAATTTGTATAACTGGCTTTCTCTTGTAAGAGAATCGCTTATGTACTGAAACCTTTTTCTGTTTTGTTGGTCTGTTCTTCTCTTTCATTTACATCTTGGTGGCACAGAGGTTAGCACTGATGCTTCACAGCGCCAGGGAGCCTGGTTTGATTCACAGCCTTACGTGACTGTCTGTGTGAAGTTTGCACATTCTGTCTGTGTCTGCGTGGGTTTCCTCCGGGTGCTCTGGTTTCCTCCCACAGTCCAAAAGACGTACTGGTTAGATCGATTCGTCATGCTAAATTTTCCCTCAATGTACCCAAACAGGCATTAGTAACTTCATTTCAGGATTGATGTAAGCCTGCTTATGACACTAATGAATAAACTTCAAAAACTTTAAGCTTTATCTGATTTTTACATTATGTCAGCTACACCGAGAGATATGGTATTTTAGCTGTGACTGAAACTTGATTTAATGAGTAGAAGTGATGGTTCAACAATTCCCAGTTACAGGGTTATCAAAAGGAATAGAAAAGGGGATAAAAATGAGGACAAGTTACAATATTGTGAAAGAAACAATCACATGTTCAAGGAGAGCTGATATGCTAACAGGACCATAAAGTTAGGCTAGTTAAATTGAACTGAGGAACAAAAAGAATGGCAACTGCATTCTATGATTACATGATAACCCTCCCAAACAGTTGTTGTTCATCCATCGTCATCAATGAGGACCTCGACAACATTAATCATTTTGAGGCTTGTTGCAGTGTGTCCAAAGGTGAATGATCAGGCCAATTTCGGCACGGAATGTCCTGGCACATATTGGACAGACTTGTGTAGGCACTGTGGTTGTTGTGTTGGTGGCTGTGGACTTTTGCAGCTTAGCACTCAAGTTATAATTCAGAAATACACCTTGCTTTGAAAGCTTGACAGCCTTTGTGGCTGAGGCAGCGCCAGGTAGGGAGGTTTTGTGCCGCTGTTTCCCAAAAGGTCATGTCAATGTCAAATGACTTCAGGGAGGCCTTAAGTGTGTCTGAAAAATTTCTTCTGCTCTCTATGCAAGCGTATTCCAGCAAAGAGTTTCCCAAAAAGGAACTGCTTGGGTATGCGTTCGTCTGCCATATGGATGCCATGACCTGCCCACTGGGTCTGTGGTCTCACTTCATTGTCTGGTACTTTGTCTTGCCATCTGATGCATAATATTCTGTGAAGGCAAGTCATATGGCAATGTCTTTCTCAAGGTTGTGTAGAGCTTGCAATTCTGCTTCTGACACTTCTTCTGAAGTTCGCGTGCAGCAAAAGTTCCGTCAATAGTCCCTCAACCTTTGCGGAAGCCACACTGACTCTGAAGCAGGCCCAGCACCAAATGAGTGACCTGATGATTTAGCAGGACTCTTGTGAAGGTTTCTCCTGTGATGGAGAGCAGCGAGATTCCTCGATAGTTGTTGCATACTTGCCAAATGCCCTTCCTCTTGTAGGGATGTACAATGGAAGCATCCTTAAGCTCCTGAGGAATGGATCCTTGCTTCCAAAAGAACTGGAACAACTCAGTGAGGTTCTCAATAAGTACAGGACCAGCAGCTTTGTAGATTTCTGCAGGTATGGCATCTGCCCCTCGAGCTTTACCACTGGATAGCTGGCTGACAGCTTTTCTGAGCAGCTACTACCGGTGGATCATCTATGGCACTGTTGATATCAGCCTCAGGAATCCTGTCTACTGTTTCATTGTTAATAGATGACGGTTCATTGAGGACGTCTTCAAAGTGTTCAGCCCATCTCTGCAGGATCTGAGCCCTCTCTGCAATGAGAGTTGTACCATCTGTATTCACGAGGGGAGAACTGCTGAGAGATTGAAGTCCGTAGAGAATGCTGAAGGCTTCATAGAACTGTTTCAAGTCATTTCTGTTAGCTTTTTCCTTATATTTCATCTGCCTTGGTGCTCAGCCAGGCATCCTGCATATTGCGCAGTTTATTCTGGACTGTCCTGTAAGCACTGGTAAAAGCATTTTTTTTGGCTGCTGAAGATGGGTCGTTCTGACAGGCCTGATGAAGACAGTGCTTTTCAACAAGTAGAGCCTATTTCTCATCGAACCAGTCATGCTGCTTGTGGGTAGAGGGCCCAAACATCTTCAGTGCAGATATATGGATAGCATCCCTGAAGTGTTCCCAGTCGTTCTCAGTGCTGTCTGCAAGGTGTAGATCAGCAAGCTTGATTTCTAAGCCTTCAGCCAGTGCTGACGCTATGCTAGAGTTCTTTAGCTTGGCTGCATTGATTCTTTTCATATCCTTGCTTCCTTGTGGTCGCCTCTTGGGTCTGATACAGAGTCTCATTTTGGAGACAATGAGCCTGTGATCTGTCCAGCACTCAGCACCAGACACAGTGCTGACATCCAGCCTGTCCTTTCTCCTGACAATGACGTGGTGGATAAAATGCCAATGCTTAGAGTTGGGGGGGTGCATCCAAGAGGCCTTGTTACAGGTAGGCAGACGGAAGATTGTGTTGGTGATGAGGAGGTCGTGTGCTGCACAGGTCCTCATTTAGAATAGGCCAAACAATTAGAGAGAGATAGAGGAACAATTATTGTACGCCGAATCATCACATGTCTACATGATGACGTGGTCACATTGGATTTCATGTGGTCATGTGATAGGTGTGAGCAGCATTTTCCGGGGACCCTGGAGTGAAGTGTTTCTCACAGCTGCAAAGTTAGCTTGTTGCAGTCTTTATTTCAGTGATCTATAGAAATTGACAATTCTCAGCAATGTTAATTGCTGAGAAGAGCAGAAACAATGAACCAGTTTTAGAGGATATAGAATTCTTAAAGTGCATTTGCAGATACCTTTTGTCCGGTGTAAACCAAGGCCAATAAGAGATAGTATGGTTTTAGTTTTAGTATATAAAACTGAACAACAGGAATGGGTGTTAGTAGGAGAGCATTTTGCTGGTAGTTTTAATAATTCTGTTTAATTTATGGAAAAAAAAGGTCCAAGAGTAAAAGTTTTAAATTGGAGAAAGGCCAGTGTTACTAAGCTGGAATGTTATTTGGCAAAAGTGAACCAGAAATATTGCTTGAAGGTAAAGCAGTCTTGGGGCAGTGGAAGAAATTTCAGAGAGGAAATCTAGAGAGGTCAGAACAGAAATGTCTCTAAAAAAAAATTGGCTGGTATTCCAAACATAGCCCTAACCCCACCTCTCACCATGGCAAACAGTGCAAGTGCATATAAAGTTCAAAAGAGAAGCTTATGTCAGATAATCACACCTGCATTTTCGAGACTTCTCTAAGCTTTCTGCAGTATTGGGCTCTCATTATAGAGTCATTGACATATAGCCATAAGAGCTCAATACTGCAGAAAGCTTTGAGGATTCCAGGAAATGCAGGTGTGGAATTAAAAAGGGAATTTGGAAAAGCAAAGAGAGAGCATGACAACATGTTGGCAACGACAACCCAAAGGTATTTTATACATACATGATGAACAAAGGATAAAGTCCAGAGTCATTCAGAGCCCAAAAAAGTGTGGAAACAGAAGACATATGTACAATGAATACATTGGTTGGAATTTTACCACACACCCATCCCAGAATCAGGCCCGCAGAATGGCATTCTCTGTTAACTTTGGACGGGATCTTACGAGCCTTGGGTGGGCGAGGCGGTAAAACTCTGGCATTTGTGCCTATCTTCACGGAAGTGCGGGACAGTTAGACATTTCAATTAAGGAGAATTATAAAATATTGGATGATATAACCATTGAAAGGAATATTAAAAACTTTAGCATCTTTGAAAATGGATAAATCACATGGCCTGGATGAAATGTATTCCTTAGAGAAATGCTTAGAGAACAAGAGAGGAAATAGTGGAGTCTCTGATCATCATTTTCCAATCCTGTCTGGCAAATGCAATGGTTCCAGAGTACAGAAGGACTGCAAACATTTTGTGCTGTTGTTTAAAAAAGGAGAAAGCAATTGACTGAGCACTGCAGGCCAATCAACCCAACATGTATGGTGTACAAATTGTTAGAATGAAAATTCCAATGGACTGAATAACCTTCATTTAGAGAGGCATAGCTTAATCAAGGACAGTCAGCATGGGACTTCAAGAAAGATTATGCCTGAATAGCTTGATTGAATTTTTTAAGGACACAACAAAGAGAGTCAATAAGGGCCACTCACAACTTTTGATATAATCTGCTTTGATTTTAGTAAAGCTTTCAAAAAGGTGGTAATTGGAAAGCAAAACATAGGATCCAAGGGTAAGTTGCTGGGTCCAAAATTGGTTCTGTGGCAGGAAGCAAATAGTTAAGATTGATGGGTGCTTTGTGTGACTGGAAGGCTATCTCCAGTGGAGTTCTGCTTGACTATGAACGAGGACTCTTGCCTTGCATGGTATACACCTACTAACCAAGGCATAAGGTATGAGAACAAGGAAGTTTTGCAAGATTCTCAGACAGGCTTAATCAGATGGCAGCTCAAATACTGTGTATACTTCTGGTCATTGCATTGCAGGAAGGATGTGATTACATTAGAGAAAAGATTTATGAAGATATTGCCACAACTGGAGAATTTTAGTTATGAATAAAGACTGGATAGAGTGGGCTGTGTTCTTTGGAACAGAGGAGATGTTTAATTGTTTCGTATAAAATTCAGAAGATCCCTGAAAGTGACAGCAAAAAGAACCTATTTCCCTTAGCAGAGAGTTTTAATAACCAATGCATATAGTTTTAGAGTAATAGGCATGAAGATTAGAGGAGTATTGAGAAATCTTTCACCCAGATAGTGGCAGGGAGCTGGAACTCACAGCTGAAAGGATCATTACATATTTTATATATATATATGAAGTGCACCTGAAGTGCCACAATCTGCAGAGCCACAGATCAAGAGCTGGAAAATGGGATTTGACTCCGGAAAAGGCAAAGAACAATACAGCGTAGGAGCAAACCCTTCAGTCCACAAATATGTGCCAGCACAGATGCCTTTCTAATCTAATATTTTCTTGCCTCTATGTGATCTGTTCGAGGGATTCAAAACACTAATAAAGATTACTAAAACAGAATGGATTTACCTAGGATAAAAATCACATATGTTTTATTGAGGTACTGTCTGCATACTTCTTTCTCAGCCACCTCAAACATGATGATGAGTCCAAAGGCCTCCTTGTGGACTGCAGATATTCTGTGTTTCTTGAATGCTTGATTCAGTTGGAACCAATCTCATCCCAGTGCCCGATGGTGTGTGCATTTGCATAAAACCTAGACTAGCATTTAGTATGCAGTACTGAGGCACTGTTGCCTTTTGATGGACCATTGCCCTTAAATATTAAGCTGAGGCATTATATGATCTGCTCAGGTAAAATATCCCATTGTGCAATTTTAAATAAAGCAGTGAACTTGCTTGGCACCCTAGTCAATATTTCTCTTCTCAACCCTGCCAAAATCAGATTATCTGACTTATTCCAATTTATTGTCTGTGAAATCTTATTTGCATATATAACTTTACACTGTTGTAAATAAAAAAATAAATCAATTACTTGCGAAAAAAAAAGAATGATTATAAGTGTTGTGTAAATACAAGCTATCAATTTAAGTTCATCATTACTATGCCCAAGTTCCGGAATACTCCTTCACAAACATGGTACCCAAACTCTGGAAATATCTTTGTTGCATAATGCACAGTCTCTCAAAAGTAATAATAACATTCCTGTTGTTATGGTTACCAGCATTGCATAATGTACTTCAGATGGGTCAATCCGTACCCTTTGATTTGCATTCTTCAACTCAGCTAATACATTTTCTTGCCTTCTGCACTGCAGTGATAAGACTGGATTGGAAATATCAATAATTGTTTGATAACTACTGATCCTTTTTCAGATTAATACATGGTATTATAATTTCATCCAAAGTATACTCCCAACATTGCCATCTTACCTTTTCATTTTACATTTGGCTACGTCAAACCATAATCTCTGGCCACGATCTCACCATTTCGCCCTGCCGGCCATTGGGCAAGGCATGCCGGTCAGGTCACGAGAGAGCCAGGAAATCGGGTTCGCGCCTGATTTCACGCTTCTCGCGATCTTACCAGCACTGGATATCTGGTGAGAAAGGCCACGAGTGCTGGCAGTATCAGTCTGGCACACTGACACTGTCAGTCTGGCACATGGTGATGCCCACGGGGCACTGGGCACTGACAAGGGAAGGGGGGGCATGGCCTGAGTGGGGCAGGACCAGCTAGAAGGGGATGAGGCTTGAAGGAGGCAGGCCAGTCAGAGGTGGTTGGGATGGCAGGTGTGCATTCTGCAACCGTTTGGCACATCCATGCGCAGGGGCGGGAGTGAGGGTGGGGGGGCGCATGGAGGAATCAAAGAACAAAGAACAACGAACAAAACAGCACGGGAAACAGGCCCTTCGGTCCAACGAGCCCGCGCCACCACCCCGATGTTCCCATCTCTACCGCGATCCCTGTCCATGTTTACAGATATATGGATTAAAAACCAAATTTGAGACAATTTAGGGAGAATTTGTTTTGCCAATTAGCCTAAGAGCATATCTTTGGGATGTGGGAGGAAACTGGAGCACCTAGAGAAAACCGACGCAAGCATGGGGAGAATGCGCAAACTCCCATAGACACAGGCACAAATCCATGTATCTGCGTAGCACAGCGATAGTCACTGAGCTGTCACGTTGCCCATCAAATGGTCCAGGTCAAGCATACACTAACGACGCGAAGCACTAGGATACTCTCGAAAAAAATCCAAAAGCAGCCCTCTCACGACCCATCACATGTATGCCCCTCGTTAGACAACAAGGTGGATCAAAGCACCTGTAGGATAAAAACAAGTACATCAATATCATCATCTATTTACACACTTCCCAGGGACTCCCAAGGCTCAAGATCCCTATTTTAAATCAGTTTTCTATACCCCTCCATTCCCATTCTGTTCATGTGCCCATCTAAGTATTTCTTAAATAACTCCAGACTACCTGCCTCCACCACTTTACTTGGTGGCGCATTCCATACCCCCACCACCCTCTGTGTGAAAAAACTCCCTATAGCATCCAAATTATACCTTACCTCCTTCATCCTGAGCCCGTGACCCCTCGTGCTATTCTAGTCCATCCTAGGAAAAAGCTTAACCCTGCTTACTCTATCTATACCCTTCATAATCTTGTACACTTCTATTAGATCTCCTCTAAGTCTACGTCTTTCTAAGGAAAACAGTCCCAATTTGCCTAGCCTCTCCTCGTAACTCAGACCTTCTATACCAGGCAGCATCCTGGTAAACCTCCTCTGCACTCTCTCCAGAGTCTCCACGTCCTTCCAGTAGTAGGGCGACCAGAACTGGATGCAGTATTCCAAATGAGGTCTAACCAAAGTTTTATACAACTGCAACATTAAAAGCCAGGTCTTGTGCTCTATACCCCTTCTTATAAAGGCTAACATACTATATGCTTTCTTCACAACCTTCTCCACTTGCTCTGCCACCTTCAGAGACTTGTTCACCTGCACCCCCAGGTCCCTCTGCGTTTCTGTACTCTTAATAGGTCTACCCTTTATGATATACCTCCCCCCTACATTCTTTCTCCCGAAATGCATCACCTCACATTTATCAGGATTGAATTCCATCTGCCATCTATCTGCCCAAGCTACCAGCGTATCTATGTCCTGCTGCATTGCCTGACAATGCTCCTCACTATCCACAAGTCCAGCCATCTTTGTCCAGCCATCAGCACAGACATCTGCAATAATGAGAATAGGGGCTGAATTGTGTAAATGAGGGGAATTCGGCCACGGAATCCCATGATAGTAGAGATAGTAGGGGCAAAAAGCTGCAGAGGGCAGCTATAGCTGGAGCTGCCAGTGACAAATAGATTGCTGTATTCTCTTAACTGAGCACGTGCAATGGCACACTGTGCTGTTATCTGCCAGCTTTAGGTAAATGTAGGCCCCACCCACTTTTCCTCCTTCTAGGAAACAGATTTTACTCAATTATTTTCCCAGATTTGATTTTTTACTTGCCTTAAAAAAGCACGAGTTTCTCCCGTTTTTATGTTTGTTTGGTACTTGGAATTTTTCCTCTATCTACAGTGTTAGGGCAGGATTTTCTCATTCTGCCCACTGCAGGAAGCATCAGAAAATGTGATGGACCAGCAAAATGTCTGTTGACCTTGGCAGGATTTGAAAATCCCATTTCTGAAAATGTCCAAATCTTTGAATTTGGTTGAAAAATTGGCTTTACCCTCAATTTATGTATCATTTACACACATTTAATATCCTCATCCAAGTCACAAACAAGAAGAGTCTTCACAGAATTAATTTTAGCTTTGTGAATATTGTCATACTATCAAATCTTTCACAATGTCAGAGGGGGATAATGCCCTTTTAAAGTTCCACTTAATGCTTCATGGACCCACAAATTTTGTTACTTGTAAGTTTATTATTTTCAAGCAGATAGGATAAAGCAGTAAACTTATTGACTACTCATTCTGTGGTTATGCTCTTGCCTTTAATAGACTTACAATACCTCTTGGATTTTCCTTTATTTAGCCCACCAGTGTTTCTTATGCTCCTCTTAGCACTCTTAATTTGTTTTTAAATACCCCCATGCACTTCCTTTATTCCTCTGGGGCATCCGCTATGTTCAGTCCCCTGAATGTGGTGCTATAAGCTTCCATTTCTTTTCTTATACAATACTGTCTATTCTTTGATTAAACTTCTTGATCCTGCTTTTGCTAGAACAACTCTCTTGAATGATGCAGGTCCTCCAGAAGTAGCTGCTGCAGTCCACTTTGGCCAGACCCAGTTTTATCCTATTAAAATTAGCCTTCCTCCAATTTCCAGTCCATCTTTGTCCTTTTCCATAACTATCTTAAAATTTGCTGCAGGACCTCATCCCTCTTTATGCCAATGTTATTGGTACTAATGTGAAGTACGAATGCTGTTCACTAATCCTCCTTCAGAATGCTCTGCAGCTGTTCAACAATCCTTCACCCTGACACCAGGGAGGTAACATACCACCTGCAGCTGCAGAAACACCTGTCTGCCTCCCTCACTGTTGAGTTTCCATCACTATTGCTCTTGTACAATTATTCCACCTCCTTTGTGCAGCTGAGTAACCTACAGTGCTCTGAACGCAGAGGTACCATCACTCTCACTGCTTTCCAACATGGAAAAGCAGTTATTGAGTTATTGAGATGCACTGTGGGGTTTTCCTGGCTACCTAACCTGCCCTCTTCTTCTAATTGGTGATCACCCATTTCCTCTCTGACTGCACTTCCTGTGGCTTATCTTTTTCTATTTTAGTAAACCTACAATGAACTTACTATTTTTGCTCTTTTTCTTTTGTTTAATTTTTTTTGTGTGAAATGTAGGTTAGGCCAGCATTTATTTGCCCATCCCTGACTATCTTTGAGAAGTTGCTGCAGTCCCTCAGATATAAGCACTTGCTGTTAGGGAAAGAGTTCCAAGTCTTTGATCCAGCAAGAGTGAAGGAACAGCAATATATTTCCAAGTCAGGATAGTGTGTGGCTTGGAGGAGAATGTGCAGATGCTGGTGCTCCTGCGTCTTTCTACATGCCCCTTTCTTTCTAGATAGTAGAGATCATAGGTTTGGAAGATGCTGTTGAAGGAGTCAAGATGAGTTGTTGCACTGGATTTTGTGGATGGTACATGAATGTCCAAGATTGTCAATGAGATTGTCTGTCTCTATCTTCAGGTACCACATCCCAAAAGAGCATTGCCAACTATGGCTTTTCATCCTCATATTTGTTGGTGATATATTCAGCCAGTTGAAAGGCTAGTACTTGACCTATAATTTGCCTTGAAAAAGATCAACAATTTGTTAGACAAATCAGGAAGTCAGTGTACTTAAGAAATTGATCATATGTTCCTATCATACTCCCCAATATGACATTGGCAAAAGTTGTCGGGAAATGAAACATCTTGATTATCTTCAGCTCGAAGAAGTTTTTTTTCACCCAAAGAAAAAAATGCCACATTTAAATAATCTGACCTTACCTTGTGACATATACACCTTTAACTTATTTACATGAAAATAACAGAGCTACACGCTTATACTGATTTCCAATAGTTATCATAGTATTTCCTTCAATGTGTCCCTAACCAATAATTATCAAACCTTTTATAAACAGTTAAAGATCTATAGTAACTAATTAATAATCCAGTCGACATAAACCCACTAATGTTATCTGATAAATGGATGATTGTAAAGATCTATGAGAAATAGTTAGCTGATGATCTGTGTATAACAAGAATCAAGAAGGTGATAAATGTGTGCTGAATTCAAACATCCGAATGCATCCTTCAATTCCCCTGACTCCCACTATATATAAATTCATATCCGAGTGGGGATTTTTACACGTAGTAAATGGATTGATATTAACACCAGGTTGAATTCATTTGTGGTGAGAGAAAAGTAAATCCGATTGATTCCACATAATTCAGTATGTTAAAAAGAACATCATTATCTGTCTACCCACAGTGCTAAGTTAGCACAGTCATTGATATTAAGCTGAGAGCCTGATCAGTGATGACTCTTATGATGTATAAAGCAGTGGGGTGAATACAATGCCATTGTACTTTTCTCAGTAGGTGGCTGAAATTATACTTTGAAGCTCATCGCAAGACAATATCAAGAATGTGTAAAGTAACAGAGAATCGAGAAATCCGAAGATACTGATTAGATGACATGATACTCGGTTTTTGAATGTCCAAAGCTTATGCAGGATGGGGAAGATAAGGACTTTCTTGCTTCTGCTGTGTTGGTAAAGATGAGTTGAACCCAATTTTACCATCAAGTTGCACCCATTTTTCGGGCACGAAAACTTGGTAAAGTTGGGTGTGAGATGAGTAGCGCGATCCACCCCCGCCTCTGTGCCCACTCCCTCCTTTACCAATGGCTGAAAATGGCCACCGTCTGGACCATGCCTGAACATTTAAATTGACTTAATAGGCTACAGTTTCAAACTTACGGCACTTCCCCATTTATCGCTGCATTCCCCCATCCAGATTTGGCACAAAATAGACATGGTCCACAAAGGCCCAATTCAGGTGCTCCAGCTTCTGAGGAGGTAAATTCAGAACTTCTAGCGCCTCTCTGATCAAATCGGTGGTGAGGTGGAGGGAGGTGGATCAGATGGTTCTTTGATGGAGGGATAGAGAGGGGGGTCAGATTCTTCTCTACTGGGGGGGGGGGGGGGGGGGGGGGGCTGCTGTGGGCCAGATGGCTCTCTGGATGGGAAGGGAGGAAGATGGATCAGATGCTTCTTGGGGGGGATAGGAAAGTGGGTCAATGGTACTCTGGTGGGTGGGGGGGGGGTGGTGGTGAGTCAGATAGTTCTCAGCTGGGAGCCATGGGGATAAGGAAGTCCACTGCCACTCTGCGTGCAGTTGATGGGGGGATAAAGTGTCAGTAATGTTGTGGGGATGAGGCAATACCTATGGGGACCAGGAGAAAGGCATTATCTGGCCAGGGAGCAATGTAATAGGAGAGCGTTTTTCCATTTTTTTTTACTGTGCATGCACAGTTGAAGGTTCTGATCAGAGCTGTAGTGTTTCGGACAAGTTAAACCCTGCCCAGAGGCTTCTGCAGTGCAATTCAGATTCACTGATCTTTTTTCAGGTTGAGTGTGCATCGGAGAACAGGTCTAACAGTCAGATCTGAAACACTGCTAGGTTCAAGTCTGCCCAGACCTCGAGCCCTTGGAGTAAAATATTGTGTAAGGAGACTGGGTCTCCTTACGCAGAGCATGAGATATGGATCTGAAAGGTAAAAAAAGAGGAAAGTTCAAAAGAGTATTAAGTGTGGCAATATCAGCAAAGTAGATAAAAAAGAAGGGGAATTAGTGAAAGGGGGATTAGGTCCAGAATGAAACATGACTTTTCAAAGCCTTTCTCATATCTTGTTCAAAAGTTACCAAGAAAGTGTTAGAAGAGCCTCAATAGATTTGGAAGTCCTTTCAGAGTTTGAGATAATGGGAAATTCTTGGACCTGATAAGAGAAAGCCAGCAAGGCTCTGTGGTTGCACCGGTAACTCCGTGCAACGATACATGAGTTCAAGTACTTTGCTATGAGCACAAAATCCAGATTCACATTCCCCAGTGACATGTTGAAGTAGTGCTGCATTGTTCATGATGCAATCATTTGGATTAAACTGAGATCTTAATCTGTTCACAGATAGACTATGGTTGATTTCTCCAACTTCCGAGATAATGTATCTTGGTAGGTATTCACCAGTACCAGGATTCTCTGATCCTGCTGCTGTCAATGGGATTTCCCGCTGAATCCATCCTACGCCAGTAGGAAACCCACTGGCTAGGGCTGTGCTGCCAGTGGAACCGAGAATCTCCTGGCATGAACGGTGGAGAATTTCCTCCAATAGCTTTTACCTTAAAGAGAACGATCACATCTCCCTTGTGGAGCTGTCTCCAAGAAAACAACGACACTATTTAAAGGAGATCAGAAGACTTCTCGTATCTGGCCAATATTTATCCTCATTACAATCATTGCAACATTTATCTACATACCTACATAATAACAATGATTGTTCTTCAAAGTATTTTTTTGACTTCAGAGAGTATTGAAACTTTTCAAAGGTGTGGTATCAATGCATGTTTCATTCTCGGAGACATATATATATTCTCGGGAAGATATAGATGTTACATTTAGAGCAAGAAGAAGTTGAGATGCCATGAATGTAATGAATCAAAAGTGAGCACAGCTGGAGCTAGACACAAAAAAAATTATTTTATTAAGCTGTTTTATGAAAAGAGGATTTTTTTCTTAAACCTATTAGAATTTTTTGTGAATTGGACTCTTACAGCAGATAAAGTGGAATTGGTGAATATAGTACATTTGGATTATCAAAAGGCATTTACTATATGAATCTTATAACTATTTATAAGATATTATATCTAATAAATTATAAGAATTTATTTTACTTGTTCATGATGAGGACATTGCTGACAAGCCAACATTTATTGCTCATCCCTGAGGGCAGTTAAGAGTCAATCACATTACATTGGGTCTAGAGTCACATGTAGACCATATCACGAAAGGATGACAGATTTCATTCCTTAAAGAACATTACTGAACTAGATGAGTGTTTGCGACAATCAACAATGGTTTCATGGTCATCATTAGACTTTTAATTGCAGATTTTTTATTGAATTGAAATTTCACCATTTCTCATGGAATTCAAATCTGAATTCATCATTCAAATGATGAATTCAGATTCATCACAGCATTACCCTGGGTTTCTGGATTCCAGTGATAATAACAATATCAATCTCCCATTAGGATAACAGCATATGGAATTGAGGGTAATACATTACCGCAGTGGATTTATTAACAGACAGAAAATTGAAAGCAAGCATGAATGGGTCATTTTCAGGTTGCTATCCTGCTGCCAATAGGATTCTGCAAGCAGCAGTGCCAGGCCCTCAGCTATTAGCAATCTATATCAATGACTTAGATGAAGATGCCAAGCATAATGTATCCAAATTTTCTGACGAAACAGGAGATGAAAAAGCCATGAAGAGAACACAAAGATCTGGATCTTTCAATTTTGAACATTTTTTGGTCATCAGGATCATTTTACAGTCCCAACACCAAATGCAGTAGTCACAGCAGCAAGCAGGCCTTTGAACAAAGTCTCACAGGAGCTGGTCAATGAAGAACCCACTTGATAGGGCTATTAAACTCAGGGTATAACACTGGAAACGAGAAACAAGATTCTGAAATAGATGGGACAAAATCAAGTCCCTGAGGAGATCTCAAATTTGTTATCCTCCACCCACTCTGTGGGAACTGTTCTGGCATGAGCTTCAATTTGTCAAATTCCAGACGGGATACACTCAAGTTGTTATGTCCTGGGGTCCTGGGGTGAGGAATGATGGATTGGCTTCCTCTGTTTATTCAACCCCCTCAGTTTATCACAACAAGATTATTTTAAAAACAATCTCTTCTCTTGTAGACCTTCTCCCAGGACAAATGTATTAATGTTTTCAAAGGAGACAGTTTAACCAGGCTTTCTTAAGTTAAGAAAAGTAAGTCTATTAGTTACTAAATGTGAGAAAATAATCACAGTTCATATAAATTAGAAGTGAGAAGTGAATCCTAAAATATATATATTTTTAAAAAAGAAAATCAAGTCTTTGACTTGACCATGCAAAATAGATGGTGGAACATTGCAGCCATTTGAGATTCTTGATTCCAGTAATGCTGATTTCAGCAACTCAATAGTTGTGAGATTTCATGATCCTGCAGCTTAGCTGAGAAGTTGTCCTGCTTCCTCTTTAGCTGTGATTTTGCTGACTCGCTTCAGTAATCAAAGAGAGAGTGAATGACTTTCTTTTAATCTGCGAAAGCAGGGAGTGACATCTGTTGTCTTTTTTTTGCTTTCATGTCACACATTCTGACACACCCAACACAAGTCCACACATCAAGCTTTACAGTCGACTTTTTATCCCAGCCCCATTGTGTATGGCTGGAAGGGGAAAACTCACAGAACAGATCTGGGGCATAACATTCAAGATATAGTTCCTGCTGATATGATAAACAGCTTCCATGATCTTTTCTTTTGCTTGGCTCTTTTCTTTGAACTGTCTGTCTGAGAAAATGTAACATTTGATTCTCTCTCTCTTAATACCACCCACTCAAGAATGCAAGAATCATTGAATTTTGCATTCTCAGAATTTATATTCTTAGAAATCTTTGACTTGCATGTCCATTGTAAAAAAACTCCATTGTCTTTCAATTTATCCATACGTAATTCAAGGTTTTACTCCATCAAAATGGCAACCATTAACACTAGAGTAAAACATAGTAAGGTATTAAATGAGGTCAGACTAAGATTGAAATGTAATAGGGTCTAGGTTAGGATTTCTGTGCATCTGTATGAACTCAGTAAGAATTTAGCAACACCAATTTTCAATCCAACCGATTTATTTGATAGTAAATCTGCGAGCTTTCGACACTATGTCTTCGTCAGGCAAATGCAGTGTTCTGGTCTGCAATAGCACACATCAGCACAGATTGCTGATTTAGAATGCGAATCCTTACATCTAACCTGCTATTCAAGTGTTAAAGTGGCTAACAATGTGTGTGAAGGGAATCCTGAGCATTGGTTAGAGAATTGTGTATTTTCTCCAGACAGCACAGTAAGTGAGGTTTTTTGCTAACCCAGGCAAGTTACGGGGGTTACATGATAGTGTGTCATGAAGCCAAGATCCCTATTAAGGCCATCTTCATGTGTACGGAACTTGGCTATCAGTCTCTGCTCAGCGACTCTGCGCTGTCGTGAGTCACGAAGGCCCCCTTGAAGAACATTTACCCGCAGGTTGGAGACCGAATGCCCATGATGCTGAAGTATTCGCCCACAGGAAGAGAACTGTTTTGTCTGGTGATTGTTGAGCGTTATTCATTCATCCGCTGTCGTAGTGTCTGCATGGTCTCCCCAATGTACCATGCTTCGGGACATCCTTTCTTGCAACGTATTAGGTAGACAACGTTGGCTGAGTTGCAAGAGTATGTACCATGTATCTGGTGAATGATATCCTCACGTTTGATGATGTCGTCCATGTCTATGGTCTGGCATGTCTTGCAGAGGTTGCTGTGGCAGGGTTGTGTGGTATTGTGGTCACTGTTCTCCTGAAGGTTGGGTAGTTTGCTGCGAACAATGATCTGTTTGAGGTTGTGCGGTTGTCTGAAAGCAAGAAGTGGGGGGGTGGGGATGGCCCACGTCATACTGAACAGAACGGACTACTGTGAAGAAGTGTACCGACAACTAAACAATGAGAAACACTACAGACAGTTATCAGCAGATCCAACCAAAGAACACACTCTTCAACTCAACACTCTGATCAAAACCTTTGATCCGGACCTTCAGAACACCCTCTGGGCTCTCATTCCACGTACTCCCCGCATTGGAGATCTCTACTGCCTCCCAAAGATACACAAGGCAAACATACCCAGCCGTCCCATCATATCGGCAATGGGACCCTGTGTGAGAACCTCTCCGGCTATATCGAGGGCATCCTGAAACCAATTGTACAAAGAACCCCCAGCTTTTGTCTTGACACTACGGACTTCCTACAGAAACTCAGCACACATGGAGCAGTAGAACCAGGACACTCCTTGTCACAATGGATGTCTCGGCGCTCTACACCAACATCCCCCACGATGATGGCATTGCTGCAACTGCCTCAGTACTCAATGCCAACAACTGCCAGTTTCCGGATGCAATTTTACAACTCATCCGCTTCATCTTGGACCACAACGTCTTCACCTTCAACAATCAGCTTTTCATCCAGACACACGGAACAGCCAAGGGGACCAAATTCGCACCTCAATATGCCAACATCTTCGTGCACAGGTTCGAACAAGACTTCTTCACCACACGAGATCTTCAACCAAGGCTACATACTAGATACATTGATGACATCTTTTTCCTTTGGACTCATGGTGAACAATCATTGAAACAACTGTATGATGATATCAACAAGTTTCATCCCACCATCAGACTCACCATGGACTATTCTCCAGAATCAGTTGCATTCTTGGACACACGCATCTCCATCAAGGACGGTCACATCAGCACCTCACTGTACCGCAAACCGACAGACAACCTCACAATGCTCCACTTCTCCAGCTTCCACCCTAGACACGTTAAAGAAGCCATTCCCTATGGACAAGCCCTCCGTATACACAGAATTTGCTCAGATGAGGAGGATCGTGACAGACACCTCCAGACGCTGAAGGATGCCCTCGTGAGAACAGGATATGGCGCTCGACTCATCGATCGACAGTTCCGACGTGCCACAACGATAAACCGCACTGACCTCCTCAGAAGACAAACACGGGACACGGTGGACAACTCTTTGTTGTCCAGTACTTCCCCGGAGCGGAGAAGCTACAACATCTTCTCCGGAGTCTTCAACATATCATTGATGACGATGAACATCTCACTAGGGCCATCCCCACCCCCCCACTTCTTGCTTTCAGACAACCGCACAACCTCAAACAGATCATTGTTCACAGCAAACTACCCAACCTTCAGGAGAACAGTGACCACAATACCACACAACCCTGCCACAGCAACCTCTGCAAGACATGCCAGACCATAGACATGGACGACATCATCAAACGTGAGGATACCATTCACCAGATACACGGTACATACTCTTGCAACTCGGCCAACGTTGTCTACCTAATACGTTGCAAGAAAGGATGTCCCGAAGCATGGTACATTGGGGAGACCATGCAGACACTACGACAGCGGATGAATGAGCATCGCTCAACAATCACCAGGCAAAACAGTTCCCTTCCTGTGGGCGAACACTTCAGCAGTCATGGGCATTCGGCCTCCGACCTGCGGGTAAATGTTCCTCAAGGGGGCCTTCGTGACACACGACAGCGCAGAGTCGCTGAGCAGAGACTGATAGCCAAGTTCTGCACACATGAGGACGGGCTTAATAGGGATCTTGGCTTCATGACACACTATCTGTAACCCCCGTAACTTGCCTGGGTTAGCAAAAAACCTCACTTACTGTGCTGTCTGGAGAAAATACACAATTCTCTAACCAATGCTCAGGATTCCCTTCACACACATTGTTAGCCACTTTAACACTTGAATAGCAGGTTAGATGTAAGGATTCGCATTCTAATCAGCAATCTGTAACTGTCTGTGCTGATGTGTGCTATTGCAGACCAGAACACTGCATTTGCCTGACGAAGACACGGCGTCGAAAACTCGCAGATTTACTATCAAATAAATCGGTTGGATTGAAAATTGGTCTTGCTAAATTCTTACTGAGTTCTTACTACCCCAGTCCAACGCCGGCATCTTTACATCATCTATATGAATCCATGTTAAATAAGACTGGTTAAGTACAGGTGCAAAAAAGCTAAATGGATATCTGGTATTATAATCTTAAATGTAAGGTGTTCAGGAACGATAGCGATGGAGAAAAAGGATGAGGCGATAGCAAATTAGAGAGAAGATTAAAGTGCTAGAGAGAGAGAACATAGAACATTACAGCACAGAACAGGCCCTTCGGCCAGAGAGGATGTTCTGTAGGTGCCAAAGATACATCTATTTGGTCAGAGTTGCAATGACATTAGTCGGTTGATATTATTGACCACCAATTGATGGGAAATAAATAGAGAAGCACATTTACAAGGAATTTACAAACAGATGCAGAAACTATACAGTATTAGGAGTAGAGGAATTTAATTAACCTATTATAAATTGGGATAGTAATGTGTAAAAGACAGATGGGGGAAAAGATTCTAAAGTGTGTTCTGGTGAAATTTCATGATCAATTATTTCCAGCACAAGCCAATGGGAGACACTGCTCTTTGTGGGGAATGAAATGAGTCAAATGAATCAAGTGACATGAGAGAAATATTAAGATAACAATCATCGTAGTATCATGAGAGGTTAGCTACAGAAAGGACAAGGGACAAACTAGATTAAAAATAATTAATTGAAGGAAGATAGACCTAATGAAGCGATGTCTGGTTTGCTGTAGGTAAATTATAATGAAAGACTCACAGGTAAAACTGTAATAGAACAATGAGCTGCCTTTATAGAGGACATGACTTGAAAACAGTTAGGTAAATTTCCACTCAAAGGTGGATGGAGGTGGAGGGAGAGGCAAACAAAACTATAACTCCATGGATGACAAAAATGTTGCATAGGGTGGATATCAGAACAGAGAAAGATTGCACAGTGTGGCTATCAGAACCATGGTGAAGATAGTGAAAAAAGGAGAAACAGTGATAAGAACATTTGGACATGTGAATTAAGAATGGTAGTAGGTCTTTCGAGCTCTTGAGCTTTCTCTGTCATTTAATAAGATCATGGCTGATCTGGTTGTAACTTCAACCCCACATTCCTGTCTACTCCCGAGAACCTTTAACCCCTTTGCTAATTAAGAATCCATCTAGCTCAGCTTTAAATATTTTCAAAGATTCTGTTTCCACTGCCTTTTGAAGAAGAGTTCTAGAGACTGACAACCTTCTGAAAAAAATCATTTCTCCTCATCTCTGTCTTAAATGAGTGATCTGCTATTTTTAAATAGTGAGCCCGAATTATATATTCTCCCACAAAAGGAAACATCCTCTCTACATCATCCTTGTCAATACCTCTCAGGATCTTAAAAGTTTCAATCAAGTTGTCTCTCACTCTTCTAAATTCTAATGAATACAAACCTTTGTTTGTAATTCACGTTTGTGTATATGTTCATAATTCTAAGTGGGGCTGGTGTTTAGCTTGGAGGGGAGCCAGTTGATGTTCCTATGTGTCCCTGGCCCTTGTTCTTTTAGGTGATAGAGATGGTAAATTTAGAAGGTGCTGTCAAAGGTGATCTTAAGGATGATACACAAGGCAGCCACTGTGTTTCTTTGACTGTGGAAGCAAAATTTCAAGGATATGGTGTCGATCAGCTGGCTGCTTTATCTTGAATAGAGCAAGCTTCTTGAATGTTGTTTGAGCTACACTAACCCAGGAAAATAGAGAGCATTCCAGCAGACTACTGACTGGATTATTAATTGGAATCTAATTTTGGCAGGAAAATCGGTAGCTGAACAATCCGGTATCTTCAAAGAAGGGATAGTTTGGGCAGCCCAGTTATTTTTCCTTGAAGTGGAAAGATAGAGTAAACAAAAGGCGGGACAGTAGCACGACAGTTAGCACTGCTGCTTCACATCTGCAGGGACATGGGTTTGATTCCCGGTTTGGGTTACTGTCTGTGTGAAGTTTGCACATTCTCCTCATGTCTGCGTTTCCTCCCACAGTCCAAAGATGTGCGGATTAGGTTGATTGGTCATGCTAAAAATTACCCCTTAGGGTCATGAGATGCATAGGTTAGAAGGATTAGTGAGTAAATATGTAGGGATATGGGTTAGGGCTTGGGTGGGATTGTGGTCGGTGTAGACTCAATGGACTGAATGGCCTCTTTCTGCACTGTAGGGTTTCTATGATTTCTATGAAATCCAGAGCTCTCTGGATGATGAAAGAGATAGAAATTAATATGAACCAGAAAAAAATGTCAGGTGAATAACACAATGGAGAACCAGGCTGAATATGAAAGATTCATAAGGAAGTGAAAAAGCAAATAAGAGAAGCAAGGGAGGATGAAAAAAAATTGGCAACCAACATAAAAGGAAATCACAAAGATCTTTATAATCAGATATACAGTAAAAGTAGTGTTAAAGGAGGTGAAGTGCCAGTTAAGGACCAAAATGTGATTCACACATGGAGATGGGGAATAGCTGAAGTATTAAATCAATATTTTGTTCTGTCTTTATTTGAGAAGAAGATGGTACATCCAACCACGCTGAAAGAGGAGGTAATCAATTCTTCCAAGAAGTATTTAAAATTGATAAGAAGGAAATATTAGATGGACTGTCTACACTTAAAAGTTGATAAACTACTTGGACCAAATGAGATGTTTCCAAGAGTAGAGAGGGATGTGAGGGCGGAAATTACAATGGCATTGCCAAAATTATTCAGTCTTCTATAAACTCAGGATGGTTCTTTAAAAGTGGAAAATTGCAAATGTTGTTCAAAAAACCCAGAAACTATAGGCCAGTAAGTGTAACATTGGTGGTGAGAAAATCTACGGAAACAATCATTCAGGGCAAATTTAATGAAGGTTAATTAAAGAAAATGAACACAGATTTGTTCAGTGAAAATCACCTTTACAAACCGTATTGAATCTCTAATCTGCAAACACCAAACAGAGCTGGATCCTTGGCACTGTGAAGCAGCTATGCTAGCCACTGTGTCGTTCTGGAGCTTTTTTGCAGAGGGAACAGGGAAGGTTGATGAGGGGAATGCACATGAACACCCAAAAAAACATTTGATACAGTGCAGACTTGTGAGCAAAATAATAGCTCAGGATAAAAGGGACAGTAGCAACATGCATACTAAATAGGTTGTGACAGAAAACAAAGTAATGTTTAATGGGTGTTTTTCAGCCTGGTGGAAGGTTTGTATTGGAGTTCTCCATGGATCAGTGTTGGGACCCTTGCTCTCTATTGCATATTAATGACCTAGACCTTGGTGTACATTGCCCAACTGTAGATGATACAGAACTTGGACACAAGGAAGATTGTATTGTACTTCAAAAAGACATTGGCTGGAGTATTTCAGCCTTTCATGCCAGCAGGATTTTTTGGTCCCCACTGCAGTGGACAGAGATCTGCCCTTTCTGGCAGTGGCAAAAATGCATGAACAGCCGAAGAAATCTGGTCAATGGCAAGTTGGGGGAATGAGCAAACAAGTGGCAGATGAATTTCATTGCAGAAAAATAAGAAGCAAGTCATTTTGGCATGAAGAACATCAAGAGATAATATAAAATAACAATACAATTCTGAATGAGGTGGACAGCAGAGAAATCTGGGTGTATGTATAAGTTATTGCAGTTATTATGACAGGCTCAGAGGGTGGTTAATAAAGCATACTTATTCTAACAAGGCAGTTATGCTGAACTTATATGTTCAGCCTCAGCTGTAATATTGCAAGAAATTCTGGGCACCACACTTAGAAAGAATATGAAGGCATTGGAGAGAATGCAAAAAGGAACTACAAAAAAATGGTTCAAAGGATGCAGAACTTCAATTGTGAAGATAGAATCCCAACTTCTCCAATCTTTCTCTTGAAGAGAAGGCCGAGAGCAGATTTGATAGACCTCTTCAAAATCATGAAGGTATTGGACAGGGTAGAGAGGGAAAAAATGTTTCCACTCGTGAAAGTACTAAGAATTAAAAGACACAGGTTTAAGGTCATTGACAAAAGGTGGAGAAACATTTTCATGCATCTTGTACACCTCTATTAGATCTCCTCTAAGTCTACGTCTTTCTAAGGAAAACAGTCCCAACTTGCCTAACCTCTCCTCGTAACTCAGACTTTCTATACCAGGCAGCATCCTGGTAAACCTCCTCTCCACTCTCTCCAGAGTCTCCACGTCCTTCTGGTAGTAAGGTGACCAGAACTGGACGTAGTATTCCAAATGAGATCTACCAGCCTATCATTGATATAGATGACAAACAACAATGGACCCAACACTGTTCTGTGCAGCAAATAACATTTTATAAAGATTCATCATAATTTCCTTGCTATTATAATTTTTCCTTCCACATCTAAATCCTAGGAATCCATCTGCTTGTTCAACTACTATCGGATTCCAAGGATTAGGAACTTCAGTTCCACGGCTGGTTTGAGGAATCTATGTGATTCTCCTTGCAAACAGAAAGTTGAGTGGAGAGTTGATGGAGGTGATAGGATGTGAAATACAATGCCTAAAAATATGGGTGGAGGGAAATTCATTCCAGCTTTCAAAAGGGATTTGAGTAGCACCAGAAAAACAACTTCTGCTGGACTATAGGAAAAGGAGAGTGGAGTGGGACTAGCTGAATTGCTTTTGCATAGGGCTAACATGAATATGACTAAGTGAATGGCTTCCTTCTCTGCTGCAACAACTCTGGTTTTATGCACGTGGGCTAATGATATACTTTGGAATTCTGAGGGATGAGCAGTGACATGGTTGCTGCGGAGCGGTTTTTGTTTCTTCAGAAGTCTATAACAAGGGGCACAGTCTTAGTTTGCCACTTTGTACTGAGATCAAGAGAAATTTCTTCACTCAGAACATCATACATCCTTGACTTCTCTTCCCCTGTAGTTTGTGGATGCTGTCTTGCTGAACTGATTCAAGGTTTTGATAGACTGTTGGACTGTTGAAATTAAGGAATGTACAGATTGGGCAAACAAATAGAGTCGCGATTGAGGGTTAATCATGATCTTGCTAAATGAAAACTGGAGAAGCCGAATGGCTTACTCCTCTTCATATATCTTATATTCTTATATAGGAGTGGAGAAATTGAAGTCTAGTCCGTGTGATCAAAGCAAAGTTGATGAACAGAATCAGTAACAAAAAAAGCAGTAGATACAAAGTGGATGTATTCATTGCTCTAAAGAAAGGTAAACATAAGAGTGAGAGGAAGAAAGGTTAAAGTCGAAGAAAGCCATCTATAATGCAAAATGGGTCAGAGGACATGGAACAATTTCAGCCCAGATAGAGCAATGCAACAGGAAAGCAAATATAAGTTTTGGTCAGAAATAATATGATGGTAATTTGTTCAACAGTGCATGGCCTGAGGAAGTGCCAAAACATATGGAGATGTCAAATGAAATGATATCTGCACTTATTGTACTTTTCCTTTAACAGAGCAGAGAGCTGAATGCCTGATGGATGTCTGTGGCAATGACACTAATTAGATAGAACTGACTAGATTTAGCCTATTTGAAAAGAAAAATGTCAAAATTGACCATATCTTCAGTCTTTAATCCAGAACGAGCACACTTTTCCATTATTGCATGATGCACACATACAACCTTAAGAACGTCACACCACACAAATGTCCTAAACCCTCTCTGCCATTCCCCAAGTTAATAAATGTTGTTGCAACCAAAATTCATATTTGTGACTTCAACTTGGTCATTTTGGTTGGCTGGAAAGAATTCATTTAGAACTGTGGTCTGGGACACTGAACGAACAAAGTATATTTCAGTTAGGATGGACAGAACAATGTCCTGCTTAGAAATGGACTAAATGATGGGTTTATATTTTTCCATTCCATCCCTTCTTATATTCTTCATGTTGTACAAAGTTCCACCTCGGCTAGACAAAGTTAAATCAAATCTGCTTTCCATCTCCCTTGTTGCCACATGATGCAATGATAGAATTGGTGTCTGTTTTTAGCAATCAATGGCATTAGTCATGTAATAACAAACTCTTGTTATTACAAGAAAACTCTTACGTTGGAGAGATTTGAAATCCATCAGTCCTTTCAAGAGTGCTACATTTACCACGTGATAATACTAACACCTTATCAAAGAAACACAAGCATAGTTCAATTGCAGTGTAACTTACATCAAAGCATTCATAAAATTCATATATGGATCAAGTAGTTAAGCTAAAAACTAACTTGTGCCAATCATGTAACAACAGAAATAGACAAAGTAATTCAATAGAGGATTGGTGGGTGGGATTTTAAAAAAACGAATATTCAAGTAAATCATTGCATCATTCCTATATTATCAGTTAAGAACCTCAGTGAAGATCCAAAGCAAAGTAAGGGTCAGAGCAACAATGGTATCTTTCCATCTTGCACTTTACAGTTTTGGATATAACTGAATCTCAGAATTGCTCTGACTACGTTGGTAGTATTATTAAATTGGCAGATTGAATCTGGGAATTTCCAAAGTTCATAAAAATGTGGATTGCAAAGTCAATTTTGGTGGATTGCAAAGTCAATTCTGGTCAGGAGTGAAAGTAATAGGGTAATTGTTATGGGGGACTTTAACTTTACTAATATTGATTGGAATAGCTATAGCTCTAGCTCGTTAGAGGGGTCAGTTTTCATACAAAGGGTGCAGGAAGGTTTTTTGATTCAGTATGTGGATAGGCCAACTAGAGGTGAGGCTACATTGGATTTGGTGCTGGGCAATGAGCCAGACCAGGTGTTAGGCTTGGAAGTTAGTGAACATTTTGGTGATAGTGACCACAATTCGGTTACGTTCACCTTAGTGATGGATAGGGATAGGCATGAAGCTGGGGGCAGTAGTTATAGCTGAGGGAAGGGTAATTATGAGGCCATCAGGAGAGAATTAGGGTGCATAGATTGGACTAGGAAACTACAGGGACTGGGAACATCTGGAATGTGGAGCTTATTCAAGGAGCAGCTGCTGCGAGTCCTTGATAAGTATGTCCTTGTCAGGCAAGGAAGAAATGGTCGAGTAAGAGAACCTTGGTGTACGAAAAAAAGTTGATTTGCTGGTTAAAAGATAAAAGGAGGCTTATGTCAGGATGAGGCTTGCAGGCTCAGTTAGTGCAATGGATAGCTATAGATTAGCCAGGAGGGAGCCAAAGAGTGAATTGAGGAGAGCTAAGAGAGGACACGAGAAGAATTTGGCTGATAGGATTAAGGAGAATCCTAAAGCTTTCTTTAGATATATTAAGAATAGAAGATTGGTTAGGACAAGATTAGGGCCAGTCATAGACAGCAGTGGGAAGTTGTGCGTGGAGCCTGAAGAGGTTGGAGAGGCACTGAATAAATATTTCTCTTCGGTATTCACGCAGGGTGATGTAAATGCAGTTATGGAGAACACTGAGGTACAGGGTAGCAAACTGGAAAGTATTGAAGTAGATAGGGAGGATGTGCTAGATATTCTCAAGGGTTTGAAGTTGGATAAGTCCCCTGGGCCGGACGGGATTTACCCTAGGATTCTCTGGGAGGCAAGAGAGGAGATTACAGAGCCTCTGGCTCTGATCTTCAGGTCGTCGTTGGTTACGGGTGTGGTTCCGGAGGATGGAGGATAGCGAATGTGGTCCCGTTGTTCAAGAAGGGGAAGAGAGACCTTCCAGGGAATTATAGGCCAGTGAGTCTTACTTCCGTTGTGGGCAAAGTATTGGAGAGAATAATTAGGGATCGGATTTATAGTTATTTAGAGAGAAATGAATTGATTGGGGATAGTCAGCATGGTTCTGTGAAGGGTAGGTCGTGCCTTACTAACCTCATTGAGTTTCTTGAAAAAGTGAGTAAAGAGGTGGATGGGGGTAAGGCGGTTGATGTGGTATATATGGACTTTAGTAAGGCGTTTGATAAGGTGGCCCATGGAAGACTTCTGCAGAAAATGCAGATGTATGGGATAGAGGGTTATTTAGCTAATTGGATTAGGAATTGGCTAGCAGATAGAAGACAGAGGGTGGTGGTTGATGGGAGATATTCATCGTGGAGTTCGGTGACAAGTGGTGTACCTCAGGGGTATGTTTTGGGGCCCCTGCTGTTTGTAATTTTTATAAATGATCTGGATGAGGGTATTGAAGGATGGATTAGTAAATTTGCAGATGACACTAAAGTCGGTGGGGTGGTAGATAGTGAAGAGGGGGGTTATAGTTTGCAGAGGGACTTGGACAAGTTGCAGAGCTGGGCCGAGAGGTGGCAAATGGAGTTTAATGTGGAAAAGTGTGAGGTAATGCACTATGGCAGAAATAATAAATGTGTGGAGTATAGGGCAAATGGTAGGATTCTTAGTAGTCTAGATGAACAGAGGGATCTTGGTGTGGATGTGCATAGATCCCTGAAAGTAGGCAGTCAGGTCGAGAAGGTTGTTAGGAAGGCATATGGAGTCTTGGCTTTTATTGGTAGAGGGATTGAATTTCGGAGCCGCAACGTCATGTTGCAACTGTACAAAAACTCTAGTGCGGCCGCACTTGGAGTATTGTGTGCAGTTCTGGTCCCCACATTATAAGAAAGATGTGGAGGCATTGGAGAGCGTACAGAGGAGGTTTACCAGGATGTTGCCTGGTATGGAGGGCAGGTCTTATGAAGAGAGGCTGAGGGATTTGAGGTTGTTTTCGTTAGAAAGGAGTCGGCTAAGAGGGGACCTAATCGAAACATATAAGATGATTAGAGGTTTAGATAGGGTGGACAGGGATAGCCTTTTTCCTAGGATGGGGAAAGCTAGCACGAGGGGACACAGCTTTAAATTAAGGGGTGATAGTTATAGGACGGATATCAGAGGTAGTTTCTTTACCCAAAGGGTGATTAGGGAGTGGAATGCCCTGCCTGCAGCAGTTGTGGATGCGTCAAGTTTGGTGGCGTTTAAGAGGTTAGTTGATAAGTATATGGAAGAGAAGGGAATGGTTTAGTTTGGAGGGACATTGCTTTTTATATTGGTCGGCGCAACATCGAAGGCCGAAGGGCCTGTTCTGTGCCGTAATGTTCTATGTTCTATGTTACTAATTTTAAACTTTGTGATTAATGGTGGACATCATCAAATGATGAGCACTGAGGGCCTAAGATCAATCATTGAGCACTCTTCTGCACTCTTTTAATTTAGTATTTCCATATATGTGAGGCCTTAGAGTCAAGGGTGGATGTGGCTGATGTTGATCAAAAACTGACCAAGGTCCTAGAACAAACATCCCTTTATCCTTTTGCCTTGCCCATTCTACTTCAAGTCAGCTTGAATGTGTGCATCAAAGATTTTTAAGGCTTTCACTTCTGTCAGAGTGCAATGGCCTAACTTTATGTCAAGGAACATGTGCTTATGTCTATCAAAGTCTGAATCAGGCCATTATATTTAGACACTTGTCATACACTGCATCCCAAGATGTTATATTCTGTAGTAGGTTTTAATTTGCATTTGAATGAATCAATTCTGTTTTCACTGTCTCCCTGAGAAGTGTTTTCCATAAAATGATCATTTTCTCGCTAAAACGTTGAGCTGGATTTTGCCTGTCCCCAACTGTGTGTTTGGCAGAGCAAGAGTGGTAACATAAGGCCACCCGCACTCAACCCCACAATACAGGGCTGGATATCTTTTTCAGTGCATTCAGTTTTACTTGGAACTGATGCAATTGGTTGCTGCCTTTGCTCCCCCCACCCCCCTGCCCCCCACCTTACATGGTAGGCTAGACCAGTTCCCTGACCAGCAGTAGGCACTGGGTGTCCCGGGAGATAATGGTGCTGTGCTTGTTGTAATAGGCGTGGTGGGAAGCCTCATCTCCAATATGCTCGAAGATGTCGCTGACAAAAGAGTTCATGATGTTCAGATCTTGAAAGAGATGCCAGTGTCAGGGTGAATCTGCTTCATTATCTTGTAGATGTAGAAATTCTCCTTCTTGGACTTCCTCCTCTTCTTGCCACTTTTCATTGGCAGCTTCTTCTGTCTTTCTTGGTACCTGTGTTGGAAGTTTGTACTTTATTTTCTTTGGGCATGGTAAATGCAGACTGCTAACAGACCCACCATATTGAAATAACTAATCGAGGGTCAATTCAGATTGCCAGCAAGCTATTGATCTTAATAACATACTGCCTATGTCATAACACAGTTGGATTGGAGTGTGCAGGTCTTGTTGAACAAAAACATTTTTTAAAGGGTAGGAAGAAAGAGGAGCATACTATCTTCATGGTGGGGGGAGGGTGCTCTTTGCACCTGGGGGCAGTCCCCGAAGATAGTACCCTTCCCTTTCCTCCTACTTGCCTGCTTTTATAACTTATCACTCCCACCCTCCGTGATCTCCCCACTCAATATCCAAGATTTACTCATTGCACTTTCTTCTTGGGCTTACTTGCAGTTCCAGCAGTGCCCTGCATTCAGCATCAATGTCTTTGCAGTCTGCTGTCAGTGTACACGTTGAGCATCTTGCTATGAACTTCAAGGTGTCTGTCCCCATGTTGTTTTTGCCTAGGCATGTTATTGGGGCATAACTTCCTGGCTCCACGGTATCTGATTTAGGAAGCACCCCAAAGATATGCGGTGGAATTCGTTTTGGAGTTCCTCAGTTAAAGGTTTGCCCGGCAATTGTGCAGATGGGCTAACTGCCCTTGAACAATTGAGGTGTACTGGGAACCATCCCTCAAAGCAATTTCAAACACTGACTTTGGATGGTTCAGCCAATGTTACAAAGTACAAACGAAGAACAAAGAACAGCACAGCACAGGAAACAGGCCCTTCAGCCCTACAAGCCTGTGCTGCCCATTTTAACACTCAGTGAGTGCCATATTCGAGTCTTACATCACTTGTTGACGTTCTTGTCTACTTCTAGTGGAACTCCACAATAAAGGGGGTGTTACACTAATAAAAGTTAGAAGAAATAAAACCACTTCTAACTTCTGTGTAACTCTTTAAAGTATCAAGATCAATCCCCGCATGCCACATCCCATCACCTTGATATCACTGCTCCCCCTATCCATTACCCATCACTTGACTAACCACCCCTCCTCCTGTCACCACCCACAGTATTCTCCATGTTGAACCATATGGGATGTCTATCCATTGTCTCCAACCCGCAGACCCGATTCTCATACCAGAACCCCAACTCAATTCTGTGACCCGGCTGGAACTCCCCTGCATTTCCTCCAATCAATCCAATTCAAACCTAGTACCACCAACATCCCATCCCCCACCAATGCCTCAACCCTCCAGTGTCTGAATTCTCCAGACCCCATGTGCAACTAACCACCCACACCCAAAAACCAAATGCCCTCTTTCAATCCCTCAATGTCCAAACCCCTCATCCAGACTTCCGAACTCCCCATGCCCCAATCAAGTCTGATCTCCCCCGCCCTCTGATCTTTGACCCAACCACCCCCATCTCAATGTCCAACCCCCAGCATCCTAAGGCTGTCCCCATAATAAACATGAAATTTATTACTAGCAATAACTATATACAGCTCTGCGAACACCTTGATCTAGCCTGGGTCCTAAGAGTTACATATACTTGACTGTATGCCTGATTCACAATGCATACATGAAGTGTTACTGACACAGAATCACAAGCAGTAGCAAAAGCCAAACATGAAATCTGTTGCCCATTACCCTCCAGCCTTATGCATGGTTATATCATGCGACACCCATGCCCATGCGTGCATGCACTCATGCATGCCTACACAGATGCATGCAAACATATCGATTTCATTGTGTTTGGCTGGTATGAATTCCATTCACAGAATGTCACCCAAGTGTGAAATTGCAATGTTGTACTGAGCAAAACAAACACCAAAGCACACCAAATTGAAATCTAGGTTAAAGCTATTTGTAGCCAGGTTTATTCAAGCCTAAATATCAAATTATGTTGATGAAAACACTGGGAGGATGATTATATTTGAATCTGTTTACTCCTACCTGAAAAGTAAATACTGTATCACTGTTTTAAATTTCAGTTTAGAGAATATTTTGAGTGAGGTTAAATGCATTCTGATGCCACAGCCTGTATTATGTTCTCTGTGATCATTGAGATTCTTTTTGTTCTTCATAAGAAACATGACGAAATAAGAAAGAAATAATTCCTTGTCTGGTAGTACTGAACATCAATATTGTTGAAAAGGGAGACATGGCATTGAAGTTTTTCAACATGCACTCATCAGCACAGATGCAAGAATGCAAGATTGGGCGACTCGATAGCACAGTCGTTAGCACTGTTGCTTCACAGCTCAAGGGTCCTGGGTTTGATTCCCTTCTCGGGTCACTGTCTGTACGGAGTTTGCACGTTGTCAACATGGGTTTCCTCCGGGTACTCTGGTTTCCTCCCACAGTCCAAAGATGTGTAGGTTAGGTTGATTGGCCAAGCTAAGAAATTGCCCCTTAGCATCCAGCACTGCAAGAGGGATTAGTGGGTATAATATGTAGGGATATGGCGGTAGCGCCTGGGTGGGATTGTATTTGTTGCAGACTCAATGGGCTGAAGAGCCTCTTTCTGCACAGTAGGGTTCTATGATTCTACAAATACCAAATTTCAAAGGATACAATGGTTTGTGCTGCATGAGAAAAAGGTGCTAATTGATTGGCCAGTCAGATCATTCTCCATGGCAATGCTTTAACCAATTGGAACTGTATGGCCAACCAATCAGTGTTCTGTTATCATATAGTATAAATTGTTATTCCCTTTGAAATTTGGCATTTTTTCCTCTGTCCTGAAGAGTGCAAAACAAAAAGCTTTGACAACAAGTCTCTCATTTCAGCAATAAAGAAATAATTACCACAGAGTTTTAAGATTTAGTCATCATGAAGGCAAAATGTTCAGATGATTTATGGGAGTGACTCATCTCACTGAATACAAGAATGTTTTAATTTCACAATAAGAACTTCCTGGCAGTGAGCAACCCCCAGAAAAATAAATAGGAAACCAACCATTCTATTGTGTACTCTATTCCGAACATTGACTTGCAGAGTTAACAATGACTGGTAGTTAAGTAGCGCTTGTAGAATAGAAGAAAGAAGTGTTACCTGGCAAATGCGATGCAAAGCAACATAAGAAGGTATTGGGAGCTATGGCTAAAAGGTTGTGTGAAAATGAAGATTTAAATGAGGAAGAATAGGGATACTTAGGCAAGTGATTCCAGAACCAGGGGTCTAGGCAACAGAAGGCACAGACACTAACAGCAGCATTTTATGACCGATCAATGTGATTAGTGAGCCTGGCGCTCAGTCATCCAGGTTTGCCTGTCTGTGTGGCCTCGCTGTGAAAGGTTCTTACGAGCGGGGAACAGATATACTCCCCATGAACAGGCAGCAATCAATTTGGTCTCACTGATAGATCTGGAGGCCATTGAGACCCCCAGGAAGGCTGACAACAAGGTGAGGAGTGTCCCTTGAGTAGTGGCAGACTGGCAGTGCCACCCTGGCATCTGGGCATTGTCCACTGGGCAGTGCCAGAGGGTGGGGCCAATGGGGAAGGTCATGGGGGTGGATGGAAAGGGGAGGGAGCTCCCTGCCACTCTGCAGCGAACAGTGGGGGGACAGCAGCAGCACGCAATCGGTCTGGGCAGTAGGGAGGGTTGGCAGGGGCTCCCTTTCGGGCTGCGATTGCAGGGTAAGAGCTGCTTCATGCTGCCTGCAATAAAAGGTGCCTGACAGCTCTCTCTTTGTCTGACAGACCTCTGCTATTGCTAATGCATCAGAGGTCTTCACATCCCTACTATCTCCCTCAGCAGGCTTTGGGTGTGTTAAGCCCGCCCACAAACTTCTGCAGCGAGCAACAAACTTATTCAAAATTTTGCAACCAGAATATGTATGGAGGGGGAGGGGAGCTGAAAAAGCCCCTGAGAAATGGATCTGAAACTCTCCCAGTTCCATGCCTACCTGGCATTTAGAAAAAGATGGTACAATACTGTCCTATAAGTCAGTTACTGAAAATCCGGGATGTGCAAAAGGCCACAATCGAAGGGGAGTTGCAGAGTTTTTGAGCTGGAGATGAAAGCAGAAGTAAGCAAAGGTAAGAACACTTAGGGATTGAAAGCAATAATGCAAGTTTTCTAATCCAGTTATTGCCAGACTGGAAACCATTGGGGATCAATGAGCACATGGGTGATGGGTGAACAAGAGTTAGGCAGTATATTTTTAGATGCATTGAAGTTTATGGAAGATCAAAGCTCCCTTAATTTATCAAATCTGTCAATTAACCATCAATAAATGACTGAAACTGAGAGGGTTAGATGTAAAAGGGGAGGGAAGAGGCATAAGTGGATCACAAACTCAAACTTGTAGATTCTGTGTAACAATGTAATAAAGTGACATTTGCAAGGCATGTATCATTTTCCATAAGGCAAAGAAGAGCAGGTACCAGAACACACAAACAAACCAAAGCACATAGGCAACCATAGATAATATGACCCACTGACTAAGGTCCAACATCTTGATGAGGTGTACATTATTATTCTTTGGGGAGAGTAAACTGTAAAGACAAAGTGTTTCTTCACGACCTGCCTAGCCTTCTTCTTTAGAGAATAGAGGAATACAAATCATGTATAGGTAAAAAGATCTTTATTATAGAAAAGGCATCATATGCTAGCGCTGACTTGATTGCCCAAACAACCTGTTACAGTGCTGTACTGCTCTTTGTTTACTTTGTCTCTTCATGCTATGTTTCCTTTCTTTTAATTTCTTTAGCATGCCTTCTCTCTTCTCCCACCTTCCCACGGGCTGGCTAATGGACAAAATCCATCTTGAATACTTTTAAAGTCTATAACAAAATCTTCTCTTTTGCCTGCAATCAGCTGCTTTTAAGTGGCCCATATCTTTAAATTTGAATAATATTCCTTACATTAGCTAATGGCTGGGCCTTGGACTTGTGCTCACTCTGCCAGACCAAGCTGCATTCAGTTAACTGAATTCACAAATGGCTAGCATTGTATTGGTAGTGAAACATTTCTGGGCTCATCATTATATTCTCAAGAAGAATTAGGAATAGGCAACAAATGCTGGTTGTACCAGTGACAGTCCTGTCTTACCAAAAAAGTTTTAAAAAGTTGCATTACTCCAAATTTAAGGTTTTGTGTAGATGTAAGCAGATGGCATAAGCAAGGTGTCAATGTTAGTGGGCGCCTGTGAGTCCAGAATCTCAAGTCTTCACTCTTGTCCCAATGCCATGGATTAAAGCGAAGATTTATGTAAAACTTGATGGTAACAACTACATCTGGATTTAAAACAGCCCTGATGGTTAAGTAGGTGTTGTACCATATGGTGTGATACTTAGTCATATAAATCAAAGATTTGGGTTTGAATCCCTGCCTGTGCAAGTATATTATCTTAATATGGTAACAGTTAAGAAACTACTATTTTTCTTCACAATTCTAGTACAGGAAAAGGATTTCTACTCTGGATTTTTATCCAAAGTCTCTTGCTGGTGCATTGTTCAAATGCACAGAGTTTGATTATGCATGTCAGTTGATTTTTCTTTGAACTATGTGTGATTCATTAAATCTGTGTATGCTTATTGAGAAAGAAAAGCTAAACTGTAGGCAAGCAGCTGAATTCACAAGAACAGACATTTTAAAAGCATTTAATAGAATTCCTGTTCAAATATATTACCTAGAGAATGTCATTTCGACATATCTCCAAGACATAAAACACAACAGGAAGTAGATGCTAATATTGTGGTGCTGTCATGGTGATACATCCCTCCTTAAAGGCATGGATTGCTCCCACTGGCTGAGAATCAGAAGAGGGACTTTCTGAAATACTTCACTCCTCTACTCAACAAATCAGTTTTGAGTTTCAAAAGTATTATCAAAACAATGACCATGTCTGTCTTTAATGCTCCATTTCAAACTAACACTTTCCCCCTTTATCTCACTCTTTAAAGACATTGGCCAGAGACAATGTGTTTCGTAGCTATCCCCATGTGACCCCTTTGTGCAATGGGGCTCTTCTGTGAAGTCCTATGCAATTGAATATCCTTTCACCTTTCATATCTATACTCAACACATGCATTATAATGACTGAATGAGGTACCAGAGAATAAGTGATACCTGTGGCTTTTTCCACAATGAAAGATAGAACCAGTGGAAGATGAAATTTTGGCACTAAAGTTCCTTCAAGGAAGAGAAGCACAAACACTATTCATTATTCAAACCTCTTTTTCCACATATAATTTGTTAATGCGTGTTTAGCAGACTGTACCACTTTTTCAAACTCCAGGTGGGCTTAGAGTCTGCATCTGCAATGAAAAATGATTAAAAATATTAAATTGAACCTCAATACAATTGTATTGTACAATTGAACCTCAATAAAAATGTTTGTATCATCAAAATGGCATGTTACCTTACCACTGTACGTACATTTAATGAGCTATTATTCATCCTGACTCAAAAAATTTACATCGCCTTAATTTTCAGCTAATTTTCCACAGACACCTAGCTTTCTCTGAGCTTGCTTTCTCTTGATAGCCCATAAAAATCTCAAATTGATTTTAGAACAAAGAACAAAGAACAAAACAGCACAGGAAACAGGCCCTTCGGCCCAACGAGCCCGCACCACCACCCCGATGTTCCCACCTCTACCCGCGATCCCTGTCCATGTCTATAGATCTATGGATTAAAAACAAAATTTGAGACGATTTAGGGAGCATTTGTTTTGTCAATTAGCCTAAGAGCACATGTTTGAGATGTGGGAGGAAACCGGAGCGCCCGGAGAAAACCCATGCAAGCACGGGGAGAATGCGCAAACTCCCACAGACACAGGCTCAAATCCATGTATCTGCACAGCACAGCAATAGTCACTGAGCTGTCATGTTGCCCATCAAATGGTCCAGGTCAAGCGTACACTAACAACGTGAAGCACTAGGATACTCTCGAAAAAAATCCAAGAGCAGCCCTCTCACAACCCATCGCGTGTATGCCCCTCTTTAGACAACAAGGTGGACCAAAGCACCTGTAGGATAAAAACAAGTACATCAATATCATCATCTATTTACACAATTCCCAGGGACTCCCAAGGCTCATGATCCCTATTTTAAATCATTTTCCTATACCCCTCCATTCCCATCCTGTTCATGTGCCCATCTAAGTATTTCTTAAATAACCCCAGAGTACCTGCCTCCACCACTTTACTTGGCAGCGCATTCCATACCCCCACCACCCTCTGTGTGAAAAAACTCCCTCTAGCATCCAAATTATACCTTACCCCCCCTCACCCTAAGCCCGTGACCCCTCGTGCTATTTGAGTCCATCCTAGGAAAAAGCTTAACCCTATTTACTCTATCTATCCCCTTCAAAATCTTGCACACCTCTATCAGATCTCCTCCAAGTCTACGTCTTTCTAAGGAAAACAGTCCCAATTTGCCTAATCTCTCCTCGTAACTCAGACCTTTCATACCAGGCAGCATCCTGGTAAACCTCCTCTGCACTCTGTCCAGAGTCTCCACGTCCTTCCGGTAGTAAGGCGACCAGAACTGGATGCAGTATTCCAAATGAGGTCTAACCAACGTTTTCTACAACTGCAACATTAAAGGTCAGCTCTTGTACTCTATACCCCTTCCTATAAAAGCTAATATACTATATTCTTTCTCCACAACCTTCTCCACTTGCTCTGCCATCTTCAGAGACTTGTTCACCTGCACCCCCAGGTCTCTCTGCGTTTCCATACTCTTAATAGATCTACCCTTTATCATATACCTCCCCCCTATATTCTTTCTCCCGAAATGCATCACCTCACATTTATCAGGATTGAATTCTATCTGCCATCTGTCTGCCCAAGCTACCAGCCTACCTATGTCCTGCTGCATCACCTGACAATGCTCCTCACTATCTGCAAGTCCAGCCATCTTTGTATCGTCTGCAAACTTGCTGATCACTCCACTTACTCCCTCTTCCAAGTCACTTATATATATTACAAATAGAAGAGGTCCCAGTACCGATCCCTGCGGCACACCTTTAGTGACCAACCTCCAGCTAGAGAAACATCCTTCCACTATAGAACATAGAACATAGAACATAGAACATAGAACAATACAGCACAGAACAGGCCCTTCGGCCTTCGATGTTGTGCCCGACCAAAATAAAAAGCAATGCCCCTCCAAACTAAACCATTCCCTTCTCTTCCATATACTTATCAATAACCTCTTAAACGCCACCAAACTTGGCGCATCTACAACAGCTGCAGGCAGGGCATTCCACTCCCTAATCACTCTTTGAGTAAAGAACCTACCTCTGATATCCGTCCTATAACTCATACCCCTTAATTTAAAGCTGTGTCCCCTCGTGCTATCTTTCTCCATCCTAGGAAAAAGGCTATCACTGTCCACCCTATCTAAACCTCTAATCATCTTATATGCTTCAATAAGATCCCCTCTTAGCCGCCTCCTTTCTAACGAAAACAACCTCAAATCCTTCAACCTCTCTTCATAGGACCTGCCCTCCATACCAGGCAACATCCTGGTAAACCTCCTCTGTACCCTCTCCAATGCCTCCACATCTTTCTTATAATGTGGCGACCAGAACTGCACACAATACTCCAAGTGCGGCCGCACTAGAGTTTTGTACAGTTGCAACATGATGCTGCGGCTCCTAAATTCAATCCCCTACCAATAAAAGCTAAGACTCCATATGCCTTCTTAACAACTTTATCCACTTGACTGCCTACTTTCAGGGATCTATTGACACAAACACCAAGATCCTTCTGTTCCTCAACACTATTAAGAGCCCTACCATTAGCCCTATACTCTACACATTTATTGTTCCTGCCAAAGTGCATTACCTCACACTTTTCCACATTAAACTCCATTTGCCACCTCTCGGCCCAGCTCTGCAACTTGTTCCAAGTCACTCTGTAAACTAAAACACCCCTCCACTATCTACCACTCCACCAACTTTAGTATCATCTGCAAATTTACTGATCCATCCCTCAATACCCTCATCCAGATCATTTATAAAAATTACAAACAGCAGAGGCCCCAAAACAGACCCCTGAGGACACCACTCGTCACCGAACTCCACGATGAATATCTCCCATCAACCACACCCTCGTCTTCTATCTGCCAGCCAATTCCTAATCCAATTAGCTAAATCACCCTCTATTCCACACATCTGCATTTTCTGTAGAAGTCTTCCATGGGCCACCTTATCAAACGCCTTACTAAAGTCCATATATACTACATCAACCGCCTTACCCCCATCCACCTCTCTGGTCACTTTCTCAAAAAACTCAATGAGGTTAGTAAGGCATGACCTACCCTTCACGAAACCATGCTGACTATCCCCAATCAATTCATTTCTCTCTAAATAACTATAAATCCTATCCCTAATAATTCTCTCCAATACCTTGCCCACAAAGAAGTAAGACTCACTGGCCTATAATTCCCAGGAAGGTCTCTCTTCCCCTTCTTAAACAATGGGACCACATTCGCTATCCTCCAGTCCTCCGGAACCACACCCGTAACCAACGAGAACCTGAAGATCAGAGCCAGAGGCTCTGCAATCTCCTCTCTTGCCTCCCAGAGAATCCTAGGGTAAATCCCGTCCGGCCCAGGGGACTTATCCAACTTCAAACCCTCGAGAATTTCTAACACATCCTCCCTATCTACTACAATACTCCCCAATTTGCAACCCTGTACCTCAGTGCTCTCCACAGCTACATTTCCAGCACTCTGCGTGAATACCGAAGAGAAATATTTATTCAGTGCCTCACCAATCTCTTCAGGCTCCACGCACAACTTCCCACTGCTGTCTATGACTGGCCCTAATCTTGCCCTAACCAATCTTCTATTCTTAACATATCGAAAGAAAGCTTTAGGATTCTCCTTAATCCTATCAGCCAACATCTTCTCGTGTCCCCTCTTAGCTGTCCTCAATTCACTTTTTACCTCCTTCCTGGCTAATCTATAGCTATCCATTGCACTATCTGAGCCTTCAAGCCTCATCCTATTACTCTCTGTCTCCTATTACCAAGCCAGTTACTTATCCATCTAGCTATCTGTCCTGATTTTCCCCTGTTCCACACTGGTTAAGATAATGGCCTGGCCACTGATGTGCCTCAGTACCTAATATTTATATAGTTTCTTTAATGTGGACAAAAGAACTCCCAAAACACTTCACAAGAGGAGAGAAAATGGACATTGAGCCAAAGAAGATATTGGGGGTAAGAAGTTGTAGATAATCATAAAATGAAAGCAAAATTCTGCGGATGTAGGAAATCCAAAATGAAAACACAAATGTCTGGAAAAGTTCAGAAGATCTGCCAGCATATGGGGAGAGAGAAACACGGTTAAAGTATCAAATCCAGGTGATGCTTCTTCAACACAGAATAAAAGAAGAGAGTGGGATAAACTGGAGAAATTGAACGGATTCTTCAATCTTGCTCGCAGCTGGGATTCTCCTGTCCTGCTGTAGTGAATGGAGATTTGGCTGAACACTAAGTTCTCTTCTTATTGATACCAGTGGTAGGGCATGAGTGACCAGAGATTTCTGGGAATGAATTCCTGACCTTGGATTCTAAAAGTCAAAGGGAGAAGAATGTACAGGAGACATATATCAGAGGAATGGGGAGTTCATGGGATGAGGCAGAAAGATTACAGTTCTTGAGGAGGTTGCATAGAAAGTAGGGGCCAAGTTCATTCAGGGATTTGAATCAGAGTTAAATAATACTCAGTTATTGTTGACTGTCTAATAACAAGGCCAGTGAAAGCAGTAATACTATGCTGCAGTGTAATGTACACAGATTTTGATGAGTTCAGATTTACACGGGATGGAAGATGAGAGACTGGCCAGGGAAGCCTTGGTTTAGTCAAGTAGGTGAGGGTTTCAACTGGAGATGAACTTGAGACAGGAGCAAATGTAGGCAATGTCAAAGAGATGGAAATGAACAATTTTTGTGATGAAGATTATGGAAGGGTCCAAAAATCTCACTTTGTTCTCTAAGCTTTTCTTTGTTAAACTCGAAAAGTGTGTTTCTTGTCCTAATTTGTATGTTATTAGGTGAATTTTGAAAGCAATTAAAAAATCTCTAATTAATTCTTGAGCTGTATTTAGGATTCGAGAATCAAAGTATTCTAATTACTTATACATATGAGACAGGAGAAAACTTATGGAGCTGGCTGTCAGAAAATGATATCTTTCTGACAGAGGGAGACGTCAATGGAGAGAAGGCAGGTTGTCAAATGACAAGAGATGAAAAAACTATGAAAAATGATCACAAAACTTCAAATTTAATGTGTGCAAAGATCTCACAGAAAGTTACAAACCAGTGCTGTCAGTTGAGAACATCCAATGTAGTTGTCATGAGTGAGCCCATATTCCTCTCCCATGTCAATTAAATCTTTTGCAATAATACGAAAATAATATTGTGAATGCTGGAAACTGAAAATATCCAAATTGAGAGGCTATTTAACTGAAACAAATAATGCCAAACCCGACAAGTATTTCCAGCACCTTCTTTTTTAAACAACCAATCTGAAGTACTATTCAGCAATTATTCCAAGCAACTTCATTTAATATTATTAAAACTCCAGCAGTTCACCCACAATGTCAAGCAGTTTCAGGATTACTATTCCAATGCTGTCAAAGACCAGGATTATCCCCTGGTGCTAATAAGATCTAGGATCATCTTCTAATGCTGCCAAAACTCTGCTAAAATGTAAGGTCATCTCGTAATATTGCTAAAATTCAAGCCCTTCTTCACTGTAACCAAAGCAGTTCCCAACCTGATACCAGGAATGAACAAGGATATCCACTGCTTGCTGATTTCCAGGTCTGAGTCATTCAAGTCCGGCCACCCTGACCTAAGATCTACGGAGATCCATCAAAGATACCAAAAGAGAGTATTGGATCAAGCTCGAGTCCCAGGCTAGCCTTATGGACTCCCACTACTTACGGCACAATCTGCAAGACAAAACAGGCTACAAGATGAAGGCATGTAAAATCGCTGCTGCGAATGCACTCCTCCACATGAACTCAGATATTCTATGCCTGTTTTGTACAAGAGGTCAGCAACAACATACCATCTGCCCCAGAAATCTCAGCTGGACTGGTATCTGAGGTCACCATCGCAAATGTCAGATCAACCTTCTCAAAAGTCAACACACAGAAAACGATTGCCCCAGATGGGGTACCTGGATGAATGCTGGGATCCTGTATGAACTTAATGGGGATATTCACAGGCATCTTTAACCTCTCTACACCAATCTGAGGTCCCTATCTGCTTCAAGAGGATGACCGTCAGCCCTGTACCAAAGAAAAGCCAAGCAGCGTGCCTTAGTTACGATCACGGAGTGCTTCAAAAGGTTAGTCATGGCATGAATCAATTCCAGCCTCCCAGATTGCCTGGATCCACTACAGTTCATCTATTGCCACAACAAGTCCAAAGCAGGTGCCATGTCCCATGCCCTACATTCAATCTTGGGACACCTGGATAACAAAAACATGTAAGACAGACTCCTATTTATTGATTACAGCCCTGTCTTTTACACCATTATTCTGGCAAAATTCATCTCCATCGAGCCTGGGGCTCAATTCCTCCCTCTACGATTGGATCCTAGACTTCCTAACCCATGGACTGGTTAGCAATAAGGAAAGGCAACAACGCCTCTTCCATGACTGTCCTCAACACTGAAGCTGTGTCCTCAGTGCCTTATTATACTCCTTATACACCTATGACTGTGTGGCCAAATTCCCATCCAACTCGATTTTCAAGTTTGCCAATGATACCACCTTGGCGGGATGGATCTCAAACAATAATGAGACAGAGCACAGGAAAGAGATAGAGGGTGAAATTTTACAGAAATGATTCTAAATGTGCAACTAGCATGAAAATGGAAGACCTGCAGATCCATTTTTTGGCCGAGTTTTTACACCAATCTTGTGCACAAAGTCATGGAAAAATGGTCCATACTGTTCTAATGGATTGCATTTAGCTTGCCAGCCCAACTCCAGAGGGAACTATTGTCCAAACACAGACCTCTCATTTTGTATATGTGTCATTCCAACAGCAGAGTCTGACAAACAGAGAGAGAGCTGTCAGACCTCAGCTGCTGCAGACAATCTCAAAAAACTCTCCCCAACCCTGCAATCACGAGGAACTGAGGATCATGAGCTCCGCACTGCCTGAAATACAGTGCCCGCCGCCTTGACCAGTCATGCAACCCTCCCTGCTGCCACCCCCCACCCCCAACAATGACTGCGATGCTGAGCCGGCCCCTCATCCATTCCCGACCATTTGCCTGCAGAGCGCATAGCAGTGTCCTTACACCCTCCCACCCAGCCCTCCCCCGTTTGGGCCACCCCTTCAGGCCCTAACCCCAGATTGCCCAGCGGACAATGCTAAGGTGCACAGTGGGTATTATCAAGCTGACAGGCTGATAGTGCCAACGTGCCAGGCTGGCATTGCCAAATCAACCCGATTCCTTGCCCTCAGCCTCCCTGGTGGCCTTAACGGCTTCTGGTTGTAGCAATGCAGCCATCACTGCTGTTCCCCATTCGTGAGTAGCAGGTGTTTCCTCACTGGGAGAGTTAAAGGCAAGTGCGGCTGCCCGATTGAGCACTGAGTTCTCTAATGCCATTAAAATCAGAATTAAATTGAATTTACATAATTTCTTCAGCCTCTTGCCCATTTTCAGCAAGAGACTGACCTCGTAGGAAATCGGCTATTGTAAGATTGCAAGAAATTGGGTGTGATTCTGGTTTCCCAGCTTTCATGCAAATTTACCAGCCATCGATAGACAGAGTGAGCCAGTTAAATTCCGATAATCTGGTGAACTGGCGCAATGACAATTATCCATCCCTCATTGTCAGGAAGCATTGTGGAGGACTTACATCAATGGGAATGAAGTGGGAATGGTCAAGAGCTTCATGTTTCTAGCTGTTCGGATCACCAGATCGTCAACCTGTCCTGGTTCCTCCACCCGGATGCTATAGTTAAGAAAACTCACTAATGTTTTTACTTTCTTAGGAGGTTATGAAAATTTGGCATGTCTGCTACAATTCTCACCAACTTTTACACATGCACCATTGAAAGCATTCTTTCTGGTTGTATCACAGCTTGGTATGGCTCCTGTTTTGTCCGCAAGAAACTACAAAGGAGCGTGAATGAAGTCCAGACCATCACACAAACCAACCCCCCATCCATTGACTCTGTCTATGCTTCCCGCTGCCTCATAAAAGTGGCCAGCATAATCAAGGACCCCATCTACCCTGGACATACACTTTCCATGATTTTCTGTCAGCAAAAAAGTACAAAATTTTGAGGTCACGTACCAACCAACTCAAGAATAGCTTTTGCCCTGCTTCCATCAGACTTTTGAATGTGCCTGCTTTATATTAAGTTGATCTTTCTCCATAGCCTAGCTATGACTGTAATATAACATTCGGCATCCTCTCCTTTCCTTCTTGATGTACGGTATGCTTTGTCTGTATAGCACGCAAGAAGCAATATTTTCACTGTATATTAATATATGTGACAACAACAAATCAAATTTGAGGACCATCTCCAATGAAATTTGATCCATCCCCTCTATATCAGGTGCAGCTAAATATCAGGAGTTAAATCTCCATGGCATTTACTTTTCTCCTGCTTTAACTTAAGTGAAAGATCAGTTGAAGTTTAGCACAAACAGTGTAAATGTTTATATCAATCTTTCACCCAAGTTACAAAGGCAGGGGATGAGGATAGGGAGAATGCTCCTGGAAATTACCTCCCTCAACTCTAACTCATATACTTTATTTGCCATGCTGCTGCAAATTGCCAACTTTACAAATGAGTTGGAATTTTAAAAGTAACAGATATTAAGGGAAGGAAATATAAACAAAACTAAAATATTGCAGATGCTGAAAATCTGATCGAAAAAGAGGAAACAGTAGTTCTATCTGTTCTGACAATGTATTATCAACCTGAAACATCTTCCATTGAAACCAAACCTGCTGAATATTTCCAGAATTCTGTTTTTATTATGAAATATATATGATAGATTTCACAGAATAATATGGAGTTGCGAAATACAGTCTCTCAAGCACTAATAAAATCTCAGAGTACATTTAATAAAAGTAGCATTTGACAGAATCAGTTATTATATAAAAAAAGTGTCCCTGGTGTTATCTCTTATATGGCATTAACAAGACTATTATTTTAAAGTGATAGAACAAAGAACAAAAGAACAAAGAACAAAACAGCATGGGAAACAGGCCCTTCGGCCCAACGAGCCCATGCCGCCTCCCCGATGTTCTCACCTCTATCCCGCAATCCCTGTCTATGTTTATAGATCTATGGATTAAAACCCAAATTTGAGACAATTTAGGGAGAATTTGTTTTGCCAATTAGCCTAAGAGCACATCTTTGGGATGTGGGAGGAAACCGGAACGCCCAGAGAAAACCCATGCAAGCACGGGGAGAATGCGCAAACTCCCACAGACACAGGCCCATTCCATGTATCTGCACAGCACAGCGATAGTCACTGAGCTGTCGTGTTGCCCATCAAATGGTCCAGGTCAAGCGTATACTAATGACGTGAAGCATTAGGATACTCTGGAAAAAAATCCAAGAGCAGTCCTCTCACGACCCATCGCGTGTATACCCCTCTTTAGACAACAAGGTGGACCAAAGCACCTGTAGGATAAAAATAAGTACATCAATATCATCATCTATTTACACACTTCCCAGGGATTCCCAAGGCTCACGATCCCTATTTTAAATCAGTTTTCTATACCCCTCCATTCCCATTCTGTTCATGTGCCCATCTAAGTATTTCTTTAACTCCAGAGTACCTGCCTCCACCACTTTACTTGGCAGCGCATTCCACACCCCCACCACCCTCCGTGAGACAAAACTCCCTCTAGCATTTAAATTATACCTTACCCCCTCACCCTAAGGACGTGACCCCTTGCGCTTTTAGAGTTCATCCTAGAAAAAAGCTTAACCCCCTTTACTCTATCTATACCCCTCATAATCTTGTACACCTTTATATATTGAGGCATTTTCCTTGGGTGGATATATCTATTACTAGGGAGCATAACTACAAGGTTCATGGTGGGAAATACAGGAGGGATGTCCAAGGTAGATTCTTTACTCCGCGTGGTTGAGGTGTAGAATAGACTGCCTGCTGTGATAGTGGAGTCGGACACTTTAGGAACTTTCAAGCAGTTATTGAATAGGCACGTGGAGCACTCCAGAATGACAGAGAGGGTATAGTTTGATTTTGGCATTGGACATAGCTCGGCACAATGTTGAGGGCCAAAGGGCTTGTACCTTGCTGTAATGTCCTATGTTCTTAAAAGCCTAATGATGACCAGGAAACTATCACAGACTATTGTAAAAACTCATCTAGTACACGAAAATCCATCAAACCTTCTTACCTTGTCTGCCCTATGTGTGATCCAAATCTTTAACAATGTGGTTGACTCTTAAAATAGAACAGAATCCAATCTCGACAACGCAGAAGAATGCCATCCAGTGCATTGAGCCTGCACCGACCACAATCCCCTCCAGGTTTACTATCCCTGTATTTACCCAGTTAATCCCCCTAACACTAAAGAGCAATTTTAATACTCAGCTATTCAAGACTGGTCTAACATTCAGTGAAGTTATGCTTGATCCGTACTTTAACATCTATCTGATGTTTGGCCCATCCAAACAAGTGCCATTCTCGAAAGATAGTGGTGCAGGACTCTTTCCAACTGTCCAGACAAGATGCTGGTCACCTACATTAAATTTCACCCAAAGGTTGTCATTTGTAATTCAGCAGATGTTTCAGTGCTGTGGTAGGAATAGAAACCTGATTGGATGGATTCAAACGTTGAGTTCCAGGAATGATGGGCATGAATTTGGGAGGCGACAACATGTTCATGGAGTTTGGAAAGAAATGGGAGTTTGGCATTGCAGCAAAACTGCAGAGCTCATGATCATGGCTGATTCTCTATCTTAACATCATACTCCCACACTCTTCTCATACCACTTGACGCCTTTAAAGTCTTAAAATCTATCTATTTCCTTCTTAAACATATTCAGTAACTTGGCCCCCAGAGCCTTCTGTGAATTTCACAAGTTTACCACGTTGAGTTGAAGAGGTTTCTCCTCATCTCAGTCCTAAATGACCTACCCCATATCCTGAGAATGTGACCCTTTGTTCCACACTCTTCAGATCCCTGCATCTAATCTATTCAGCCCCCATTAGAAATGTGTATGTTTCAATGAGATTCCCTCTCATTCCAATTAATATAGACCCAGTCAACCTACTTTGTTCCAATACAATAAGCCTGCCATCCCAGAAATTAGTCTGATGAACCTTTGCTGCACTCACTCTATGGCAAATACATCCTTTCTTAAATAAAGAGACAAAAACTGCACACAGTAATCCAGATGTGGTCTCACCAGTGCCTTGTACAGCTGTGATAAGGCATCCTTCCTGTTGTAGTCTAGATCTCTTGGCAGAAATCGGGGGGAGGGAGAGTGGCTAAGGTGAGGAAGTTTAGTGGTTTACTGGGGACTACTGTGTTGAAAGTGAAGCTAAGGGTGCTGTCAAACAGATTGAAAGCTGTTTCAATATTGTGGTATAATACAGTAGGAGTGGGAACCACCAAGTGCAGTAACAAGAAAACTATCTAGTAACTATTATAACAATTTACAGAGAATAAGAAAGATGCATCTGATGGTTTGACTCCAAATCCTAGACTGTGTAGGCGCTAAGCCTCAGGATTCATGCACTTTGGACAATAAGCCGAACATACCACATGACCCACTAGACTCTCATCTCCTTATAAGGCTTGCTATTATAGTGGTGGGTGAATGGAGGGACAATGACAAAATGAGGGGGCAGTTATAAATCAAATATATTCATTTGTCTACCGCACCAGTTACATCTTCAAAAAAAATTAATTAGGTTTGCGAGACATGATCTATCCTTTACAAATGTGGACTATCTCCAATCAGCTGAAAACTTTCCTGTGATCAGTCACCCTGCCCCTAATTATAGATTTCTTTAACCACTGTATAACAGGTATTAGACTAACAGGCTTATAATTTTCTGGTTTCTTTCTCTCATCTTTCTTAAATAATAGAGTTACAATTGCAATTTTTCAATTTAAAGCTAAAGAATAATTCCTGAAATGAGAGTGCTCAGGAAAACTATGGCTAGAATATTAGTGTATCATCTAATGCACCATGGGTAATGGTATGGGAGACCTGAAGGAATTTATTAAAACACGTGACTAGCAGAAAGAGATGTTTAAAGCCAGGTTTTCATGTTCACATTGCTACATCCTGAGCTGCATTTTCCTTTAGGCTTTGGGACCTCGATGTTGGGATCAAATGGGAGATACTCACCAGCAGTGAGTCCAATAGCGTTATCATCCTGGAAGTGGCCCCCTAATTAACCATCTCTGTGCTCACTGACCTATTAACGATAGTCGGCAGACTGTCCAGACTGCTGGCAATGATCAGAGGGCCAGCAGTTCTGAAGCTTAGACAACACCGTTTGAGGGAGTGAGCACTGCTGAGGCAGGTCAGTAAAGAAATAAAGATACCTCAACATTAATCTAAATTGAAAAATATCAGGGGCAATGTTACATCCCTCAGAATGGAGGGGAACCCCTGCGGGTGGTTTGTTCAGCCAGCTGGGCATGGTAACCTCTTTGGAGCACAGAGCCTCCATCTCCAATGACACCTCCTTCTACCAGCTGGAGGGAGACTGGCTCTATTGAGTTGGTACCTCCACATTTTTTTTTCCAAAAATATACTTTATTCATAAAAAAAATTCAAATAGACCATTGCAAAATTACATGTCTTGAATTGCAAAAACAGTGCAGAATTCAAGCTTTCATACAATTCTATACAGAAAAGCAGTCATATCATTTCAAAACTTACAAACAATATACGTGCCCCAAAAACTACCGTGTGCCTCCACTGCTCAGACCGGCACACAGCAACCACCTTTTCCCAAAAAAAATATGCTTTATTCATAAAAAAAACTCAAATAAACCATGCTAAATTGCATTTCTTTGAATTGCAAAACAGTGCAGAACTATTTTTTTTAAATAGTTCCACACAAATTACAGTCATAACATTTTAAATTTACAACTGTACACATGCCTCAAAAGTTACTGTGTGCTGTTATTGCTCAGATTGGCTCACAGTTACGCAGGCCGAGGGTGTTCTGCAGTTTCTGAGCTCTTGGTTGCCTCCATTAAAAGACCTTATAGTATGGCCTTTCCCCATTGTGCCTTTGCAGCGGCTGCCCCAAGCTTCAGCGCTTCCCTCAGCATGTAGTCCTGGACCTTGGAATGTGCCAAATGTGAGACCATTCTACAACATACTGCCAAATTTGTATTATCTTTCCTAAATGGTATTTTGAAGTTTTTAATTTGCTGCCCACTTCAATGTAATGTGTAGTCAATCCTGTCCCCAAGATGCACCTGGGAACATGTAGAAGAAAGTCAATAGTTGGGGATAAAAACTTGAGGAGATGTAGAGTACAGAGTTAACAACAAAAATACACGTTGCTAATGTAATAATAACGCTGAATGAAATGATTAAGAAATAAGAGAGCCCTGAACAAGAGATCTAAACTCGTTTGGAGGCAAAAGAAATGTAAATGTTTGCTGTAAATAAACATTTACATATAAAGAGATGAGGCACTAGGGCAGCATACTTTTAGTAAATGAGATGATCCCCAAAACTCCAGCCAGTCACATACTACAGAATGAAACATGATGGCAGCAAGTTAAAAATGCAGCAAATATTGAAAGTAGCTATAGGGCTGGCAAGGGAAGAGCTCCCCAAAGGAAGGGCAAAACAGAAATTCCAAGACTGACCAAGACGTTAGAACATTATGAGAGCAGCAGATGCCAACTATAACAGATATGGAAACTTAAAGCGGTGAGTACATGCCTAAAGCGGCAAAAGGCCACAGAAAAGCAGGAACAATTCAAGGATTCATTACAAGCATTGAATCCACACAACTACTCCCAGAACCAAGTGCAGAAGATCTGCATAGGACAACTGGAGAATAAGGTTCACAAGGAATGAGAAATCCTTCAGGATTACATAAAAGGGATCAGGTTAACACATTATTTTATGTTGTAAGATCTATCACTGATGACATGATAGAAAGGCAGAGATTGATGAGGCTTTATATTTTACAAAAAAATCCTGCAAGTAGACTGCCACAATTATGGAACAAGAGGCCATGTCAAAACTGTTTGTTTCCTTTAAAATGCTGACAACCTGTAAAAAGGGGGATGAAATTTTAAAACAGACTGACAGACAACAGTTCCAAAGGACTGGAGAATGGCTAATGTTTGTTTAAGAAGGGAAACAGAGATAATCCAGGTAACTACAGACTGGTGAGCCTAACATTAATATTGGAGAAGCTGTTGGAGAAGATACTGAGAGACAGAATTTATTCACAATTAGAAGCAAATAGACTTGTTAGTGATACACAGTGTGATTTTGTGTGGGGAAGATCATATCTCACCAACTTGATTGAGTTTTCTGAGAAGGTAACAAGAATGATTGATGAGGACAGTGAATGCTGTCTAGGTAGACTTTCATAGGGTATTTGACAAATTCCCTCATAACAGACTGGTATAAAAGGTAAACAGCAGAATTTTATGAGATTTTTGGACAACCATTCTCAGTCCTTCAAGAGCCTGCAGCATCCTTCTGGCCACAGACTCAGAGCCATGGCTAAAGTTACCAGGTTTCACACTGTTCCAAGAACAAAAAACAAAGAAGAACAAAGACACATCCGCCAGAGAAGGAGGAGGTGCAGATGGATCTCTGGTTGGGGGGGGTAAGGAGGGGGCGCAAATGGGTTTGTGGTTGAGGAGGGGGGGGTGGAGGGGGGTTGCAAATGGATCTCTGGTTGGGGAGGGATGCAGAGGCCATCCCACCAAACCTTCAGGATTAAGCGATTCCTCTCTAAGATGAAGTAGAACTGGACGATCCCACAGTGAATCTACATGAGAACGAGCAACAGGATCAGGGATAAATTCCAAAAGGAGACACTGGTAAAGGACCGAGCTGAGCCTGCAAAGGGATACACCATCACTGGTACACTACTAGCCACAGATGACTCTTTCCTATAGGGGCAAGAGAACGGGAGAGATTGCTTGATCCTGAAGGTTTGGTGGAGTGACATGGCCACACCTCCACTCTGGGAGGAAGGATTCATTCATCTGGTGGGGAGAAGGAAATCACTCGCAGAATGGTAGTGGACCCCCTGCCCCCCAGCCAGAGATCCATCTTCACCCCTCCTCCCCCCCAATCAGAGCTTCATCTGTCCCCACTCCTCCCCCACAATCAGAGGATGATCTGTGTCAGAGAGCTGCTCTCTTCATTTTCTGTTTTTCTTCTCCTGCAACTGGTTTTAATGATACATCACACAAACAATTAATATATGTAAGTCAAATCCACACAAATGTAGTCAGGTACAGGAGGCACAGAATTACTGTGAATGGATATTGTCTAATTAACATTCAAAGCATTTTCTTCTTGCATTTAAGCCATGTAATAATAGAAAAAAATAAAAACAGAAATTTGTTTTTTTCATTCCCTGTATCCTTCCTGTAGAAACACACTTTAATAAAATAAATGGAGTCAATCATAAATAAAAAACACAACTTATTAATGATAGCGCAGTATGTGCATTTGTCAAAGTTTCACCAATGTCAACACCAGGCAAGCAGTCCAGTGATGGTTGTTTCAAACATCCAAAACTACTTCTTTGTTCAGAATTTGCTATAATTGTCAACTTTAAATTAATCTTCAAATTGCTCCTGTTTTATTCTAGCTCTTTTGGGAACACATTTACGCAATCTTGCTTTCCTTTCAGCTTCTGGCGGAAGGGAAACATCGACTGGCATCATATTTTTTTTTTAGGTTCCTTATATCAGATATTGATAGTGGACCGATCAGGTCTAAGCACCAAAACAGGATTCAGCCTGGCACAGACCTGCCTTCCAAAGTAAACTGCTGATGTTATATTGGAATTGTTCCGCCTGGGTACGCTGACACAGGATACACAGCAGGAAACAATTTTTCAGAAGTCACAAACCGCCACAGCCACACACTCTAGCCCAGTGCCCGGGTGCGCTGCCTCAGATTTTTTTCGAATTGTACATGCACAGTTCAGAGATCTGTACGGTCTGGTAGCGCTAAGCTTCACCCACAGCACGGATTGGATCGGAGCTGGCAAGAAGTGTAGAGGTGCGCTGGAACAAAGAGTCCAAGTTCGGATCCATATTACGCCCTTAGGCTATGATTGGTAAAATCGGGCCAAATATCTAACATTTTAGAAGGCTTGAGGTCAACTTACCATATGGATTAAATGCCTATGAATGGCTCCACAGGAGACGAGCATAATTGCAAAATCAGAGTAATCTTGAGAGTCTCATAGGATTAGGTCTAACATGGAATGCTAAATGTGCATTCACCAAATCCACAATGAAGTTTCTATGTGCAGAGAACATGCCACTGGAATCACAGTTGATCTGTAGCAAAAGAGTTATATGGGAATTTCTGCAACTCAGTAACATAACTGAACTTTAAAGAGTCCTCAGGATAGTCAACCAAATTACTACCAAATGTGGCAGCATTCAATGATCCTTTAAGACAGATTTTGAAGTAGGGTCAGCAGTGATGCTGGACTTTAGACGAGTAAAAGATTTTTCAAAGGATTAAACAATTTCTAATCTCTTCTGAAATCTTGGCACATTATGCTTCAGGATTACCTATAGTTACAACAGATGCATTGTCTTCAGACATGAAAGCAGTGCCAATTCAAGTGCAGAGAGATGGCAAATATATCAGTTCACTATACTTCTGAGTCATTATCAGAATTAAACAACAATACAACATAACTGAAAAAAATTCAATGGGCATGATGGCAATGTGGGCATGAAAAAAAAATGTCCGGACTATGTTATGGGATTGCATTTAAAAATTGGAACAGTCCATAAACTTCCAACCAATCTTCTAAACAGGAAGGAAACTGTGAGGATGTCACCTAGATTAAGCTTGGCGAGATATGACCCCATCACAGACTATGTGCAAGGAACACGTCAAACAATAGCAGACACATTATCATAAGTACCATCAGAAGCAACAGAACAAGAGGATTTGGACTTCATTTATGAAGTTCATGCGTCCTTAATCACCCAGCATTTATCAACTACTGCAAGAGAATTATGAGAAGCAAATCTAGAAATGAGATGAAGAATGCCTTCAAATCCAATAAATAATGTTTAGAAGGATGGTTAGACTTTATCCCCAATAATCTGATACTAAACCAACATTCTGAACAGCACAAGCACCTTGCTGTCTTTGATGACTTCTCTGCATGAGTCATATCAAAAGCACTTCAGTTTGATATTCTTAATCTTCACCAAGGTCATCAAGGAATTGTAAAATATCATGTGCAGGCAGGTATTACTCAATCTGTAGAAGAAATGATTTCATAATGAGTCATGAATAAAAAGAACCAGTATTACCTTCTACTTTTCCATTAAGGCCATGGGAGCAGCTGGGAATAGACTAATTTGAATTTAAGGGAAAAATCTTCTGAACTGTCATTGATTATGACACACAGTGGACTAAAGTGAGTCGACTGCACAGTCTCAAAGTATCAAAGCGGAAACAGCCATTCAATCCCTCAACAGAATTTATTCAATGCTTGACATTGTACTGTCAGAAACTTGGCCACAATTTGCCAATGAACAATTCCAAAATTTTGCAGATGAATATGGCATTGTTCATGTATTCTAGTTATTGTCAAAAAAATGGAGAGGCTGAGAGAGGAGTACAAACCATTAAGGATTTATTAATGAGAAACAAAGATTTGAATCTAGTTTTTCTGAGGTATTGAACTTCACCACTTAAGAATAGTTTCTTATCATCAGAATTTCTGATAGATAAGAGACTGAAAATGCAACTTCCAGTTCTGACACCGAACATAACCCACAAGAGGGTATAACAAAACAGAGAACCAACCAGCCTCTGAACTTTTGTCCCAGGCAGACAGCATGTGAGTTACCCATGCAAGAGAGAGAATATAGGTCTGAGAGCAGCAGAAAAAAAACACAATCATTGATAAAAAATACCTCAAATCTCAGAGGGCGGAAGGAGGGGTGGAGTGTTAATCTCAGAAGTATATATGATGATACACTAATGATGTCAGATCACATGATTGAGCAGTGTGAGATCCGAAAGAGACCCATAGAATCACTGCAATGCAGAAGGAAGTCATTCATAGAACATAGAAAATAGAACATTACAGTGCAGAACAGGCCCTTCGGCCCTCAATGTTGCGCCGACCAATTAAAAAAAGCAATGACCCTCTAACCTAAACCATTCCCTTTTCATCCATAAACCTATCCATGGACCTGTTAAACGCCCCCAAACTTGGCGCATCTACAACTGCAGCAGACAGGGCATTCCATACCCTTACCACCCTCTAACCTACCTCTGACATCCGTCCTATAACTACCATCCGTTAATTTAAAACTATGTCCCCTCATGCTAGCTTTCTCCATCCGAGGAAAAAGGCTGTCACTGTCCATCCTATCTAAACCTCTAATCATCTTATATGTTTCAATAAGGTCTCCTCTTAGCCGCCTTCTTTCTAACGAAAACAACCTCAACTCCCTCAGCCTCTCTTCATAAGACCTGCCCTCCATACCAGGCAACATCCTGGTAAACCTCCTCTGTACCCTCTCCAATGCCTCCACATCTTCTTATAATGTGGGGACCAGAACTGCACACAATACTCCAAGTGCGGCCGCACTAGAGTTTTGTACAGTTGCAACATGACGTTGCGGCTCCGAAATTCAATCCCCCTACCAATAAAAGCCAAGACTCCGTATGCCTTCTTAACAACCTTATCGACTTTATTGCCAACTTTCAGGGATCTATGCACATATACACCAAGAACCTTCTGTTCATCAACACTATTAAGAGTCCTGCCATTAGCCCTATACTCTACACATTTGTAATTCCTGCCAAAGTGAACTCCCTCACACTTTTCCGCATTAAACTCCATTTGCCACCTCTCGGCCCAGCTCTGTAACTTGTCCAAGTCTCTCTGCAAACTATAACACCCCTCTTCACTATCTATCACTCCTCCGACTTTGGTGTCATCTGCAAATTTACTAATCCATCCTTCAATACCCTCATCCAGATCATTTATAAAAATTACAAACAGCAGGGGCCCCAAAACAGATCCCTGAGGTACACCACTTGTAACCGAACGCCATGATGAATAATTTCCATCAACCACCACCCTCTGTCTTCTATCAGCTAGCCAATTCCTGATCCAATTAGCTAAATCACCCTCAATCCCATACATCTGCATTTTCTGCAGAAGCCTTCCATGGGGAACCTTATCGAACGCCTTACTAAAGTCCATATATACCACATACATATTCGGCCCATCAAGTCTGCACAACTATGTGAAAGAGCACCTTACCTAGGCCAACCTCCACACTCTGTCCACATAACTCTGTGCATTTACAAGATACATACAAGCTATACATCTTTGGATACTAAAAGACAATTTAGCATAGCCAATCCACATATCCTGCCATCTTTGGACCATGGGGGAAAATTGGAAGAAACCCATGCAGACACAAGGAGAATGTGTAAACTCCACACATACCAAATTCCAATACAAGGCCAGAATTGAACCCGGGGCACCAGGTATGCGAGGTAGCAGTGCTAACCACTTCAATCTCGTGCAGGGATCCAAATGTATAAATACTTGCTGTCAATAAACAGCTATGAGTAAAGAGACTACAGATTTGAGCAGAATTCTTTTTGAAAGGCTAAGCCAGGAAGCTTCCTGGAATCTATTGGGGAGCCATCTCAATCTGGCAATCTGCTATTTCTCCACCTCCTCCATGTTCCTGCCATGGGACCTGGAAAATTCACCTCTCTGTATCACCTTCTCTTCAGAAAATCTTCCTATTACACATAATAGCATTCTTGTTGAAAGATGGATTGTACTTCAAGTCAGTTCCAGTACTTGATTGTTCAAATCTTTCAGCCACTCTTTTGTTTTTTAAGAGAAGCTGTTGCAGATAATGTTCAGATAAATTGGGCTATATGTCTGTAAGGAGCTCAATATTCTATTGAACTGCTTTCTTCTCTGTGCTCCATTTGTAATGTGTTTTATGTAACTCTTATTTTGCTACCTGGCTTTGACTAATGAATATCTTTCATTGAGAAAGACAACTCAAATGAAAATGCACAAACGGCAGGAAAGAAGGAGGAATAGAGTGCTTGACCTTTTTCAAACTTTGGTAGTTGTATCTTTTTGATCAACATAGGCAGGCAATCCACCATGGGACATGACTCCACAGACCTCGCGTGCTCCTTTTGAAACACTGAGAACAGAATATTCTCCTCTTTTGTCCTTTTGCATTCCATTGTCCTTTTTTTAGTTCTTGTCATTTCATTTGTTTTCATCTATTTACACTTGGTTGTTTTGCTCCTTCTCCTTGCACCCAATTCTGACTGTATGACCTACAAATTTTAAGTAGCTGGTCAGTGCAGTTCCCACATGCATTGCTGTAACACTACAGCAGTGCTATTCCTCCGATTGCTACTGTCAGGACTGAAAGATAAACTTGCAGCTACATTGCTTGGAAAGAGTTCAACACACATGGGACAATTGGATTCAGAGGTGAGTGCCCTTTCGATTTGCTGGGGATTAACATCTATCACTGGAATATCAAAAGTGCTACAATGACCTTGATGTCCGATTGTCCACTCTATGTTCCTATCATCAAGAACATAGCCTTGCTGAATTTAAACTGTAGCCTCTTGATTAAAACCACGTCAGAAATGGACAAGCAAAATCAATATCTGGATTTAATTTTAATGTGTATGTGCGCTGAAGTATTTAAGCCAATTCTATAAGTTACTGAATCAATGATTGCAAACGACTGCAAGCACCAAGGTTTGGGATAGATAGATAAGAAAATGATCAGAACAAAACAAGATCATTTTGGAATCAATATAAACTTCAATCCCTCTGAAAATTTAAGGAATAAAGCACCTGGTTTAGGTTAAGTATGGCCTTGTTACTTAAGAAAGGAATACTGCAACAGAAGAAGTATTTTCATTTTCTCAATGCTCAGTTAATTTTATCAATTTTTGGCAATGTGCAGGAAAGCAGCTTTTGAAGCTGCTGGTGCCAATGATAGCTTTCTCTGCTGTGTTGTCAGGAACATGGTGCAAAAAGCGTAAAAGGATGGATTCTGTGACAGAGTTCACTGCAACCAGCAACTCAGTATTTTAAAGGTCAGGATGCCATTTTTAATGGCCACCGTGGTGCACTGACATTAAAATAAAACACCTCAGACCAATAGTCTGTCCATCCCACCACTGACCCTTAATAATGCCCTCTGGCACTTGCCCAGAGCTTCTCTCCTTCTCCTCCATCCATCCTTCCCTACAAAATAAAACCCAATGAACTGATTCGTTGTGTTCTTCTTAAATTGTCCTTCAAATCTTAAATTTGGCAAGGAAATCTACATGTGCATCAGTTTGATTAATTATAAATCATTATGTCATTCCCAACCAACCATGGCTGACCTTTACCAGCATGAGAATTCATTAGCAAACCCTTAATAGATGCCAATAACCTACACACTCTGACAACACAGCATGGAAGATGCATTCAAAATGGTCTGGAAAATTGTGCCACCTATTGTGTGTGAGAGAGAAAAAGTGATGCCAGAGAGAAAGCGACAAAAACAGACTACCTTTGCATGAACATAGCTGAACAAAAAGGCTAAAGTGCACTGCTTAGGTTAATTGAAGGTTGTTTGAAGGTAAACAAAAAAAAGATTGTTTCACAAAACATCTTTAGTTCTAATTGTTAATATATAAATTAACTTTCAACTTTTGTTTGCATAGCACCTTTAGTATCATAAATCATCCCCCGGTCCTTCACAGGATTATCAAACTGAATTTGATACTAAGCCACAGAATTAGACATTAGATATTACTTGATGAAAAGCATGGTCTAAGTGATTTACCATAAGGAGTATTTCAAGACAAGAGAGACAAGTTCCGAGGTTCAATATGTGAACTGTATTGTTTAGGATCTTGGCAGCTGAAAACACAACTACTAGTGGTAAACTATATACTTACAGGTTTGTGAAAAGTTGGGAGAAATTCTTTAATACTGCTGTGCTACTTCTTTAGCACAGCATGTGGGAATTCCAGCAGGGCCAGATTAGTATGATCCATGCTGGGTGTCTAGCCCCAAGTATGTCTCCCAACATCAGATTTCTGGCCGTTAACATCAGAAATAGGTGTGGTGCTGCATTAGATAATTTAAATATAATTTGCGGGCCAGGGGGCTAAAGTCTCAGAGTCCACTAGCCTCTCCCCCTCCCCACTCAAGTTCACTCTAGCTGGGTCTATAGCAGCTTTCCACTTTGGGGAGCAAGTGGTCCAACACCCCTGGAGTAAAGCGAGGATGAGGGGTGGGTCTCCCCCAGAGGGTCAGGCAATGGGGGGTGGGGGGAGGGTTGCTGCTTCCTGGGCTTTGGCACCTTGGCTGTGCCAGCCTGGCCCCTGGCACTGCCCTAGGGACACAGTGCCAATGCCTTTGGCACCATGGCACTGTCCATCGGGCATATAGCAGTGCTAAGGGGGCAGAGCCTAATGGGGCACGGCCTGATCAGGGTGGGACCTTTGTGGGCAATCAGTTGGGTGGGTGGTCCCACTGTAATTCTGCATATAGGTAGCGAGCAATGGAAGAGAGGCCAGTGATCAGGTTTGGGTGAGGGTTGTGGTTGGGGGGGTTGTTGTTGGTTGAGTGGTGGTGATACATGGGAGATCGGGGCTGTGGGGTGGGGGGGTGGGCAGCAGTCGAGGCCGGGTGTGGGGGAGTGGGCGCTGAGCCTGGACATGCTTCAGGGGCCAAGAGTCAAGCTGGCTAGCAGTCTGGGTGCCAGCAGACTAGGGCCACGGTGCATGTGCAGACCTACAAATCAGCGTAGGCGCAGTAGAGTACTCAGCGCCATGTCTCTGGCCTGTCCAGTGAGGATAAGCCCCACTCCCTGATTTTTCACAGAATTCATGCTAGTGCACTCTGCAGTGCACAGATTGCAGGGGATTCTTTTTAGAACTCCCACGAAAAGAAAACAGTGTGATTTACTCCAATTTTCATGTGAATTCGACACTTTTTGGGGAGAATTGTCCTCTTGTATTTAGTAAGCATTTGAGTACATAATATGGTGATAATGCAGTTGTGTCAAGCAGCATCGTCATTTCAACATCCTGCAATATTGTACTGAGAAAATGTAACATTGGGGCAAATTTTCCCCAATTCTTCAACCACAGGAATCGTAGCAGGCAAGAGGTAGACAATTGGAAAAGTCCGTTGGCCTCATGTGCGATTTTTCACTTTCAGGGCAAGGGCCTGCATTTGGTCAGTATTTCACTCTGCACTTTGACACCTGTACTTACTTCTGTTTTTCAAGAATGTATTTATTTATAGGATGTGAGCGTTGCTGCCTTGGCCAACACTTCTCATCCATCTCTAATTGTCTACGAGACAATGGTTGTGAGCTGTCTTCTTGAACCACTGCCATGCTGTTAGTGAGAGAGTTCCAGGGTTTTGATCCCTGACAATGAAGGAACTGCAATATGGTTCCAAGTCAGGGTGGTGAATGACTTGGAGGGCAACTTGGAGGTGGTGGTGAAACCCACGTATCTGCTGCCTTTGCCTTTCTAGGTGATAGAAGACATAGGGTTGGAAGGTGCCATTGAAAGAGGTGGGAATGATCTCAATACCCTTGAATGCTTGACACTTACAGAATGACATTTACTGAATATTTGTAGTGAAACTACAGGGTGGCTAATGATGAGTTTCAAAGTAAAACATAGGGGAGACTCAGGCATTGGAAATGTCTGATGTGCCAAGTATACTCAATCATTTATGCTGATCACAAGAAACTTCTAAAACCGTCTCCTGCTCATGATTGTAGCTGTGAATCCACACAAAACTGCAGATCAGAAGAATTTCTTAATGTATTCCAATCTGCAAGTATTGGGGTCACTTAGCACAGTTGGTTAATCTTTGCGATATAGAATGACTCAATAGTACAATAGATTCAATCACCATACCAGCTCTGGTCATTCACGAAGGGCTGCCACCTCACCTTGCTCCCACACTTGAGGAATAGCCATTTGTCTGTCAGTAATGGAGAAAAATGCTAAAGGTCCTTTAAGGCCTATGGCTAATTTCTTATTACTGCAGATTCTGCAAATCTGCGTCAAAATGTTCAGAGCATAGAAAGCAAGTTTATATTTCTGATCATTTGTGGTAATACTTTCAAATGACTTTTTGTTTCTCCTCACTGAAACACGTAATCTATATCTATCCTGTATCGATGACAATTTTTATGGCTTCAGACTAATTTACATTAAAAATTGAAAAGCTTCAATTATTGAAATTTCTTAACAATCTAATCGATGGTTTGATGGATTCAAACTTCACAAACAAAAGGGGTTATAAAGATTTAGATATGTCACTTCCCTTGAGCTCTAATTAATTATGCTTACTTCTACTCTGTTATGATGGTTTTTATGTTCTATTGCATACAAATAGGATTGTTGAGATATTGCGTCATAACTTGCCACTTCAGTGAACTTTGGGCCACTTTGGTGATGAAAATGGGCAGTGGAGCTCAGGACTCAGACTTTTAATGAAAAAAAACAGCAGTTTCTAAAAATTGTTTGCATATAACAGGCGACTCATTGTATACCGCCCATTTGGCACTCACTCCCATGATGGATTTTACCCTCCCTGTGTGTCTCCCACACTGCGTAGAAGGCCATATATTGATGTAATACTCCAAAGCCTATAAATGATACCTGAAAGCTTTGCTGAGCTTATTAACAAATAGCTTTTGGCATTCTGTTCTTCTACACATTGGTAACCAATAGGGACTGCATTTTTACTTTCCCTGTTGTGAACCAATCAGACTTTTAATTATAGATTGTGTTACTGGCAGGGTGTTTTTATTTAGATAAAGGTAAGTCTTCTCATGTTGAAACTTCAGAAGTAGCTTTACTGCAAATCAATCACAATGTATAAGACATTCAGTAATATAACCACTGAATGAACATCTCACCTACATTACAGAAATTATTTTGCAGTTACCCTTTAATCTTGCATTTGATAGACAGCTAAATTAGCTTTTTTCTATTCTGAAGTGCTTGTTTTTTTGGTCTCTGTGGGCTGCCATGTCGTTTTGAAGTAAAGCATTAATTTTCCTGAGTGCTGTGGGAGCATCGTGATGCATTATGGGGAATTCATAGCTCTCTGCTATTTAAACGAGTAATTTAGTTCACAAAAAAAGTCATCTTCAAAGTTTAAACATATCTATTACCAGGCGAAAGGCATTAAACTAAAATGGCCCTTACAGCGTAACAGGACATTGATAACTGCGGGCAGGAACAAAGGGAAACAGAACAGCTTTTGCAGAGATGTATTTTAAAAGCATTGCATTCATATGGAGATAAATGCTGGGCTCCCGTCTGAAGGCAGATTTCTGCCTCAGATCAAAGCCAGAATTGGCACCGCCTGTGACTAAAGTGCATTTTCACCTCTCATGCTGCTTTTGGCATAGTCAGTCTCACCACCCTCTTTCAAAGCCTCTCTAAGGTGCAGCACATTAGGACCAGCCTTGTGCTATTCAGATATAAACAAAGCATTTCCAGCAACAACTTCCCCTCTTTTACTCTGCCATGGATCATTGCCTCTATCATCTTCCCTTATCATCTTCTGTTCCTAATCTACATCCTGCACTTTGGCAATAACTCTCAAAGAAATTGGTTGGCGCCTTGTTAATTTTTCTTTAATAAAATGAAAGCCAAAGCATCCAATATGAAAGTTGGAGTCTACACTGGAAGCGTAACACCTGCCATATCAATAAAAGCAAAAACAACCAAATACCTGTCCAGAATTCAATCTGAAAGAGGAGTTAGGCCTAATTATAACTTCCTCTGAAAATGCAGTCTGATAATTAAAAGTGTGGTCTACCTGAAGCCTAATCAGGGGTTCTACAATCAATGTTTCAATCACCGGGCACGATTCCACATGAAGATGTAAGTCCATCTCTCCGATGTTATTATTTGTCAAATATCAAATCATGGATAAGTGCAATTATCTCTGTTAAATGTCTGTCTTCACTATCTCCATATTTGGAATGCTTCTCTTTAATTCCATCCCACTTCATGGCCAGTTGTCTCACAGATTCAACCAGACTGTTCACAGCTTGAGCAATTTATTCCACTCCGACATCCTCCGTCACAACCTGTCCCTGCTCCATCATCACACCCACATGAGCGCTAGCCTAGCTCACCCGCTGAAGATGTCATTCATTAATTTCTGTTGCAGTTGTTCGACTCAACTATTCCACTGCTTTTCCAGCTGACTTCTTACCACCCTTGTTCTGTAAAGTCAAAATGGGATATCTCCTTTCTCAATTCATGCAAAACTCTGGTACTCTCTTCCCAGTTCATGCTGGCACTCTGCCCTACCACCACACACCAAGTCCAGGCTCCAAAGCAGACACTACCTTTGTGTCATTGCTGGAGTAAGGGCTGAGTAACATCACAAGAAAATCTTTTAATGTAATAATGATCTCTTCATAGGGGTCATCAGTTTCCAGCCTCTTTCAGCACAAAAATTCTAGAACAGGCAGAATCCTGATGGCAACAGTATTTCTTTGGCACACATTAATCAGATATTCAGTTGAAGGCAGTTGAAGGAGTGATAGCGTTTGCCTTATGCAAAGGATTGTGAAAATCCTTGGACTGTCAAGATCATTGATCATTGATGCCAGTGGCACCAGTATACATGGAGTAAATCTGCTGGGTGCTCTGTTCAACAGCTTAGGGGTTGAATAGTCATAACATTATCTCTGAGCAAAGTCTTTGGCTGAAAAACTCTGTGCAAATGCACTCATTTGAAGGGAACTGTACAATGAACGCAAGAATTTGGAGCAGGAGTTGGTGGCACAGTGGTAAGTACTGCTGCCTGATAATGCCAGGGATCCGGGTTCAATTCCCAGCTTGGGTCACTATCTATGTGAGGTTTGCATATTCTTCCTGCATCTGCAAGGGTTTCTTCCGGGTGCTCTGGTTTTCTTCCACAGCTGAAAGATATGCTGGTTAGGTGCATTGGCCATGTTAATTTCTACATCAGTGCACCAAAACAGGCTTTGAAGTGTGATGACTAGGGGATTTTCACGGTAACTTCATAGGAGTATTAACGTAAGCTTACTTATGACTAATAAACTTTTATTTTACAGCCTGCTACACTATTCGATGTGATCATGGCTGATCTGATTATTGCCTCCACTGCACTTTCCTGCTTGCCCCCCTTTACTCTCGACTCTGTCATCAAAAATCTATAGAACATAGAACATAGAACAATACAGCACAGAACAAGCCCTTCGGCCTTCGATGTTGTGCCGACCAAAATAAAAAGCAATGCCCCTCCTAACTAAACCATTCCCCTCTCATCCATATACTTATCAACTAACCTCTTAAACGCCACCAAACTTGGCGCATCTACAACATCTGCAGGCAGGGCATTCCACTCCCTAATCACTCTTTGAGTAAAGAACCTACCTCTGATATCCGTCCTATAACTCATACCCTTAATTTAAAGCTGTGTCCCCTCGTGCTAGCTTTCTCCATCCTAGGAAAAAGGCTATCACTGTCCACCCTATCTAACCTCTAATCATCTTATATGCTTCAATAAGATCCCCTCTTAGCCGCCTCCTTTCTAACGAAAACAACCTCAAATCCTTCAACCTCTCTTCATAGGACCTGCCCTCCATACCAGGCACATCCTGGTAAACCTCCTCTGTACCCTCTCCAATGCCTCCACATCTTTCTTATAATGCGGGGACCAGAACTGCACACAATACTCCAAGTGCGGCCGCACTAGAGTTTTGTACAGTTGCAACATGATGCTGCGGCTCCTAAATTCAATCCCCCTACCAATAAAGCTAAGACTCCATATGCCTTCTTAACAACTTTATCCACTTGACTGCCTACTTTTAGGGATCTATTGACACATACACCAAGATCCTTCTGTTCCTCAACACTATTAAGAGCCCTACCATTAGCCCCATACTCTACACATTTATTGTTCCTGCCAAAGTGCATTACCTCACACTTTTCCACATTAAACTCCATTTGCCACCTCTCGGCCCAGCTCTGCAACTTGTCCAAGTCACTCTGTAAACTAAAACACCCCTCTTCACTATCTACCACTCCACCAACTTTAGTAGCATCTGCAAATTTACTGATCCATCCCTCAATACCCTCATCCAGATCATTTATAAAAATTACAAACAGCAGGGGCCCCAAACAGACCCCTGAGGCACACCACTTGTCACCGAACTCCACGATGAATATCTCCCATCAACCACCACCCTCTGTCTTCTATCTGCCAGCCAATTCCTAATCCAATTAGCTAAATCACCCTCTATTCCACACATCTTCATTTTCTGTAGAAGTCTACCATGGGCCACCTTATCAAACGCCTGACTAAAGTCCATATATACTACATCAACCGCCTTACCCCCATCCACCTCTCTGGTCACTTTCTCAAAAACCTCAATGAGGTTAGTAAGGCATGACCTACCCTTCACGAAACCATGCTGACTATCCCCAATCAATTCATTTCTCTCTAAATAACTATAATCCTATCCCTAATAATTCTCTCCAATACCTTGCCCACCACAGAAGTAAGACTCACTGGCCTATAATTCCCAGGAAGGTCTCTCTTCCCATTCTTAAACAATGGGACCACATTCGCCATCCTCCAGTCCTCCGGAACCACACCCGTAACCAACGAGGACCTGAAGATCAGAGCCAGAGGCTCTGCAATCTCCTCTCTTGCCTCCCAGAGAATCCTAGGGTAAATCCCGTCCGGCCCAGGGGACTTATCCAACTTCAAACCCTCGAGAATTTCTAGCACATCCTCCCTATCTGCTACAATACTTCCCAATTTGCAACCCTGTACCTCAGTGTTCTCCATAGCTACATTTCCAGCACTCTGCGTGCATACCGAAGAGAAATATTTATTCAGTGCCTCACCAATCTCTTCAGGCTCCACGCACAACTTCCCACTGCTGTCTATGACTGGCCCTAATCTTGCCCTAACCAATCTTCTATTCTTAACATATCGAAAAAAGCTTTAGGATTCTCCTTAATCCTATCAGCCAACATCTTCTCGTGTCCCCTCTTAGCTCTCCTCAATTCACTTTTTACCTCCTTCCTGGCTAATCTATAGCTATCCATTGCACTATCCGAGCCTTCAAGCCTCATCCTGACATAAGCCTCCTTTTTCCTTTTAACCAGCAAATCAACTTTTTCGTACACCAAGGTTCTCTTACTCGACCATTTCCTCCTTGCCTGACAGGGACATACTTATCAAGGACTCGCAGCAGCTGCTCCTTGAATAAGCTCCACATTCCAGATGTTCCCAGTCCCTGTAGTTCCCTAGTCCAATCTATGCACAGTTTAGTCTATCTGACTCTGCCTTATATGGCTCACATCATGATCGTTACCACACTTCAAGATTCACTCTGAGCCATGCTGCCACTCAAAGCAGTATATGCAAGGTTTTATTTCAGTTGATATGTATGTCCAACACGCTCTTTGTATAGCCACAATTGCCCAGAATTGTAACTAAGCACTGTTACTCTCAAATAGCGGAAAATGAGCTAACTTTTCATGGAAATTGGCAAAGACTGATAATGGATAGGGAAAGAGGAGTTTTCCATTGTATAGTTCTGTGCTTTGGAAAAACAAAACAATAATGGGCATTTCCATGACATATTGCTGGTGGGACAGGTTCTGATTCACTTACCTTACCAACAGCTTAGAAGATGGAGGCACCATTTTTAAAGGCTATCTCATGCTAAGGACTTCTCCCTGGAACTATCCCCCTCCTCCATTGGATCCCCAGGCACTGCCCAGGCACTGATCCTCTCCCCATTTCTGATGCATTCACCTGAATTCCCTGGGAGGTCTGCTTGCTAGGTGCATGCCCTTGGGAGATCAGTTCGGTTTTATGCTGTTCTGCTATCATGCTGATGTATATGGTTTCCTGATGGAGGTGTGGGGAAAGCAATCATGCTACCACATATTTACATCAGTGTAAAATGCAATTTGGTTGTTTGGTGAGATTTTCTACTCTCATTGCCGAAACTATTCTCTCTTGTATGGAAGTCCAGAACAAAGAGCAAATTTTTCAACTTAAAGCCAATGTACTTAGCAGCAAAACCAGGAAACAAATAAATAGAAATCTGGAATCCTTTCTCTGAAACAGTTGTGGATTTTGGGACAATTGGAGCTGTTACCTCCAATTTAAATTGACAGATTTTTGAGAGCGAAGCTAGAGTGTCCAGAGACAGATTTAAAAAAAAGGAAAACGTAATTTGTGACAGAATGATGAACTGCACTGAATTTTTTAGGCAGATTTCAGGTAACTGTCCCATGATGGTCTGAAACTGGAATGTTATAGGATGCAAATAACCAATTTTGTGCATGTGTAACAACAGCTTATGCGCATGTTATTGTAGACTCCTCAACACCATCTCCATTTTAAAAAATTATTTCACTGACATGGACGTTGCTGACAAGGCCAGTATTTGTTGCCCAGCCCTAATTACCCTGGAACAGAATCGCTTGTTAGGCCATTTCAGAGGGCAGTTAAGAGTCAACCACATTACTGTGGTCTAGATTTTGTATGTAGGTCACACTAAACGGGGATGGCAGATCACCTTCATCAAAGATACTGGTGAATCAAAGATACTGGGTTTTTTTATGACAATCGACAATGGTTTCAGGGTCACCATTACTGAGACTGACTTTATATTCCACATTAGTAATTGAATTTAAATTTTATCAACTGCTGTGGTGGGATTTGAAACTTTGTTCCCCAGAGCATTAGCATGGCCCTCTGGATTATTAATTCAGTGACATTATCCCTATGCCGCGATCTGTTCCTGCTATCAAAACCAAAATGAAACCATAAACCATCCCCATTCCCCTCCCTGCGAGTTCCCTCTAGCCTCTCAAGCAGCAGCCCAGCAATCCCTTTCACATTGGCACAGCCTCAATGGGTCGAATGTCTTCCTTCTGCACTGTAGAGATACTATAGTATTGTTCTTTATCTAAAGTGTGTGGTGTCGAAATAGAAAATACTCTGCCTTCCAGCATTAACCTCCTTTCCCTAGTGATCAAAAAAAATTGAAAAATTCACTGTGAACTTGACATTCATAAACATATAATTCAGATCAAGAGACTGACCAGCATCCATCCCTTTCCTTGATGGTTTCCATACTCCTAATTTATTCCCTGATTGAGGGACAGATCTATTGAATGGTGGGAAGCATTGGATTGATGACTTGAATGGCTTCTTTCTTTCCAAACATTCCTCGGGTTCACTTGGCATTGCAAACCATTATTTTTCCCACCGTGCCCCACCACCCCTCAGTTAGTGTGATGGTTGGGCCTCATCTCAACCATCCACTACCTAAACCATTCAATTAGATTCCTAAACAAACAGTGCATAACATACAATCCACCTGAACAACTGCTGCATTTATTTTACACAACCTACTGCAACTTAATCTAGAAGAGTGTGATATTTCTCTCCCTGTAAAGGCAACCAATTATATGTTTATGAATGTCAAGTTCACAGTGAATTTTTCAATTTTTTTTGATCACTAGGGAAAGGAGGTTAATGCTGGAAGGCAGAGTATTTTCTATTTCGACACCACACACTTTAGATAAAGAACAATACTATAGTATCTCTACAGTGCAGAAGGAAGACATTCAACCCATTGAGGCTGTGCCAAGTCTCCGAAAGAGCAACTTGACTAGGCCCACCCCCCACTTGCCCTATTCATCTAATCCTATGTACTACAATGGCTAATCCGCCTAACCTACACACCTTTAGACTGCGGGAGAAAATCTCACAGACACTGGGAGAGTCTTTGTTCAACACAGAGAAATTTGACTCCACACTCACTAATGTGACATTTTGCCATTTCCCACAACAGTCACCCTGTCAGTGGTTATATGCTGTGAGTTAAATTCCTCTGTGTACTAATCATAGAATTGACCTGCTCTAACATTTAATCAACTGAATACCAATGATTCATACAAATGAATTAAAATTTAATGTCTGCATACAATTTCTATTTATCAAACCTGACTTCCTGTCAGTACACTTCTTTATGTTCACCTTTTCCATTATAAATCACCATTGCCACATGAATAGTGGGAATAGAGTATGTAAACATGTCACGTTGTTGTTAAAGCATCCTGACAGCGGTGGTATCAACGCTTTAAAACCTCCATTTTGAGTTTTCCAACTTTGAGGCTGGATTTTAATCACCCTAACACAGGAATTGGAGCAGGGATCGCGTGGACAACAGAAAGGTCCGTTGAACTCGGTGGGATTTTACGGTTTTGGGTCAAGCGAGACCATAAAATCCTGCCCATAACTTGTTGTGAAGTTGCTGTGGGAGTCCCCTGGTCGCCACGCGCCACTGCCTGGTTGGGTACACCGAGGGAGCAGTTAGAAAAAAAAAGCCTTACGTGGTGGCACAGTGGTTAGCACCGCTGCCTCACAGTGCCAGGAACAGGGTTCAATCCCAGCCTCAGGTCACTGTCCAAGTGGAATTTGCACATTCTCCCCACATTTGCGTGTGTTTCCTCCCACAGTCCAAAGCTGTGCAGGTTAGGTTGATTGGCCATGCTAAATTGACCCTAATGTCACGGGATTAGTAGAATAAATATGTGGGTTTGCGGGAATAGAGCCTGGGTGGGATTGTGGTCAGTGTGAGCTCAATGTGCCAAATGGCATTCTTCTGCACTGTATGAACAACAATGAAACTGCTATTCTCTAATCAATTCTACTTCTCTCTTTTTCCAGCTTTTTTATAAATTTAATTAACTATAATAATATAAATATTTAATTAAGAGAAGACAGAATATAACAAATCAAAATAGGGGTTGCATTACACTTGCTCACCAATTCTAGTATTCCCCACCTCTAACCCATTTACCTCAGCTGAATCACAGAATGTCATGTGCCAAACGCCCATTGTTTTTGAACCTGCTCTCCGAATGAACAACTCACCTAGCAACATTCTCATATTGCCTTTTGAATGGTTGAGCTGAACCTGTCTCCACCTTTCCTTCAGGCAGAATATTCCAGACTCTAACCCCTTACTGTGAAAAAAATTCTCTTCGTATCACTTTTTATTCTTCTCCTTGCAACCTTCATTTCCCTAAGGAAAGCAGTCCTAACTTCTCCAGTTTATCTTAATAGAACAAAAAAAACCAAAGAAAATTACAGCACAGGAATAGGCTCTTCGGCCCTCCAAGCCTGCACCGGCCATGCTGCCCGAACTTAACTACAACCCCCTACCCTTTTAGGGACTATATCCTTCTACTCTCATTCATGTATTTGTCAAGATGCTCCTTAAAAGTCACTACTACATCTGCTTCCACTACCTCTGCTGGCAGCGAGTTCCAGGCACACACCACCTTCTGTGTAAAAAATATGCCAGTTTTCGGGACTCTGCCCCTTCATCAGGTGAGTCAGTGCACAGCTCCGAATGTTACCAAATAAACATGTTGGACTTTAACCTGATGCTGTGAAACTTCTTATTATGTTTACCCAGTTCAACACAGCACCTCCACATCATAAAAAATCTGCCGCATATGTCTCCTTTAAACCTTGCCCCTCGCACCTAAAGCCTGTGCCCCCTAGTAATTGACTCGTCCACCCCAAGTAAATTACCTGGATTATTCTTGCTACCCTCCAATCTCCTGGGACCTCCCCTGTAGCCAGTGACAGTAGAAAGATTTCTTCTAAAGCTCCAACAATTTCCTCTCTTGACTCTCTCAGTATTTTGGGACATATCCTAGCAGACTTGTCCACCTTAATGTTTCTCAAGAACCTCCTTTTTGACCTCAACATGACTCAAACCATCTACACACCCTTTCCTAGACTCATCATCCACAATGTCCTTCTTTTTGGTGAATACTAATGCAAAATATTTATTTAATACCTCGTCCATTTCCTCTGGCTCCATGTATAGATTCCCTTCCTTGTCCTCAGTGGACCAACCCTTTCCCTGACTACCCTCTTTTTCTTTCTCAATGTACAAAGAGCTTTGGGATTTTCCTTAATCCTGCTGGCCAATGCTTTTTTGTGACCCCTTTTAGCCGTCCATTCTCCTAGCTGAAGTTTCTTTCTACTTTACTTGTATTGCACACTTGCTTTGTGTGTTCCCACTCTCCTAACCTTGACAAATGCTTCCTTTTTCTCTTTGACCAGGCTCACAATATCCCTTATTATCCAAGGTTCCCAAAACTTGCTATAATTATCCTTCATCCTTACAGGAATGTGCCAGTTCTAAATCCCTATCAACTTATACTTGAAAGCCTCCACATGCCAGATATTGATTTGCTCTCAAATATCTACCCCCAATCTACATTCTTCAGTTCCTGCCTAATATTGTCATAATGAGCCTTGCCCCAGTTTAGCACCTGAACTTGAGGACTACACTTATCTTTGTCTATCAGTATCTTAAAGCTTACTGAATTATGGTCACTATTCCCGAACTGCTCCCCTACTGAAACGTCAACCATCTGGTGGGCTCATTCCCCAGCACCAAGTCCAGTATGGCTCCTTCCTTATTTGGACCATCTACATACTGCTTCAAGAGGCTGTCCTGGATGCTCCTTACAAAATCTGCCCCATCCACACCCCTAGCACTAAGTGACTATATTCCCTAGTCAATATAGGGGAAGTTAAAATCTCCCAACACAACAACCCAATTACTTTTACATCTTATCAAAACCCGTCTATCTCCTCTATCTCCCACTGGCAGTTGGGCGGCCTAAAGTAAACCCTTTCTATTCCTGAGCTCCACCCGTGCTGCCTTGCTGTCTGAACCCTCCAAGGTGTCCTCCCTCAGCACAGCTGTGATATTCTTCTTAACCAGTCGTGCAACGACCCTACCCCTTTTACATCCCCTTTACCCCACCTGAAACATTGCTATCCTGTAATGTTAAGCTGACAATCCTATCCTTCCCTTAACTATGCCTCTGCAATGGTGACAACATCTTAATTCCTATCACAAATCCAAGCTCTAAGTTCATCAGTCTTAACTTTTATACTTCCCGCATTGAAACAAATGCGCTACAGTCACCAGACCCGATTTGATTAGCAACCTCACTCTGCCTGCTGTTTCTCTGAGTCTTTGTGGTCCTATTCTCTGGTTCCCCTTCAGCTAATTCATCTTTGCTTTGGTTCCCACCTCACTGCCAAACTAGTTTAAATCCTACCATGTGACACTAGCAAACCTCCCAGCCAGAATATTTATGCCCTTACAGTTTTGGTGCAACCTGTTCTTCTTGTACAGATCCCACCTGCCCTGGATGATATCCCAATAGTCCAGATATCTGAAACTCTCCCTCCTACTCCAGCTGTTTAGCCACATGTTAAGCTGCACTGTCCTCCTATTCCTAGCATGTGGCACAGGGAGTAATCATGAGATTACAACTCCAGAGGTCCTGCTTTTTAACTTTCTACCTAACTCTCTAAACTGCTACTGCAGGACTCATCACTTTACCTACCTATGTCATTAATACCGATATGTACCACAACTTCTGGCTGTTCACACTCTCCCTTCAGGATGCTTTCTGCAGAAAAATCCTGGACCCTGGCACCAGGGAGGCAACGTACTATCCTGGAGTCTCTTTCACGTCCACAGAATTGCCTATCTGCACCCCGAACTATTGAGTCCCCTATAACTATTGATGTTGTACTCTTTGTCCCTTCCTGCTTAACAACAGAGCCAGGCATGGTGCCACTGTTTTGGAGGCTGCTGCTGTTATCCCTTGATAGGCCATCTCCCCCAACAGTATCCAAAATGGTATATTTGTTAGAGAGAGGGATGACCACAGGGGACTCCTGCACTGACTGCTTGCTCTTCTAGTGGTCACTCATCTATCTGTCTGCACCCTGGGTGTGACCACATCTCTGAAGCTCCTATCTATGACACTTGTCGCCTCCTTCATGCTCCTAAGTGCATCCAACTGCTGCTCCAACCTATCCATGTGGTCTGTAAGGAGCTCCTGCTGGGTGCACTTCCTGCGATCATTGTCGTCCGAGATGCTGGAAGTGTCATGGATCCCTCATATCTCACAAGTGCAGCACTTAACCCCACTGACCAACATTTCGGGCACCAATTAAATTATTTAAGAAAATTTATGAACTCTTACCTTCACTTTTACCATCTCAAAGTGGCCCTTTTCTTCAGTCAGAGGAAGAGGGAGGGAAACACTAATGTAGTGTTTCAGGCTTATCGCTCCTTGACACCAGATCTTCTGCTTCCCACTTCTTAGTAGGTGTTGCTGGTCCAACTTCTCTGTGAATGCACCAGTGTAGTCCCTCAGCTGCCTCTACCAGATGCTGTAACTCCTGTTTATCACTGGAAGTGGTTTTTTGCTTCCCACTTCTCAGTAAGTGTTGCTGGTCCATCTTCTCCCAGAATGCACCAGAGAAGTCCCTCAGCTGCTCCAGCTATGAGGCCAAACTAGGGACTGACACAAATTTCTGGTCTTGTACTCCATACCCCTATTAATAAAGTGCAGTCTACCACCGGCTTTATAAACTGCTCACTTAACCTGTTCTTCCACCTTCAATGATTTATGTACATATATACTTGAATCTCTCTCCTGTTCTCACCACTTTTGCATGTTATGTCCATGTCCTTTCCACCAAAATGAATCACCTCATGCTTCTTTGCATTGAACTTCAACTGATACCAATCTGCTCACTCCACCAACTTGTCTCTCTCCTTTTAATATTGTACACTATCTTCATCACAGATCACTATTCTTTCAGGCTTTGTATCATCCATAAACTTTGAAATTGTGACTTGTACATTAAGGTCTAAGTCATTATCAGCAAAAACAAGGGTCCCAACACTAATCCTTGGGGAACTCCACTATAAACCTTCCTCTAGCAGATAAAATACCAATTAAACATTACTGTCCTCCGTCATTCAGCCAATTTCATACCCATGTTGCTACTGTCCCATTTATTTAATGCACTCTTTGTTATCTCTTCAGAAACTCCAGCAAATTAGTAAAATATAATTTTCCCTGAAGAAATCAGTGCTCGTTTTCCTTAATTAATACACATTTCTTCATGCGAGTATTCATTTTGTCCCAAATTATAGTTTCCTCATGCTTATGTTAAAGGCTGAATATAACTTTGGCTCCCCAGTATAACCAAGATTGTCAAGTGTTTAGAAATTTTCTTTATCATCAGTTAAAAGTGACCTCAATTTTTTGCCCAGGCTTCAAATCATCCTCTGAGAACTAATCCGGTTTAATGCACAGAAACAATATTAATATTCTTGTCTATCTAGATAAACACCAATTAAAGGTGAAAATGCATGTTTGCTTATGCCTGCATGACAGTCCACAATGCAGTAATCTTCCCATGATTAATATTAATAACATTAACACAGCAGTGTCAATAAATCAGGGGAGAGAAATGACCTGGCATGGAATACAGTGATATTATGAAGAAAAACAATTCCAGTCTAAGCCAGTGATGGGTAATGTGGACTGATGTTTGGGCTGCGTGAGTGGCCCTACTTCATCTCAGTGGGCCTCAAGATTGAAATTAGGCTCATTTACTAAGCATGACCACATGAATAAGATAAATACATTTAATACATATCAAATATTCCACAACAAGTTTTAGAAAATGCTTAGTCATTTAACTATTAATCAAATTATAATCAACTTCAAATGATAAAAACAAAAAGAATGCTTACATTTTGGAAGCAGAGGGAGCATACGACTCTCAGTCAATGCTATGTGTCATCGTCATGAACCTCACTTCACTTTCCCTTCATTTATGCATGTATCACTTCAGTTATAAATGAGGATTGGTTTAGCTCAGTCAGCTGGACAGCTGATGAATGATACAGAGTGATGTCAACAGCCTGAATTCAATTCCTGTACTGGCTGCGATTATTCATGAAGGTCCCAGCTTCTCAAACTCACCTCAAAGGGGAGAGCAGCCTATGGTCATCCAGGACTACCTTTACCAATGGGAAGAAAACTACATGGACAGTTATCAGCCCAATGTGGCAACACTACATGTGGGCAATGGTCAGTAACATTTCTTGTAGGTTGTAGTCAGAACCCAGAATGGCTGCAGGTTGTCCATCTGGGGAATGAATCATGAAGTTTTGCAGATGTTTGGGAGACAGAAGAAAGAGCAATGGAATGGAGCAATGGAAAGTCAGGATGCTCCGATGCTGTCACCATGAGGAAATAACAGACAACCCAGTTCCAAACTACTAAGGGGATCGCAACTCATCCTGAAGGCTTTGGACATATTATGAAATCTCTTGATAATGGGCCTGCAAAGCAAGAAATGTCAGCCATTCTTCGAATGGCAGTAAAGCAGAGAAGTTTTGTGTACACACTCATGAAGGTTTTGATTGAGCAAATAAAGGAAATTAAAAACTATTTCCACTGGCAGAAAATGCAGCATCCAGATGACATGGATTCATGGCTATTTTTAAAAAGAACCAGTGGCAAGTTAACCCAGTTCTTTGCTGTGATCTAGAATGCACTGTCCTGAACAATGATAGAAGCCAATTGAATAATACCTTTCAAAAGGAAAGAGTAAAAATTCTGCAGGACCATGGGGAAAGGGCTGGAATGCAGGAGTAATTGGAAATTTCTTTTAAATAGATAACACAAATGTGATGGACAGAATAGTCTATTTTTGTGTTGTATCATTCAATGCTTCTGTGATCCTTCCTCACTGAAGGATGAACAGGGATTACAGCCATTGGTTCATCAAAGCAGAACCAAAAGTCACAAATACCTCGTTTCACAATGTATTCTCACGGACTGTTTGAGACTTTGAACAGATTTGAAATTCCAGATGTGTGTGTGTGAATAATTGTCGTCGGTTTTCAATAATTCTCAGTGGTTGCTTTGCTGGTTATCCTTCCTTGGCCCGCTCCACTAATTCTCAATTATCTTCACCACTTCCCTTTGTATTACAATTGCAGCAAGCTGTTGCATCAATTTAGGTTAAATAGATTAAGCTACACAATGCAGCCATAGGAGCATAATGTTTACTTGGCAGCTTTCATGAGATCAGCCACTTTTCTTGCCACACCAGAGTTTCCACCAGTTTCTCCAGATACAAAGCCAGCATTGATGGCCTCTCATTCCAGCTTGACACTGAGGTTATTGGCAGGCTCTGCCTCCACACCATGAAGCTCACACAGAAAACAGGTGTACTGGCCGACACTTAAGAGGAGTTTTTATCCAGTTGAGCAGCAGGTGCTTTTATCTCCTCAGTCGCATAGTAATTTTAATGCACTTGTGCTTGAGAGAGCTCACAAAGTAGTGGTTGTTTCACATCTGCTTGCTGAGAACAACATAGAACATAGAACATTACAGCGCAGAACAGGCCCTTCGGCCCTCGATGTTTCGCCGACCAATTAAGAAAAAGCAATGACCCTCTAACCTAAACCATTCCCTTTTCATCCATAAACTTATCTACTAACCTCTTAAACGCCACCAAACTTGGCGCATCTACAACTGCAACAGGCAGGGCATTCCATACCCTTACCACCCTCTGGGTAAAGAACCTACCTCTGACATCCGTACTATAACTACCACCCCTTAATTTAAAGCTATGTCCCCTTGTGCTAGCTTTCTCCATCCAAGGAAAAAGGCTATCACTGTCCACCCTATCTAAACCTCTAATCACCTTATATGTTTCAATAAGGTCTCCTCTTAGCCGCCTTCTTTCTAACAAAAACAACCTCAAATCCCTCAGCCTCTCCTCATAAGACCTGCCCTCCATACCTCCTCTGTACTCTGTCCAAAGCCTCCACATCTTTTTTATAATGTGGGGACCAGAACTGTACGCAATACTCCAAGTGAGGCCGCACCAGAGTTTTGTACAGTTGCAACATGACGTTTTCGGCTCCGAAATTCAATCCCCCTACCAATAAAAACCAAGACTCCATATGCCTTATTAATAACCTTATCGACTTGATTGCCAACTTTCAGGGATCTATGCATATATACAGCAAGATCCCTCTGTTCATCAACACTATTAAGAGTCCTATCATTAGCCCTATACTCTACACATTTGTTATTCCTGCCAAAGTGAATTACCTCACACTTTTCCACATTGAACTCCATTTGCCACCTCTCGGCCCAGCTCTGCAACTTGTCCAAGAACATTGTCTCCTGATTCAGCTTGCCACTTCAGTTGTTGGTACGGCTGCCTCACAGGACAAGGGACAGGGGTTCAATTCCAGCAATAGGTGGCTGGCTGTGTTGAGTTTGCATATTCTCCCTGTATCTGCATGGGTTTCCTTCAGGAACTCCAGTTTCCACTCACAGTCCAAAGGTTTATAAGTTAGGTGGATTGGCTACAGGAAATGTGCAGGACAATAAGAAGTGGATATAGGAGATAGCATGCGTGGGATACCATTTTGGAGAATCGATGTAGACTCGATGGGCTGGATGGCCCCTTCCTGCACTGTATGTATTCTATACAAATCAGAGGCACTTTTTTCCTCTTGTAGGTGCATTCCAAGGGAGTTCTCACTGAGACTGGACAAACTAATCCAATGAACAGAAAAAGCCCATCCAATCTAATCTCTTGCTCCCGAATCACAGAATTGCAGTGGTGCAGAAGGTGGCAGGTCCACTGTTCCCTAAAAGTGGCAATACATGTGATGAAGAAGGCATATAGAACATAGAACATCACAGCGCAGAACAGGGCCTTCGGCCTTCGATGTTGCGCCGACCAATTAGGAAAAAGCAATGACCCTCTAACCTAAACTATTCCCTTTTTGTCCATAAACTTATCTACTAACCTCTTAAACACCACCTAACTTGGCGCATCTACAACTGACACAGGCAGGGCATTCCATACCCTTACCACCCTCTGGGTAAAGAACCTACCTCTGACATCCATCCTATAACTACCACCCCTTAATTTAAAGCTATGTCCCCTCGTGCTAGCTTTCTCCATCCTAGGAAAAAGGCTATCACTGTCCACCCTATCTAAACCTCTAATCATCTTATAAGGCATGCTTGCCTTCTTCAGCCAGGACAATGAGTACAAGAATTGGAAAATTATATTGCAGCGATATAAAACTTTGATTCGGCCACATTTGGAGTATTGCACACAGTACTGGTCACCACGCTACCAGAAGGACATGGAAGCTTTGGAGAGTGTGTAAAGAATGGGTGGCATGGTGGCACAATGGTTAGCACAGCTGTCTCACAGCACCATGGATCTAAGTTCAACTCCCGGCTTAGGTCACTGTCTGTGTAGAGACTGTATTTTCTCCATGTGTCTGCGTGGTTTTTCTCCGGATGTTCCGGTTTATTCCTCAATTCAAAGATGTGTTGGTTAGGTGCATCGGCCATGCTAAATTCTCCCTCAGTGTACCTGAACAAGTGCCAGAGTTTAATGAGTAGGGTTCATTACAGTGTTAATGTCACTACTTGCCACTAATAAACTTTTACTTTTAACTTTAACTTTAAAGAAGGTTCACCAAAATGTAGCCTGGTCTCAAGGGTATTGGCTATGAGCGGTAGTTGAATGAACTAGGATTATTTTCACTGGAAAGGCAGAAGCTAATGGGTGACCTGATAGAGGTCTACAAAATTATGAGAGACATAAACAGGATGAATAGTCAGAGGTTTTTTTCAAAGGGTGGATGGTGGAAAGGGGAAAGTTTAAGGGAGATGTGCAGCAGAAGTTTTTCACGCAGTGAATGGTGGGTATCTGAAACACGCAGCCAAAGGAGAATCTGGCATATTAACAACATTTAAGAGGCATCTGGATGGGCACATGAATATGGAGGGAATACAGGGATATGCACCGACTAAGAACAGAAAGTTTTCTCTTCAGTTTAGTTAGAGTATCATGATTGGCACAAGCTTGATGTGCCTAAAGACCTGTTCCTGTGCTGTACTTTGCTCTTCATGACTATGTAGCCCATCATGTTCACACTGGCTCTCCAAGTGAGCATCATGACTTAGTGTCATCCCCTTGTCTTTTTCCCATACTTTTGCGCATTATTTCTATTCAAGTAATCATTAAATGCCCTCTTGAATGCTTTGAATGAACTTGATTAATCCAAAGGTGAATGGCTATTGTCTAAGTAATTGCTTCAGCCAATTCCCTCTGAAAGTCACACTTTTGGATAAGAACATGCATGATCTTCGCGTCTAGAGTGACAAATTCGGCACCAGATATCTAATATAGTGCGACATGTACCATTTGTAAATCAGTCACTGTATCTCATTATTTCTTTGATTTTTATCAAGGTGTTGCATTCCAGGATTTTTGACTACTTTTCCATTGAAAAGATTTTTAAAAAGCAAGTGACCTTCAATGTTGAATTTTTGACACAGAATGGCCATTAGTACTGCTCTTTACCGAATGCTTTCTCAGCACTACAGGTACCATTTGGAGTGTAAAATAGTAGCCATACCACGCACACAAACATCCAGTGCGCAAAATCAAATTCACTCTTTTCTTGTACATTCACTTAATGTTAGTCTTCTATATACAGGACTGGCTGAATGCTGTTAAATTTCAGTGGAGGAGATTGCAAACAATCTTTCATGCAGACCTCAAGCACTCAAAAGGACGAGCTTTGAATTACATCATCTCTAATTTCTCTGCACTGAACTTCATCTGCCATCAGTCATCCATTCCACTTGTCTGTATTTTTTGAAGATCTATACAATCTTTTTCACCATCCACAAAGGTTTGAAGTTTTGTAAGATCTGCCAATTTTGAAATTGCCCCTTGTACACCAAGGTCGACATTATTAATATCTATCAGGAAAAGAAAGGATCCCAATAACAACCCCTGGGCAACTGCACTATAGACCTTCCTCCAGCCTAAGAAACTCCCATTACTCATTCCTCTTTTGTTCCTTGGTTCCTGTCACTCAGCCAATTTGATATCCATATTGCTACTATTCCTTTTACACCATAATCTAGAACTTTTCTCACAAATTTCTTGTCCAGTACTGAATGTCGTTTTAAAATCCATGCACATTACATCAATAGCATTACCCCTTTCAATGGTCTTTGTTACCTCTTCCAAAAATTCCAGCAAGTTAGTTAATCATGATTTTCCCCAAAGATACCCAAACTGATTCACTTTAAATAATCTACATTTGTCCATGTGATTATGACTTCTGTTCAGAATTATATTTTCTTTTAGAAAATTCTGCATCATCTAACTGGTCAGTTGCTGGGTTTACCTTTACAGCTTTTCCTGAACAATAGCATAATGTTTACAATCTCCAGTCATTTGGCACTTGCTCTCACCCTAAGGAAGACTGAAAAATTATGGCCAGCACTTTTGAAATTCCACTCCCACTTTTCTCATCCAGTCCCAGTGCTTTGTCAACTTTAAGTACAGACAAGCTATCCAATACCATTTATAATGAAGAGGCAGTGCAAGTGGGATACATACAAGGTGCTCTGGCAGAAGAGGATTACTCTCCTCCATTGGGAGGGAGGTTTCTTTTATGTGTGGTGGGGAAAGAGGAGAGAGCCCCAATGCCTGTAAGGTGCAGGAGAGAGAGGAATGTCTATTAACATGGCGATGAGGGGGCATTGCTCTGTTGCTTCGTGGGATGTGTGGGGGTGGGGGGTAGGAGTGTGATTCTTCAATTTATCCTTGAGATTGGAAAGCTGTAATGACTTCAATCAGACCATTAATGTTGGTCTATTGAAATCTGAACTCTCTGATGAAAGATTCAATTGATGAGCCAATTAGGGAGTCTTTTCCTTGTAATTAACTGGGAGTTTCAGTTCCTCTGGCACTCCTGAAGGTAGACTGACTGATGACCGATAGCACTTTGTGTATTGCTGTTGAAATTGTAAATAGATGATTTTGATGAAGGGATTTCTGCTTCCAAAGACTTATTACACTCGCCCTTTAACAATAGTGCCCCGATCTGGTAATCCCAGCCATGCTGATGTGTTTAAGCCCCACCCCTCCAACTTGCTGTGTGATCCTCACCAGCATTTTGAAATTGCAGAGTGCTGTTTAACAGGTGATTAAAAGTGTTTGTGAAGCCAGCGAGTTTCACACAATTTTTCTTCCCTGATACAACATACCTGTGTAATTTTGGGAAAATTGCATCCCTGTATCCAGGAATATTTAACACCCAGTCCTGCCCTTCCTTTAGCCAGGTCTCGGTTATTGCCATAACATCATATTCCCACAATGCAATTGTGCAAGCTTGTAACCCCCCAGTCTTATATCACACACTCCATACATTCACATGCATAAAATGTGACACCATGGCTGAGATTCTTCCAAAGCAAAATTAAGTTCTCAACAGATGAGAAAATGCGACTAATTCCCACCATTTTTTTCCAGATAGTGTGACATGAAGCCAAGATCCCTGTTAAGACTGTCCTCATGTGTGTGAAACTTGGCTATCAGTCTCTGCTCAGCAGCTCTGTGCTGTCATGTGTCGTGAAAGCCCCCTTGAAGAACGTTTACCCGAAGGTCGGAGGCCGAGCTGGGCCGAGAGGTGGCAAATGGAGTTTAATGTGGAAAAGTGTGAGGTAATGCACTATGGCAGGAATAATAAATGTGTAGAGTATAGGGCTAATGGTAGGATTCTTAGTAGTCTTGATGAACAGAGGGATCTTGGTGTGTATGTGCATAGATCCCTGAAAGTAGGCAGTCAGGTCGAGAAGGTTGTTAGGAAGGCATATGGAGTCTTGGCTTTTATTGGTAGAGGGATTGAATTTCGGAGCCGCAACGTCATGTTGCAACTGTACAAAACTCTAGTGCGGCCGCACTTGGAGTATTGTGTGCAGTTCTGGTCCCCACATTATAAGAAAGATGTGGAGGCACTGGAGAGGGTACAGAGGAGGTTTACCAGGATGTTGCCTGGTATGGAGGGCAGGTCTTATGAGGAGAGGCTGAGGGATTTGAGGTTGTTTTCGTTAGAAAGGAGGAGGCTAAGAGGGGACCTTATCGAAACATATAAGATGATTAGAGGTTTAGATAGGGTGGACAGTGATAGCCTTTTTCCTAGGATGGAAAAAGCTAGCACGAGGGGACACAGCTTTAAATTAAGGGGTGATAGTTATAGGACGGATATCAGAGGCAGGTTCTTTACCCAAAGGGTGGTTCGGGAGTGGAATGCCCTGCCTGCAGCGGTTGTAGATGCGCCAAGTTTGGTGGCGTTTAAGAGGTTAGTTGATAAGTATATGGAAGAGAAGGGAATGGTTTAGTTTGGAGGGGCATTGCTTTTTATATTGGTCGGCGCAACATCGAAGGCCGAAGGGCCTGTTCTGTGCTGTAATGTTCTATGTTCTATGAATGCCCGTGACTGCTGAAGTGTTCGCCCACAGGAAGGGAACTGTTTTACCTAGTGATTGTCGAGCAATGTTCATTCATCCGTTGTCGTAGTGTCTGCATGGTCTCCCCAATGTACCATGCTTCGGGACATCCTTTCTTGCAATGTATTAGGTAGATAACATTGGCCGAGTTGCAAGAGTATATACCATGTACCTGGTGAATGGTATTCTCACGTTTGATGATGGCATCCATGTCTATGATCCGGCATGTCTTGCAGAGGTTCCTGTGGCAGGGTTGTGTGGTATTATGGTCACTGTTCTCCTGAAGGTTGGGTAGTTTGCTGCCAACAATGGTCTGTTTGAGGTTGCGCGGTTGTCTGAAGGCAAGAAGTGGGGGTGTGGGGATGGCTGTAGCGAGATGTTCATCATCATCAATAATATGTTGAAGACTCCGAAGAAGATGTTGTAGCTTCTCCGCTCCGGGGAAGTACTGGGCAACAAAGGGTACTCTATCCACCGTATCCCGTGTTCGTCTTCTGAGGAGGTCAGTATGGTTTATCGCTGTGGCACGTCAGAACTGTCGATCGATGAGTCGAGTGCCATATCCTGTTCTCATGAGGCATCAATCAGCGTCTGGTGGTGTCTGTCACGATCCTCCTCATCTGAGCAAATTCTGTGTATACGGAGGGCTTGTCTCTTTAACCTGTGCTCAGTGCTCCTTCCACTCACATTCTTAGCCAATTTAAGACTTGAATAGCAGGTTAGGTATAAAGATTCTAATCTGTAAACTGTCTGTGCTGGTATGTGTGCTATTGGAGACCAGAACACCTCATTCGCCTGACAAAGGCCATAGAGCCAAAAGCTTACAAGTTTACTATCAAATAAATCGGTTGGATTTAAAACCGTTGTTGTCAGACTTCTTACTGTGCTTACCAGCAGGGTCAGGCCCCTATACTGGACAGCAGTTGTAAACTCTGCTGGTGAAAACCACTCCCGGCAGGAGTGTTGGGAGGCCAGCGGGCCCAGAGAATACCATCTGAGGCTTGCTAAACATATGGAAATGTCAATATGATAATTAGCTCCACTTCGATTTCCAGCATGGAGCTAATTGCACTTAAAAAAAGTGCAAAGTGTATGGGAGACAAGCAAATGCCTGCCGTTAGTGTCTCCCAGCCCGCTGCACTGCTCGAGCCAGGAGAATTCAAACCTATTACTTTCACAGTTGATTTCACAATTGTGGTCATTGGTTCGGTCGTCATTCCCATATTAGAAAGTATGAGCT
>JAGIQG010000016.1:25461319-25554763 GCA_024679065.1 Sphyrna mokarran | reverse complement strand
ACAGAGGAATTCATCAGGCGAATGAGGCTGCGTGAGTTCTTCCACAAACCACAAGAGGCCAATAGTGGACTCAATGAGACAGCTAATGAACCAGAACAGCCGACAGAGGGATCCGCAGTGCAGCAACCGAAGAGGAATGAATCCAATTGGACTCCTCCGGAGGGCCGCTGCCCCTGACTGGATATGTATGCCCAAGCCATCAGGAGGTGTGTGAACACCAGATTCATCAACCGCACTTACAAGACAGTCCCGAACATCACCCAAGCACAAAGCAAGGCCATCCGTGCTCTCAAGACCAACCGCAACATTGTCATCAAACCAGCAGACAAAGGAGGCGCCACCGTCATACTGAACAAAACGGACTACTGTGAAGAAGTGTACCGACAACTAAACAATGAGAAACACTACAGACAGTTACCAGCAGATCCGACCAAAGAACCCACTCGTCAACTCAACACTCTGATCAAAACCTTTGATCCGGACCTTCAGAACACCCTCCGGGCTCTCATTCCACGTACTCCCCGCATTGGAGATCTCTACTGCCTCCCAAAGATACACAAGGCAAACATACCCGGCCGTCCCATCGTATCGGGCAATGGGACCCTGTGTGAGAACCTCTCCGGCTATATCGAGGGCATCCTGAAACCCATCGTACAAAGAACCCCCAGCTTTTGTCTTGACACTACGGACTTCCTACAGAAACTCAGCACACATGGAGCAGTTGAACCAGGGACACTCCTTGTCACAATGGATGTCTCGGCGCTCTACACCAACATCCCCCACGACGATGGTATTGCTGCAACTGCCTCAGTACTCAATGCCAACAACTGCCAGTTTCCAGATGCAATTTTACAACTCATCCGCTTCATCTTGGACCACAATGTCTTCACCTTCAACAATCAGCTTTTCATCCAGACACACGGAACAGCCATGGGGACCAAATTCGCACCTCAGTATGCCAACATCTTCATGCACAGGTTCGAACAAGACTTCTTCACCACACGAGATCTTCAACCAAGGTTATATACTAGATACATTGATGACATCTTTTTCCTTTGGACTCATGGTGAACAATCATTGAAACAACTGTATGATGATATCAACAAGTTCCATCCCACCATCAGACTCACCATGGACTATTCTCCAGAATCAGTTGCATTCTTGGACACACGCATCTCCATCAAGGACGGTCACCTCAGCACCTCACTGTACCGCAAACCGACAGACAACCTCACAATGCTCCACTTCTCCAGCTTCCACCCTAGACACGTTAAAGAAGCCATTCCCTATGGACAAGCCCTCCGTATACACAGAATTTGCTCAGATGAGGAGGATCGTGACAGACACCTCCAGACACTGAAGGATGCCCTCGTGAGAACAGGATATGGCGCTCGACTCATCGATCGACAGTTCCAACGTGCCACAACGATAAACCGCACTGATCTCCTCAGAAGACGAACACGGGACACGGTGGACAGAGTACCCTTTGTTGTCCAGTACTTCCCCGGAGCGGAGAAGCTACGACATCTTCTCCGGAGTCTTCAACATATCATTGATGACGATGAACATCTCGCTAGGGCCATCCCCACCCCCCCACTTCTTGCTTTCAGACAACCGCACAACCTCAAACAGATCATTGTTCGCAGCAAACTACCCAACCTTCAGGAGAACAGTGACCACAATACCACACAACCCTGCCACAGCAACCTCTGCAAGACATGCGGATCATAGACATGGACGACATCATCAAACGTGAGGATACCATTCACCAGATGCACGGTACATACTCTTGCAACTCGGCCAACGTTGTCTACCTAATACGTTGCAAGAAAGGATGTCCCGAAGCATGGTATATTGGGGAGACCATGCAAACACTACGACAGCGGATGAATGAGCATCGCTCAACAATCACCAGGCAAAACAGTTCCCTTCCTGTGGGTGAACACTTCAGCAGTCATGGGCATTCGGCCTCCGACCTGCGGGTAAATGTTCTTCAAGGGGGCTTTCGTGATACACGACAGCGCAGAGTCGCTGAACAGAGACTGATAGCCAAGCTCCGCACACATGAGGACGGTCTTAACAGGGATCTTGGCTTCATGACACACTATCTGTAACCCCCGTAACTTGCCTGGGTTAGCAAAAAACCTCACTTACTGTGCTGTCTGGAGAAAATACACAACTCTCTAACAATGCTCAGGACCCCTTCACACACATTGTTAGCCACTTTAACACTTGAATAGCAGGTTAGATGTAAGGATTCGCATTCTAATCAGCAATCTCTGACTGTCTGTGCTGATGTGTGCTATTGCAGACCAGAACACTGCACTTGCCTGATGAAGACACGGGAGTGTTGAAAGCTCGCTATTTTACTATCAAATAAATCGGTTGGATTAATAATTGGTGTTGCTAAATTCTTACTGAGTTCTTACCACTCCAATCCAACGCCGGCATCTTTACATCATGATCACCAAAAAGGCCAGAAAGCCTCATCATCTGTTTTATTACAGCATAGCTTTAGTCTGTGTGAAATTCATTTGCTTTTAAACCAGACAGCAACGATTGAAATCAGAAGTTGAAGCTCCCTTTGACTCGACATTATTATGATTTTGTGTATCTGACTCCCCAGCGATCTGGTCAGTTTGTGAGCCTGATTCACTGGCAGCCCACATTCTTCGCATCTACAATTTAAATCATCTGAGCTCCCATTCCCGGTCTGAAAACATACTCAAACGGAACAGGAGTTAAGCACAAAGGTAAACATAACAGATTAGGCATCTTCAGTTTTCCATTAATATATATTACTGGTAAATTGGATGCATCACAACTTTGACACTGATCTCTGTGTTTAATTTTTCAATATATGCTCCCTTCAGTGCAACGCTTTGAGGATACCACAACCTCAATGATTTTTTGAATTACATTTCTTATATATTTGGCTTTTCATCCATATTGACACCAGTTTTGAGTTTTATTTGTGCAGTTTCTGATAATAGGATTCATTTTCATTGTTGGTGTGGGGTGATGGTGGAGATAGGTAGGCTGGGGATTGAAATCAATTCTCAAGTTGAATTAAGAGAGAAAATGCTGGAAAATCTTAGCAGGTCTGGTAGCATCTGTTAAGGAGAGAAAAGAGCTGACATTTCAAGTCCAGCTGACCCTTTGCTAAAGCTTTGAGAATGCAAGAAGAATGCAGAAAAAAAAAGATGAATGACTTAAGCTGATCATGATGTTGAACTGGGATAAACACAATAAGAAGTCTCACAACACCAGGTTAAAGTCCAGGTTTATTTGATGGCAAAAATCACTGGTTTTTGGAGCTCTTGCTGCCCCTTGACTCACCTGATGAAGGAGCAGCAAGTGCCCTGTAAGCTAGTGACTTTTACTATCAAATAAACCTGTTGGACTTTAACCTGATATTGTGAGAATTCTCATTACTCTGATCAGCCAGGTAAGTGCTCCTGGTCTCCTCCTTGCACTCTACCCTTACATCAACTCCTGGAATATCAATTAAATCCTAGGTGACACTACCTTGCAACATCTGACCTCCCATCTGTATCTGCAAAGCCCCCCTGGCACTTCTCATCAAAACCCTTACCTGCTTATACGCAGTACCCACACATGCCAGGTGTCATGGACCTCTGACCTGCCAGGTATCTAGCTCACACTATCCCTATTTTGCAGGATAAACTGTGAGCGAGGGAAGATGCGCAGTGGGATGAGAATACTGACTCTGTATGAGCTGAAACCAATGGAACTCACAGGAGAGGAACAGGAGTGAGTCTGTGCTGACAGCGAGGTGGGCCGTGAGAGAAAAGTGTGAAGCCACTGCACAGGTACCCAGATGATTATTCCCGAATGAGTTTGGTATATCCAACCCTTGACCATGCCTTGCACTAAAAGGGTGTCCCTTGCCTTGCAGGAACATCAATTAATCAACCTGGCTCATCAATCAGCAGTGTCCCATTAACAACCCTCGGCATCACCTTGAAGGAGGTCTCTGAAGATGACATGGATGAAATGTCACTACACTATCCACTCTCACAGAGATACTCTCAGTGGGCAAACTCAGCAAGCAGGCTTCTGGATTACTATCTGGTGGGCATCACATTGTTTCTGATGCACATCAAATGAGACAGGGACACCCCAGGGAATGGACAACCGGAGGTTCGCTGAATTCTAAGACTCAGCTATGCTCCAGCCATGCCTCTGGATACCTCTCAGCTGCTGAAAATGCAAAGGCAGAGCCAGCAATTTCAGGAGGGTTTGTCAGCGACACTCCAGCAACTGAAAGGCCAAATGGAGAAGTCCCAAAGTCCCATGGCACAGGAGATGTAGCCAACAATGCAAGGTACTCTGCCAACATTGCAAGGGTGGCTTCTAGTGAAAAGGCTGGGGTCAGGGGTCAGGTCCATTACAGGAGAACTTTGAAGCATTGCTCAGTCCTGAGGACCAGGTTTGAGGAGCATGGTGCAAACACTGGTGTGCCTCCAAGATTAGCAATGCCAGCTGATGATCATGTTTCTGTAGCTCACTCCAGTTGCCTGTCTATGCCATGGAGTGACCCTAGGGTTCACAAGCACCTGGAAGGATGAGGATCCAGAAGTGCACATCCCAGAGCCTTCCATGCAAGAGACCCTGGGTTTAACCAGCCAATTCCCCTTGCCTGAGACAGATGCAACTCAGTGGATAGAGCAGGGTGATGCCGCAACACAAGCACCATTGAAAGTAGGCCAGGGGTCTCCAGGTCCTGGCTCTCCAAGGACACCTGTCAAGGGCATCTCAAGTAACAAGGCATAAAAGGCAGTAGGCTACCTCTACTTTGATGTGCCTCATAGGAATATAACTGGTCATAATGGGAGAGTTCACAAGTGTGGCATCTAACCAATCCATCTGTGGGCAAATGTCTGTGAGATGCCACATAGGTCACCCACTGAGCCCTGGAATGACCTCATCATGTAAACACTGAAGCCCACTGTGAACTTCATGGCCACAGTGAGCAGGTGCCCTCTGCCACTGCATAGCAGCAAGTCCGCAAACATGTACACAGATACCTTATAGTCTCCTTGGTGAGGATAAATCTTCTACAACACATGTTGTATGACATCTATATTGACACCAGTTTTGAGTTTTATTTGTGCAGTTCCTGATAATAGGATTCATTTTCATTGTTGGATGTGGAGTGGTGGTGGAGGTAGGTAGGCTGGGGATTGAAATCAATTCTCAAAATGAATTAAGAGAGAAAATGCTGGAAAACCTCAGCAGGTCTGATAGCATCTGTTAAGGAGAGAAAAGAACTGGCATTTCAAGTCCAAGTGATCCTTTGCTAAAGCTTTGAGAATGCAAGAAGAATGCAGAAAAAAAAGATGAATGATCTACACTGATCATGATGCAGAGATGCCAGCATTGGACTGGGATTAGACACAATAAGTCTCACAACACCAAGTTAAAGTTACATCGTGTACACATTCAGTTTTCTTCGGCACCTTTGTGACCTCTGTACAGCTGGTGTGACCTCTAGCCCTTGAGCCTGCCCTGCGACCCCTGGTCTCATGCCACTGGATCTTTCTTGGGTGGTGCTGCACATTGTTGCTGGAGACTGTGCTCCACTAGTGCTCTGAAAAGTAGAATAGCCAGCTCCAGTGGCTCCATACCAATGGCAATCAGATTCCTGCAAGGGGTGTGTGTGTGTGTGTGAGAGAGAGAGAGAGACAGGTTGGTTTCACAGCGGGGTAACATTAGGACCTCCACTGATCCATTGGCCTCCCAGTCCTGGAAGTAGCCAGTCCCAATACTTATCCAGTGGCTACTGCTCACTCACAGCTCAGGAGCCCTCTCATCTCCAGTGCAGGACTGGCCTTTTCTTACACCTTTGCCTAGTCAGAGCCACCATTTGGGGACCCCTCTCTTTCTCCTCTCATTATAATCTATAACACACAGAGTTTTGACAGGAGGGTCTAACACTCACATTGCTAACTGCCAGGATCAACTGGAAATGATGTTCACCTTAGGGGGCTAATGGATCCTCACTAGTAGGTGTTGTCTGGCACATAAGCAAATCTAATGCCTCATGATCCCATTTAATCCTAAACCCAAAGTATTTACCCCATTCCTTGACAGTAGGGAGCTGACATTGCTCAAGGTTAACTCTTGACAGCCAACTAATGTGATGAGCATGAGTCTCTGGAATGTTAGATTGCTTTCTGCTTCAGGAAGAGACAAAGCTAATAGGCACTCTTCTTACTGCATAGGCTGCATCATTCTGCGATTTCATTGTTGTTACACCTCTACATTTAAACTCTTGGAAGCTACTTCAGAGATTTTGTCACACCCTTATCCACTCCCACCCCTTCCCCTAGACTGAGAAACTGTAGCCTTCTCCGTCGGAACACCATCCACCTACTCCATTAGCCCTGGCTCCCTGGTTCTCATGATTTGGGGATGCCAATGTTGGACTGGGGCAAGCATAGTGAGAAGTCTCACAACACCATGTTAAAATCCAGCAGGTTTATTTGGTAGCAGAAGCTTTCGGGGTGTCGCTTCTTAGATCCAATCTTGTAACCAGCAGCCGCCGTCTACCCCAGGCCTCAGGCAGCGGACTGACACAGTCCTATGAAAACTTTTAAACAGGCAGCACACTTCAGGACTATTCTCATACCAGCTACGTCCCACCCATCCCAGAAACCCAGCAGACTCTGTCCCCTTCGGCTCCTGAGTGCTCAGTGGAGAGTGTTACTCACCTCTTTCCTTCCTCCCAGAAGCGTCTAGTTCCCATTTTTAAAAAGCAATAGTAATTTGCACAGTCTTGATATCCAACCCATCTGGTGGGTGAGAATATTCAGTGAGGATGTGATGTTAGCCATGCTAAGTAAGCGTACATAATGGATTCAAATTCATGCAAATCAGATTTGCACCCTTCCTAGATGTGAACCTAATCACATCATCGGAGAGGGCCCAGGGAGATGATGTTCCCAAACCTCACCAACACAAGTTCTGTTTTTGACCCCTCGTGAGATTTAGCAGGCATTACAGGATTTCAACCCACAGCTCACAGGCCCACCAAATGTCACCTATAGACTTTGTAGAATGTGAGAGATGAGAAACACTATCATACCAAATTATATATTTATATGTGGTCTACTTCAGAAAGCCAAGGGGTAGAGGATATAATGTGAGTCATTCTTTGTGTGTTATTTTATTTATTGTATGCTAGTTATATATGGTTACAATATCTCTTAACCCAACAATCACAGGTTCACTTTGTATCTATTTATAATGACTCCAGTGAATCCCCAGCTACCTGAATACATTAAAGTCCCACCATTTGCAGGGGTTACATAGAACATAGAACATAGAACATTACAGCGCAGTACAGGCCCTTCGGCCCTCAATGTTGCGCCGGCCAGTGGACCCTCTAACCTAAACTATTCCAATATCATCCATATGCCTATCCACCAAACATTTGAATGCCCCCAAAATAGGCGAGTCCACAACTGCTGCAGGCAGTTGTGGACTCGCCTACAACTGCGAGTTGTACAATTGCCCGCAAATCCTTGCAAATGACAGAATTGCAAACAGTAAGCATATTTTGCAATGGGAGTCAATTAGACAGGTTCCAGCCATCCTCAAATTTTACACTGGGGAAAGATCAAAGCATTCAAATTACAGCCAGGATTATCCCAAACCACCCATGCCAGAATCTTCTAGCCCTGCTGAAAATCAAGAGATCTTCGTCTGGCACTACTTTCTGCGGTGGTGAATTCCACACATTCACCACTCTCTGGGTGAAGGAATTTCTCCTCACCTCAGTTCTAAAAGGTTTATCCCTTATCCTCAAACAATGACATTGAGTTCTATACTCTCCCATCATCGGGAACATTCTTTCTTAATCTACCCTGTCCAACTCTGCTACAATTTTATCAGTTTCTATGAGATCCCCTCTCACTTTTCTAAATGGAAATGAATACAATCACATTATGAACACTCCTTCTGTGACCAAGTCCTGACATTGGACTTGAACTTGGAGCTTCTAGACCAGAAATAGAGATGCCACCACTATGCCACAAGACTTCTTAACCTTAGAACAATAGAATCCCTAAAGTGCAGGAGGCCATTCAGCCTATTGAGTCTGCACTGATTCTCTGACAGAGTATTTTACCCAGTTCCTCTCCCCTACCTATCTCTTAACTATACACATGTACCATGGCTAATCCACCTAACCTGCATTTTTTGGATTAATAAAACTGAAATAAGAACAATGTAAAATTTGTCACCATTGCAGTATTTTACTTGAGGTTGGAGATGGGACTGTGATGAGGAATTAAATTGTAGCAACAAGGAATGCATACATGCATACAACACAGGACACAGGCGCAGTACACATATTTTACTAAACAGAATACATCCTGGACACCTCTTGTTTTTAAATTTTCTTCAGTTAGTTTTTCTTTCTGCATTTTTTGATGATAGATTCTACCTTTTTTACTTTGAAAACCTCAGCCATGCATTTTGGGCTTGCAGTAGCTGAACTGTTATACAAAAAATATTTGTGTGGGTAATCAAATTCATGAATGGTAGGACTTTATCTGTATAATTACACCCAATATGCAGTCAGCAATATGGACCACTCAGAATGCTGGGGAATGAGATGTCTGAACCTTCCAGTGTGTCCTGTGAAGTTAAACTTTAAGCTTTTGCTTGGGATGTAAGTTCTTCCCTGCCAAATTAGAAGAAAATGACCAAAATAACATAGAACATAGAAAACTACAGCACAAGCAGGCCCTTTGGCCCACAAGTTGTGCTGATCATATCCCTACCTACTAGGCCTATCTATAACCCTCAATCCCATTAAATCCCATGTACTCATCCGGAAGTCTCTTAAAAGACCCCAACGAGTTCATCTCCACCACCACTGACAGCAGCCAATTCCAATCACCCACCACCCTTTGAGTGAAAAACTTGCCCCTGACTTCTCTCTGTACCTACTCCCCAGCAACTTAAATCTGTGTTCTCTCATAGTGACCATTTCAGCCCTGGGGAATAGCCTTTGAGAATCCACCCGATCTATACCTCTCATCATCTTATAAATCTCTATCAGGTCACCTCTCATCTTTCACCTCTCCAGGGAGAAAAGACTTAGCTCCCTCAACCTATCCTCATAAGGCATGTCACCCAATCCAGGCAACATCCTTGTAAATCTCCTCTGCACCCTTTCAATAGCTTCCACATCCTTCTTGTAATGCAGCGACCAGAACTGCACACGTACTCCAAGTGGGGTCTGACTAGGGTTTTACAAAGCTGCAGCATTAGCTGCACCAGTAACGTCATGTCATTGGTGAAAACACTCCAACCAAAATCTCCCTGAAATTGAAAAGATCTTTGCAATAATGGTCTTTGTAAGGCATCCATGTTTTAATGAATAAATTTCTTTTCTTCTAAAGAAATTGAAACAGTTTGGCCTAAGGACCTTATAGAAAAGTATTTTACTGAGCCCGCAGCCTCTGTTCATGCATTCTACAGACTGAACTGGAACTATTGGATAAATTAAACACTGTCTTCACTGTGGGTTAGACTCAGTGAGAGTTGTTTTACTAATCCCTGGGAAAGCATCAAGAAGCATTTCTTTTAACCGTATCCCCTTTAGCAAGTTCCATTCAAACCAGAAACAATTGCTGCATATTCCGACTGGAAAATGTTGTGGATAATACAAGCGCGAGGAGAATTACTTGTTATTTAGCTTGTTATTCCACGTTGAAATAAGATTACTTTTAATGCGGGAATTTCCCTCTGGATTCTACAGAACTGTATGTCAAGATCATTCAAAATTATACAGTGACAACTACATATCTAATGTACCGCAGTCTTCACAGAAAACCTCCCTATAGCACTTGGCAGTTTTAATAAAGTCTGTAGATTTAGACCTGTAATGAGCACAAACACTGCAGCATATGATTGGTACCTTCTTTTAGTGGGTCAGTACAAAACACATCAAGAGCTGTAAATAAATGATTTTAATAAAATTCTGAGGGTATTTTTCTGGCTGCGTTGGGTAACTGATGTGAATGTTATGTACAATTTAGTTTTTAATAAATCTGAATTACAGTTTATGAAGGCCGACAAATATAAACCATCTGTTTAAAATCAGTGCGATGCAGTATAACATTTCCACACTCGGGCTGAGAACGGTGGTTAGGCTGCTGCCTTATTTGGCAAATGAGATGAGACAGGTTATTCAGTCACTTGAAAATCACATAATATACATACATCAAACGCATCTCAAGTAACCTACAGCAGTAAGAATACTCATCAAACAGAATTCAGTTCACAGATCTTCAAAGATGTTTCGTTGAAAACAATATTTATGCCGGGTAGCCATTTTTTAAAAAACAATTGAGTATGTTACTGACTCATATTCTGAGCTTTAGTGAAATGAATGGAGGACATCAATGCAGAGACATCTAAACCTTGTCTTGCCCTTATCTAAAACTCATTATAATTACCTACAAACATGACACATAGGAAGAGCAGTTTGGTCATTCAGCCCTTAAAGCCTGCTTCATCACTCAATGAGACTGATCTGTACTGCAACTCCATTAACTTCCTTCTGTTCTACGTTCCTTGACACTCTAATCCAACAGAAAGCTCTTGACTTCAGTTCTGACAATTCTAGTTTTCCCAGTATATACAGCCTTTTCCAGATTTCTACTTCCCATTACAAACACTTGCCAATGTTGTTCCTGATTATTATCCCCTCTTCCTTGATTGTCCCAAATAAGAAAATTGTTTCTCTGAATCAAAGACTTTTAATCGAAGATTTTGAAAGCTGCGATAATTGGAGTTCTTAAGACTGACTGATAGGTTAGGGATATGGACTAAGATACAGATAAGCCATAAGAATGGTAGGGCTGACTTGAAGAGTTGGATGGTTTGTTCTTGTTCCTAGTGTTTTTAAAAATACATTGAAACACACAAAACTCTGAAGAGGATTGACAGGGTGAAGATTGAGAGATTGTTTCCTCTGGCTGGGGAATCTAAAACATGGGGCACAGTCTCAGGATAAGGAGTCAATTATATACACTTCAGAGCGTTGTAAATGCTCCTTGGCCAACAATATTCAAGGCAGAAATAGACAAGTTTTCATTGCCCCTTAACTATGGAGAAGGGATAGGAAAATTAAGTTGAAAGTTAAGACAGAAAATAGGTTGTGATCATATTTGAATGGTGCAGCAGTCTCAAATGGCTGCACAGCACATTCCTGCATTTTTCTTATGTTATGTTTTTATAATGATTAAGATGTAAATTTTTCAATCCTTCCCACCGTGGAAATTATCATGGGCAGGATGGAAAATTTGATAGACCATTTAAAGGTCTGTTGGTCTTTCTAATGAGCGCTACTGATAGAGATACTTATGGCATAGTAATAAACTGACTGAAAGTGTAAAAATTGACAAAATCAGGTGAATGAGAATACTGATAATTTGCTCATACTGAGCATGTGGCTATACCTAACACACTGCTACACTCAATACAGCCACTGAAATGGACAATGGTGTGATACTGAATGTGCTGTGGCTTGGATCCCTGTACTCAGCTCTTAAGGGTTAAAGAAAACTCAGAACAACTGGCAAATTATGCCTCCTTTCCAAATACATTATCAAATGAGCTGAAAGTCTAGTCTGTATGATTCAGGATCATGCATCTTTAGAGCATGGAAAAGCTTTTGATGAATCCAGCTTAATTTGCACTTGTGAAAGCTTTAGGGATATCTCGGGTAGATGTCTGTGATTCTATAGCACCATTTCTGAATTACCAATGTACTGCAGGGAATGCTGTCCTTATAAAGCCTGCCGATTGCAATTACTGATAACATCAGTTCACTTAATTATTGGCAGCCTTTGCACAGTCCTCTGAGAGGGAGAGAGAAAGAGACAAACACAATCCTTCGCATTGGATTCTAATAAATGAATACATTTTTAACACAATTCATTTAGTTTTCATCTCAGAAGTGTTGTTACAGTTCCTTAAGTGTGTTAACCTATTTACTGGGAAATTGTAGCCCCTTATCAGTGTTGCACACTTAACAGTAGTTTGCATGAGATGTGAATGCAAATCTGTCATTTTTTTGTTCTTTTGTGAAAACAGTTTTGTTCCTCTGCGATACATTTAGAGATTGCCAATTGTGTTCGGAGCATGAGCCTAGATTTTAACATATGACTGCAGTTAAAGGGAAGGCTGTTAATAAAACTGATGCAGTTCGATGCTATCATCGTAACATAGTGAATCGGAACATAGTGTTGTGCTTCAAGAATCACACTTACCAAAAACCATCTTAGTTTCCATATGCTTTTAGCACTCATGAAAGTGGGGACCAGCAGGCTAAAATCAACTTCAGTTCAGGATCAACAATGGTCCTTCTACTGCATCCTCAGAAACATGCTTCATTCATTCTTCTCCCGCTCTTCCTTTGCCACCCCTGGAACCCCACCGCTACTGTTGCTATAAACCACTCTGAAGTTTTGTTTCCCAAAGCTCTCTCTGAACTTGACTGGCAAATTGGTATCAGGCTATTTGCATTTTTTGCTGTGAATTGTTGTGCACTGCCAGTTACTATTACATGCAGCAGACAGCAAACCTTTATCTTGTCAGGTGGACAATGTTTTAATTTGAATAGCATTCAATCTGCAAGGCGCACTGCAGCAAATCACTGAGGCAAAAGTGGCAATCTCTATCATCTAGAAGGACAAGGGCGTCAGATGCATGGTAACATCACCAGGTGCAAGTTCCTCTCCAAATCACACACCATCATGGATTGGGAATATATTGCCTTCGCTGTGGCTAGGTCAAAATGCTGGAACTCCCTGTGGGTGTGCTCATGATGCATGTCTAGAGTGGAACAAGGAGGCAGCTCATCATCAGCTGCTCAAGGGTCATTAGAGATGGGCAACAAATGCTGGCAATGCCTACAACCCTTAAAGAATAAGCAAGAAAAGTCCAGAGTGGAAAGGGCACATGGGCGCTGTGCTACCTGGCTGATTGTAGATGGATTGCCCATTCATTTCAGGACAGGTTGATTTGAAATTAAAGTTGGGTGGATTCTACTGCAAGCAAATTCTACAATGGGCAAATTCTATAATTGACAGCTTTTACAATGCATGGGCAGACTGCTTTGCAATGTCACCACACAGTCAGCACCAACCACCATCCCACTCAGGCCTATCCCCACAGTACCATGCACTTACCCTAGCTGTCCCCCTACCCAGGCAACTTAGCCTGGCCAATCCACCTAATCCACACATTTTTGGACTTTAGATTTCTTCTTTGATCAAGACCAAGCTTCTAAATTCAAGAATACTTCATTTGCTGTGAAGCATTTTAGGCATCATGAGGTCACAATATTTGCTATATAAATGCAAGCCTTTCCATCTCGTTTTTATCGGGAGAGAGCCAGATTGGTGGTAGGCTGAAGGTGCTGTGCATCACAACTCTACATTGAGGGCGTTCTACCTCTCAAAAAAGTATCTTTCAATCACTAAATTCTTCATATACTGACTCCTTTTTAAACATTCACAGTGTAATCTATGATTGTTAAACAGTTGTAAGTCTCACCAGAAGTCTGTTGTTTGGACTCATCTTTGAAATCTTTATCTGGCTATGCATTGTAAACCTTCATCCAAGGTGACAAGGTAGGAGGAAGTGTGAGCCAGCTTGCAGGCATCTCACAGCATGTTGTCTCTTACACAGATAGAGACACCTCCTAAGTGAGAACTAGGCTACAAGCTCAAATGGGAAATGACAAAGGGAATTAAAGGAGCAAAGTGAGGGTATAAGAAGAAACTCTCAGCTAATATAAAAGGAAATCATAAAGTCTTTTATGGGCTTATAAATAACAAAATGGCAATAAGAAGGACAGTTGGTTCAACTGAGGAAGGATTTATGCATGGAGGCAGAATCATTGGGTTATACAGCAAAGAAAAAGACTGTTCAGCCCATCAAATTTGCACCAGTCAAAGACAAGCCATCCAACTATTCTAATCCCATTTTCTGGCATTTGGCCCATAGCCTTGTAAGCATTGATGTGGTGATGCCAGCATTGGACTGCGATACAGCTGGACTAATAATCAATCGTTATTTTGTAAATTGAGTTTGTGTCTTTATATACCCTATTTGAGAACTGAAATCCCACTTACCTGATGAAGGAGCAGCATTTCAAAATGTAGTGGCTTTTGCTACTAAATATAAACCTGTTGGGACCTTAACCTGATGTTGTGAGACTTCTTACTTATAAACCTGAGCATCACAAGTGCACATCTAAGTACTTCTTAAATGTTATGAGGATCTCTGCCTTCATCACACTTTCAGGCAGTGAATTCCAGATTCCCCTAACCCTTTGGTTGAAAACCTTCTCCTCAAATCTTCTCTAAATCTCCTGGTCAGGCACTAAATGAGTACTTTTCACAGCCAGAATTCTCCAAGCTTGCACACTGCCAATGAGAATGGGAGAATTTGCATTCAGCCAATCTTCATTCACAGCACCAGGATTGGAGAATCCCAGACACTAGAGAATTCCAATCATTAGAACATAGAACATTACATTACAGCGCAGAACAGGTCCTTCGGCCTTCGATGTTGCGCCGACCAATTAAGAAAAAGCAATGACCCTCTAACATAAACCATTCCCTTTTCATCCATAAACTTATCTACTAACCTCTTAAACGCCACCAAACTTGGCGCATCTACAACTGCAGCAGGCAGGGCATTCCATACCCTTACCACCTCTGGGTAAAGAACCTACCTCTGACATCCGTCCTATAACTACCACCCCTTAATTTAAAGCTATGTCCCCTCGTGCTAGCTTTCTCCATCCTAGGAAAAAGGCTATCACTGTCCACCCTATCTAAACCTCTAATCATCTTATATGTTTCAATAAGGTCTCCTCTTAGCCGCCTTCTTTCTAACGAAAACAACCTCAAATCCCTCAGCCTCTCTTCATAAGACCTGCCCTCCATACCAGGCAACATCCTGGTAAACCTCCTCTGTACCCTCTCCAATGCCTCCACATCTTTCTTATAATGTGGGGACCAGAACTGTACACAATACTCCAAGTGCGGCCGCACTAGAGTTTTGTACAGTTGCAACATGACGTTGCGGCTCCGAAATTCAATCCCCATACCAATAAAAGCTAAGACTCCGTATGCCTTCTTAACAGCCTTATCGACTTGATTGCCAACTTTCAGGGATTTATGCACATATATACCAAGATCCCTCTGTTCTTCAACATTATTAAGAGTCCTACCATTAGCCCTATGCTCTACACATTTGTTATTCCTGCCAAAGTGAATTACCTCACACTTTTTCACATTAAACTCCATTTGCCATCTCTCGGCCCAGCTCTGCAACTTGTCCAAGTCTCTCTGCAAACTATAACACCCTCTTCACTATCTACTACTCCTCTGACTTTGGTGTCATCTGCAAATTTACTAATCCATCCTTCAATACCTTCATCCAGATCATTTATAAAAATTACAAACAGCAAGGGCCCCAAAACAGATCCCTGAGGATCCACTTGTAGCCGAACTCCATGATGAATAATTTCCATCAACCACCACCCTCTGTCTTCTATCAGCTAGCCAATTCCTGATCCAATTAGCTAAATCACCCTCAATCCCATACATCTGCATTTTCTGCAGAAGCCTTCCATGGGCCACCTCATCGAACGCCTTACTAAAGTCCATATATACCATATTAACTGCCTTACCCACATCCACCTCTTTGGTCACTTTTTCAAAAAACTCAATAAGGTTAGTAAGGCACGACCTACCCTTCAGAAAACCATGCTGACTATCTCCAATCAATTCATTTCTCTCTAAATAACTATAAATTCTATCCCTAATAATTCTTTCCAATACTTTGCCCACAACAGAAGTAAAATTCAACGGTCTATAATTCCCAGGAAAGTCTCTATTCCCCTTCTTGAACAATGGGACCACATTCGCTATCCTCCAGTCTTCCGGAACTATACCCGTAACCAACGACGACCTGAAGATCAGAGCCAGAGGCTCTGCAATCGCTTCTCTCGCCTCCCATAGAATCCTAGGGTAAATCCCATCCGGCCCGGGGACTTATCTAACTTCACACCCTCAAGAATATCTAGCACATCCTCCTTATCTATTTCAATACTTTCCAGTTTACAACCCTGTATCCCAGTGTTCTCCACAACTACATTTACTTCTCCCTGCGTGAATACCGAAGAGAAATATTTGTTCAGTGCCTCTCCAATCTCTTCAGGCTCCACGCACAACTTCCCACTGCTGTCTATGACTGGCCCTAATCTTGCCCTAACCAATCTTCTATTCTTAACATATCTAAAGAAAGCTTTAGGATTCTCCTTAATCCTATCAGCCAAAGTCTTCTCGTGTCCCCTTTTAGCTCTTCTCAACTCACTCTTTAGCTCCCTCCTGGCTAATCTATAACTATCCAGTGCACTAACTGAGCCTTCAAGCCTCATCCTGACAAAAGCCTCCTTTTTCCTTTTAACCAGCGAATTAACTTTTTTAGTACACCATGGTTCCCTTGCTCGACCATTTCCTCTTTGCCTGACAGGGACATACTTACCAAGGACTCGCAGTAGCTGCTCCTTGAGTAAGCTCCACATTTCAGATGTTCCCAGTCCCTGTAGTTTCCTAGTCCAACCTATTCACCCTAATTCCCTCCTTATGGCCTCATAATTACCATTCCCCCAGCTATAACTACTGCCTCCAGCTTCATGCCTATCCCTATCCATCACTAAGGTGAACGTAACCGAATTGTGGTCACTATCACCAAAATGTTCACCAACTTCCAAGCCTAACACCTGGTCTGGCTCATTGCCCAGCACCAAATCCAATGTAGCCTCACCTCTAGTTGGCCTATCTACATACTGAGTCAAAAAACCTTCCTGCACACTTGTATAAAAACTAACCCCTCTAACGAGCTAGAGCTATAGCTATTCTAATCAATATTAGTAAAATTAAAGTCCCCCTTGACAATTACCCTATTACTTTCACTCCTGTCCAGGATCGACTTTGCAATCTTTCCTCTACCTCTCTAGAACTTTTAGGAGGTCTATAAAAGACTCCCAACAGGGTGGCCTCTCCTCTCCTGTTTCTAATCTCAGCCCATACTACCTCAACAGACAAGTCCTCATCAAACTTCCTTTCTGTCACTGTGATACAGTCTTTGACTAATAATGCCACTCCTCCCCCCTTCTACCTCCTTCTCTACTCCGACTGAAGCATTTGAACCCCGGAACCTGCAACAACCATTCCTGTCCCTGCTCTATCCATGTCTCTGAAATGGCCACAACATCGAAGTTCCAGGTACTGATCCAAGCTGCAAGTTCCTCCACCTTATTGCGAATACTTCTTGCATTAAAGTATACGCATTTCAAACCATGCCCTACTCCACCCGTACGCTGCTGTGCTTTACAGTTCTCATCTATGACCCCCCTATTCTCGTCCCTCTTAATATCCAAGCTACTCAGGATCCCACCCCCCTCTGAATCAGTTTAAACCCCCCTGCATAGCCTTTGCAAATTTTCCCCCCAAGATATTGGTACCCTTCTGGTTCAGTTGTAGACCATCTCTCTTGTAGAGGTCCCACCTATCCCAGAATGAGCCCCATCATCCTTTACTTAAGAAAGAAGATGCAGCCAAACCACCATAGTGAAAGAAGAGGTAGGTTAATAATTAAAAAATTAATAAGTCACTAGAAGTAGATAAGATACATCCAGGGATGCTGGGGGAAGTAAATGTGTACAGGCACTATCCATAACTTTGTAATTTCCTGAGATTAGGGGAGGCTTTAGAACATGAGAGATTTGTGTATGATATACCCTTTTTCAAAAAGCACTTTGGCCAGAATTCTCCAACCTCATCCATGGCTGAGATTCTCTAGTCCCACTGCTATAAATAAGATTTCGTTGAGCACCAAATTCTCTAGTCTCGCTAGTAGCGCTAACGGGGCATGACAGGTTATAAAATTCTGGTCTATGAGAATAATCCCAAGTTACAGGCCAGTCAATTTAACAACACTAGTGGGAAATCTTGTATCAATGCTGAGCTAGGAAAAAATAAATAGGAAAATATGAATAGGAAAATATTTATTTATGAAGGAAACTTAGTACAGGCTTGTTAAAAGTAAATGTATTTAACTTGGTTAAGTTTTTTTGATAGGGTTCAATGATACTTAATGCATTAAGAAATGCATTTCAGTCATGTTTCTTGTGTGGGATATGTTTTAGTTGTTATTAGTGCTATTTTGTCTATGACATCCTGTACTGTTACTGCATCAGCTGAATTGATCCTAATTGTTACAATGCTTGCTAATGCAGGGTTGTTATTTTTGAGATTTTCCATGGGGTTTTACAGAGTAGGATTTGATTAAAATGATTGACAGATAAGGTCATAAGATTGTGTGGAGGTAGGCTTACACAGAGAATTCAAGCTTAGTTCCTGTTTAGATAATGCTTGAAGCTGGGTGAAAGCAGTGCGTCTCTGAAGTTGGAGAATGGAATCTGCCTGGTGGTAAGTCTCTTTCACTGAAATTCTGCTGTATGATAGTATTCTTTCTCTAAGAGTTGCTGTTTGAGGATATATTCTTCTCTAGAAACTGCTATCTTAATCTTCGTCAAGAAGTGTTAAAAGATTGGAAATCTAGTATCACATGAGCATACTTATTTTTGTTCTAACTCATTTTGAAGAAGGGTGTATGTCTGTGAGTATATTGCTTTAAATTGGAACTATAGAGATTACTATTGTTAAGAAGTATCGTCTGTCATGTTTATTGATACAAGTTATGCTAATTCTTTTTGCTATATTTGAACTGCGTTCTTAAATAAAGTTTGCTTTGATAAAAGCTTTCTAGCAAAATACCTTACACTCATCCTAATGCCAAAATCAAATGCAAAATTTGGGCGTCTAGGTTAACAGCATACTATATCATAATGTTTCTAGTCTGGTCCCTAACAGGAGTAACAGAGTTGATGAGGGTAACCCAGATAAACTGATTTATATGGTTGCCCAAAAGATGCTTGATGATAATTTCAAATAATAGACTTGCCAGCAAAATGAAAGCCCATTGTGATAGACGGAGAAGTAGCAGCACAGATACAAGTGACGAAAAATATAGTGGTGAAATGCACATAATTGGTGATGATATGTTAATTGCAGGAATGGTATAATGGGTTTGCTCAAAATAATCTCTCTCTCAACATCAACAAAATAAAGGAGATTATCATCAACTTTAGGAAATGTAGAGGAGACCATGCCCCATCTACATCAACAGGGACGAAATAGAAAGCGTCAACAGCTTTAAGTTTTTAGGTGTCCACATCAACATGCAGAGACTATGATTAAGAAAGCCCACCAATGCCTCTACTTTCTCAGAAGACTAAGGAAATTTGGCATGTCGGTTATGACTCTCACCAACTTTTACAAATGCACCATAGAAAGCATTCTTTCTGGTCGTATCACAGCTTGGTATGGCCCTTGCTCTGCCCAAGACCACAAGAAACTACAAAAGATTGTGAATGTAGCCCAATCCTTCACGCCAACCAGGGTCCCATCCATTGACACTGCCTTCACTTTCTGCTGCCTTGGCAAAGCAGCCAGCGTAATTAAGGACCCTATGCACCACAGACATTCTCCCTTCCACCTTCTTCTGTCTGGAAAAAGATACAAAAATCTGAGTTACATACCAACTGACTCAAGAACAGATTCTTCCTTGTTGCCATCAGACTTTTGAATTGGACCTACCTCGCATGAAGTTGATCTTTCTCTGTACCATAGCTATGACCATAACACTGCATTCTGCACTCTCTCGTTTCCTTCTCCATAAACAGTATGCTTTGTCTGCATAGTGTGCAAGAAACTTTACTTTTCACTGTATACTAATACATGTGAAAATAATAAATCAAATCAAAATCAAAAATTTGGCAGCAAGTATTATGCAGTGATCAATATAACGCATTCAAGTGGATACAGTGGCCCAATCTGTTCAAGAAGGGGAAGAGAGACTTTCCAGGGAATTATAGGCCAGTGAGTCTTACTTCTGTTGTGGGCAAAGTATTGGAGAGAATTATTAGGGATAGGATTTATAGTTATTTAGAGAGAAATGAATTGATTGGGGATAGTCAGCATGGTTTTGTGAAGGGTAGGTCGTGCCTTACTAACCTCATTGAGTTTTTTGAAAAAGTGACTAAAGAGGTGGATGGGGGTAAGGCGGTTGATGTGGTATATATGGACTTTAGTAAGGCGTTTGATAAGGTGGCCCATGGAAGACTTCTGCAGAAAATGCAGATGTATGGGATAGAGGGTGATTTAGCTAATTGGGTTAGGAATTGGCTAGCAGATAGAAGACAGAGGGTGGTGGTTGATGGGAGATATTCATCGTGGAGTTCGGTGACAAGTGGTGTACCTCAGGGGTCTGTTTTGGGGCCCCTGCTGTTTGTAATTTTTATAAATGATCTGGATGAGGGTATTGAAGGATGGATTAGTAAATTTGCAGATGACACTAAAGTCGGTGGAGTGGTAGATAGTGAAGAGGGGTGTTATAGTTTGCAGAGAGACTTGGACAAGTTGCAGAGCTGGGCCGAGAGGTGGCAAATGGAGTTTAATGTGGAAAAGTGTGAGGTAATGCACTTTGGCAGGAATAATAAATGTGTAGAGTATAGGGCTAATGGTAGGATTCTTAATAGTGTTGATGAACAGAGGGATCTTGGTGTATTTGTGCATAGATCCCTGAAAGTAGGCAGTCAAGTCGATAAGGTTGTTAAGAAGGCATATGGAGTCTTAGCTTTTATTGGTAGGGGGATTGAATTTCGGAGCCGCAACGTCATGTTGCAACTGTACAAAACTCTAGTGCGGCCGCACTTGGAGTATTGTGTGCAGTTCTGGTCCCCACATTATAAGAAAGATGTGGAGGCATTGGAGAGGGTACAGAGGAGGTTTACCAGGATGTTGCCTGGTATGGAGGGCAGGTCTTATGAAGAGAGGCTGAGGGATTTGAGGTTGTTTTCGTTAGAAAGAAGGCGGCTAAGAGGAGACCTTATTGAAACATATAAGATGATTAGAGGTTTAGATAGGGTGGACAGTGATAGCCTTTTTCCTAGGATGGAGAAAGCTAGCACGAGGGGACACAGCTTTAAATTAAGGGGTGATAGTTATAGGACGGATATCAGAGGTAGGTTCTTTACCCAGAGGGTGGTTAGGGAGTGGAATGCCCTGCCTGTGGCAGTCGTAGATGGGCCAAGTTTGGTGGCGTTTAAGAAGTTAGTTGATAAGTTTATGGAAGAGAAGGGAATGGTTTAGTTTGGAGGGTCATTGTTTTTTTTTCAGAATTGGTTGGCGCAACATCGAAGGCCGAAGGACCTGTTCTGCGCTGTAATGTTCTATGTTCTATGTTCTAATAGTTACAGCATTGAACCAGCAGCGCAGATTGTGCATTCAAATCTTCATGAAAGGTTGTAACCATTTAGTTTAAACAAATATGTTAATCTGTGAAGTAGAATCCAGAAATAAATTACTATGAAAGCTTAACTTCATTAAAAAGACTGTTTCTTTCAGAGAATTAACTTGCAGGAAGGCCTCCTTACTTCTCCCAATGCCTGTGATTGGAAATATAAACTTGTAATGCGTGGAATCAAGCAGTGTGTTGTTGGATATGCGATTGTTGTTAATAAACAGTTGGATCTTTATGTCCCTGATTGACCTGGCCTACTCTAACCTGTCTGATTCCTAATGTCCTCAGGGCAGTTGAGTCAGGTACCAGTAAGTGATGACTTGCCAGTGTTGAAGTAAATTTTAAGAATGGATGTGTACATGGCAAATGTATTTCAATGTAGATCAATGTCAGGAGGCTACATTCTATTTTTTGAAAGGTTTTCATTTATTCATTCATGGGATATGGTGATCAATTATTATCCATCCTTAATTGCCCTTAAAAAGGTGATGGTGAGCCACTTTCTTGAACTGTTGCAGTTCATGTGGTGTAGGTACACTCACAATGTTGTTAGAGAGGAACCCAGCCATAGTAAAGGAACTGCTAATGTGTGTGGCATGCAGGGGAACATTCAAGTGGTGCTATTCCTATGCATCTGCTGCCCTCCTTCTTCTAGATGGCAAAGATCATGGATTGGAAGGTCCTATCGAAGGAATATTGATGAGTTGCTGCAGTGCATTTTGTTAATGGTACGCATTGCTGCTACTGGACATGGTAGTGAAGGGAGTGAATATTTCATGTGACGGACAGGTTGTCAATCAAGCAGGTTACTTTATCCTGGATGTTATTGAGCTCCTTGAGTATTATTGGTGTTACTCTTATCCAGGCAAGTGGACAGTGTTCCATTTCACTTCTAACTTGTGCCTTGTAGATAGTGGATTGGCTTTGGGGAGTCGCAAGATGAGTTACTCTCTGTAGAATTCCAAACATTTGACCGGCTCTTACAGCACGGCTGGTCCTGTTAAATTTCTGCTTAGTGGTAACCCTTAAGATGTTAATACTGGGCGTTCAGCAATGAACTTCAGTCTTTGAACTTCAGGGAAATATGGTTAGATTCTCTTTTATTAGAGATGGTCATTGCCTGGCACATGTGTAGCACAAAGTTGGTTCTCACTTATTGGGCCAAGCCTGAACATCTGTTTCATTATCTGAGAAGCTGTGAGTGATACTGAACACTGCAATCATTAGAGAAACATTCCCAATTCTAATCTGGGGATATCATTGATGAAGCAGTTGAAGATAGTTGGACCTAGGACAGAACCCTGAGAACCTTCTGCATTGATGTCCTGAGATTGAGATGATTAACCTCCAACCATCATAATCATCCTCCTTAGTGCCCTGAACTAGCAGAGTTTTACCTCTCTCAGTTGATAGAGCTCTAGTTTTGCTAGAGCTCCTTGATGCCAAACCCGGTCAAAGGCTGCCTTCATATCAAGGAAAGTTACTCTCAGCTTACTTCTGGTATTCAGCTTTTTTGTCCTCATTTGGACCAGGGTTGTAATGAAGTCAGGACCAGGGTTGTAATGAAGTCAGGATAACTGGTTCTGGCAGAACCCAAACTGGCATCAGTGAGCAGGTTATTGCCATTGTAACTGCCACTTGATAGCATTGTCAAGGGCCCTCTCCATCATTTTGTTGATGATTCAAAGTAGACTGTTGTGGGGGAGTTGCATTTGGTTCAACTTCATTTGGGCTGCTTTTTGTATACTGAACATAGCTGGGAAATTGTCAACACCATCAGGTATACTCAAGTGTTGTAGCTGCATTAGAACTGTTTGACGACTGATGTAGCTGGCTCTGGATCACAAGTTTTCAGTACTATAACCACAAGGTTGTCAGAGCTCATAGCCTTTGCAGCATCAAATGTCTTCAGCTGTTTCTTGATATCATGTCGAGTGACTTGAACTGGTGGAAGACTACGATCTATGACATTGAGGATCTCAAAAGGAAGACAGGATAAATCATCCACTTCACATTTACTTGCTGAAGATGGTTGCAAATACTTCAGTCTTTTCTCATACACTGATCTGCAGGGCTCCTGCATCACTGAGATTGGCAGTGATTTTGTAACATCCTCCAGTTAACTGTTTAATTGTCCATGAACATTCTCGGCTGGATATGGGAGATCTGCAGAGCTCTGATCTAATCGGAAGGTAGAGGGATCACATAGCTCTATCTGTATAACATGTTGCTTCTCTTGCTTCATAAGTTATGTACTGCTGTGCAGCAGCTTCACCAGATTGGCACTTATCTTTTGGAGGCTTGCTAACGTGCTTTCCTAAACTTCTCATTCAGCTAGGGTTGATCCCCTGGCTAAATGCTAATGTAGAGTGAGGCAAATGCCAGACAATGAGATTACAGATTACACTGACATGGGCCTATTAGTGTAAAATTCCATGTTATCCTTTGTAAGTGTGATCTGCTTCCCCATAAGTAATAATAATAATAATAATTTCTCCAACCCCATGTTCCCTCCTGCCACCCCAGCTTCTCTGCAATACAGTTCAATTCCAGTTGTAACTGCTTCACCATCCAACAGGTTGCCAGGTTAATAAATACAAACAAAACTTCCTAAAAGAATAAACTTCCTAACTTGACATGACTTATCAAAAATAACCAGCAACTCACAAATCTATGGGCAGCTCCAAGTGTCTGTATTTCCAATAACAAATCTGATTACTTGCAATCCAGCTCCACCACTTCAGCAGAAGACTAGGTGAAGAGATCTGTGGCACACAATAGTGGCTCATGAGAGAACAACCTAAGCCCTGAGGACACTAAGAATGGCAATAAAGGTTGAAACAAGATTGCATTTCTGATCCGCTTGATGCAACATATGTGGCTGGAACTGAAAGTGCAAAGTAGGATTAGGTGTTCAAGCCCGGATAAGACCACCCAGCAGATCACCCTGCTGAAGATCCTGTCTTTGCAAAATATGATGAGTTGTAAGAGGGAAAATAAATCTCTTTCAAGTTCACCAAAGTAGGGAATGCTCAATCATTGAAACAACATCTCTCTTGTTTTCTATTGCAATACGCCTTCTCCTGGAATATGTGAGTGATTAGTCTGGACAAAAATGTAATGATCTGAAGGAGAATGGGAATTGCAAAGTACAACTGACCCGTGAGCATGTTTTATTCTGCCTGCTTGTCTCCATGATTGTGATGCACTCAGCATTCTGCAGAGTGGATGCTCAGGGGACCCAGATTTGGCGCAAAGCCAGCACAAATTAAAGCCGGCCAGCACACCTCAACAGCCAGTGTTCACATCCTTAAAGGAAGTTAGCATGAGTTAGCCACTTGCGACTCTGCTTACATCAACTAGCTTCCATTGTGTGAAAACTACCAGTGCTGCAGAGCCAAGCTTTGCAGCAGCTGCACTAGTGTACTCACCATCCTCTTACATGTATGTTGAATTCCTCATTTGTCTAACACACCACATATTGAGCAGAAAAAAATACTCAGCACATCTGGCAGCATCTGTGGAGATAGAAACACAGTTAACATTTAGGGTGTACTGAGCATATTGTTTCTATGCAAGTGCCCGTATCTCCCTTTCATCCAATTGGTGTAAATTGCATATTTGGCAAACAGCAACAATACTGAAACAATCAATCTCTCAACAATATCCTAACTTTACAGGAGAAAATCAGAGCTATGAACAGTGAGGACAACTGACCACTTAACAAAAAAGATTAAAAATCTACTCATTCAAATCAATTTTTAAAATATCAGTGTCCTTTTGGTTACCTTTTCTCCCTCAGTAATTGAAATATCACAATATTGAAACAACTGTAACATAATAAAGACATTAATTTTAACAGAATCTGACCGCAGTGTCCTATAAGCCTGCCTTCTGTGTTTGAGTAATTTCATTAATATTTTTATTTGAATGCTTCGACTTCCCTGAAAAGGTAATATTTGAGTTGATCTTTTGCCTAGAACTGCTACTCCTATTAGCTAAAGAGAAGGAAGGATTATACTTATACCAGCATAATTCTTGTTGAATATGCATTGTAGAGAGGCCCTGCAGTTATCAGAGGAATACAGACCTTAGCTCTTCTCACACTATATTAGTATAGAACCATAGAAAGCCATAGAAAATTTGCAACTCAGAAACAGGTCTTTTGGCCCTTCTTGTCTGTGCTGAATCATTTTTTGCCTAGTCCCACTGATCTGCACTTGAACCATATCCCTCCACATCTCTCTCGTCCACAAACTCGTCCAAGTTTTCTTAAATGTTAAAAGTGACCCCGCATTTGCCACTTTATCCAGCAGTTCATTCCACACTCCCACCACTCTCCACATGAAGAAGCCCCCTCTAATATTCCTCTAAACTTTTCTCCTTTCACCCTTAACCCATGCCCTCTGGTTTTTTTTCTCTCCACTAGCCTCAGTGGAAAAACCTGTTTGCATTCACTTTATCGATATCCATCAAAATCTTATACATCTCTATCAAATCTCCTCTTATTCTTCTACACTCCAGGGAATAAAGTCCTATACTATTTATCTTTCTCTGTAACTCAGCTTTTCAAGTCCCAGAAACATCCTCGTGAAACTTCTCTGCAGTCTTTCAACCTTATTTACATCCTTCCTGTAGCTAGGTGACCAAAACTGTATACAATACTCTAAATTCGGTTTCACTGATGCCTTATATAACCTTACCATAACACTCCAACTTTTATACTCGATACTCCGATTTATAAAGGCCAATATACCAAGAGCACTCTTTACAACCCTACCCACCTGTGATGTTACTTTTAGGGAATTCTGTACCTGTATTCCCAGATACCTCTATTCATCTGCACTCTTCAGAGTCCTACCATTTACCCTGTACATTCTACTTTGTTTGTCCTTCCAAATTGCAATACCCCACATTTGTCTGCATTAAATTCCATTTGCCATTTTTCAGCCCATTTTTCAAGTTGGTCCAAATCCCTCTGCAAGCTTTGAAAACCTTCCTCGCTGTCCACTACACTTCCAATCTTTGTATCAGCGGCAAATTTGCTGATCCAATTTACCACATTATCATCCAGATCATTGATACAGATGACAAACAACGATGGACCCAACACCAATCCCTGCAGCACACCACTAGTCACAGGCCTCCACTCAAAGAAGCAATCTTCCACAACCACTCTCTGGCTTCTTCCATTGATGTAGAGATGCCGGCATTGGACTGGGGTAAACTCAGTAAAGTTTGACAACACCAATTTTAAATCCAACCGATTTACTTGTGGATTTACTATCAAATAAATTGGTTGGATTTAAAATTGGTGTTGTCAAACTTTACTGAGTTTTTCCATTGAGCCAGTGTCTCATCCAATTTACTACCTCTCCATGTATACCTAACATATCTCGCAGTTTATTTCTCCAGGTGTAAAAGTGTTTGTTCACTAAGTTATGAAAAACACAACTGTTATTTACAGCTTGAAACTATACAAAGGCTGCAGCCTTACGGTACAATCAGCTCTGGAGATGACTCTGAGTACAGAAATCCCGAGTTACCCAGATGATCCCTTCTCTGCTTCCTGATTGGTTCCCCAGGTCAGATGACCTTACACTCCAAATTGATCCTTAGAATTACAATCACCATACCAGGTAACTTCAAAACAAGGTAACAACAAGAACAACTTGCATTTATGTAGCATCTTTAATACAGACTCTTCATAAGAGTATAATGAGGCAAAAAAAACCTCTAAATCAAAGAAAGAGACATTAGGCTAGGCGACCAAACATGTGGGCACAGAGTGCTTTTTTTGTCAAACAGCAACGATAAAGAGATAGGAGCATTGCAAGCATGAATTTTAGAACAATCTTTGGTTACGATTTGGCAGGAAGAAGATATATAAGTTTTTGTCTTTGATTTCAAGCACTGAAAGGCTAGCTAAGGGAGAAAGGGGGAACTGGAAAACATTGATGAACATTACAGTTCTTACATTTATACAGTTATACAATGAATTCAATAGAAGCCATTACTCAAGGAAAAAAACTTGTGTCAACATATTTGGTATTTTTAATGTTCAGTTATGGTAAATAATGACTATTTATTTTCCAGAACTAATCAAAAACATCAAAACACCAAATTGTTACGCATTTTTTATTCTTTCACTTTTTCTTTTACAATCCTTCTCTTACTTCCACAGTCTGGCAGTCCTCCTTTCTTTGAAAATGAGACAGGCCACGTGTATCACCCAATGCTGCTTTCTGATGTGGTTCCCCACCCTTCCTCATGTGTCTCTACCACATCCCGACAACCATGTCTTTCCTTATCCTTATACCTACTACCACCTTGCTATGTATTCTGTCCGTTAGAAAGGTACCAGATACAGATGAAGTAAAGGAAGAATTTGCTTTTATGTGGTGCCTTTAACAACTCAAGATGTTGCAAAGTGCTTCACAACTGTGACACTCCATTCATGATGGTGGATCAGGAAATGGGCGCCACTTCTGTCTTCTTACACCTTAGAGTACCATTGAAGTATAGACACTGTTGTAATGTGTATAGGCAAAGGGACAGACCATAAAAATCATGGTCACGGATATAACAGTAAATTCAGCAATCCCACACTCTAGCCAGAATTTTACATGTGGCATGTCTTCTGGCATTGGACCAAGAAGTGGACACCATTTCCGTTCACTTGTTTTTTACTGGTTCCCACATGATTCTAATTAAAATTTAAAGTGCTGGTGCATTTGGAACATGCATGTGACATACAGTTGGCTAGCTTTTCAATGATGAAGAGCACCATCAGCTGACAATGCAGTATTTGCAAGTTGGTGATAAAAAAAAGCCTCCTGGTTAAACAGAGAGGTTCTACACCACAGTCTCAACTCCATTACTGTTAATATGAGACTTGTTGAGACCATAAAACTGGTGTGGACATTTTCCAAAATTAAACATCATTGTAAATATGTCATGTTACATTGGTGTCACTTTTTTCATATGTACATCACTTATTTCTTGAAAGTAGCTTAGCCAGAGGGCCAGCATTGCCTCATGGTTGACACACAATTACAAGGATGATAGGGATATTTCTTTTTGTGGAAGAAACGATGCTGTGTTTTTGTATTCACTCCTTATTAAATGTTCTATGTTAATCTCCAGTGTTGTAGCCACCATTCTGTGGGACATGGCTGAACTTGCAGGCCAAGCTGCTTCCTTTTGTGCTTTGTAAATGACATTGTCTGAGAACAGTCTCAGAAAAGTTTTAGATGATTTCAAAGCTTTGTATTGATTCTGCCAGTCTACAAACTGAGATCCACGCATGGCACTACTCGTGCCACCCTTTAAATCCCTCAGTTTTTTACTTGACTGCCTACTCCCACAACCCTGCATCACAGTCAGGATGCCAGGCCCTTCCCAGTTCAATCCTCCATGTCCCCTTCTCCGCTCCATATCATTGTCCTCACCACTGACTCATCACCACTTGTTCCAAGTCTCCATGGGAGCATCAATTATTTTGCTCTTCTCTCTTAAGCTACAGTGCTCACTCAACAAGGAAAACCAGTGACTACGGACAGAAGTTTCTGGCTATCCCTCCTCATCATCCCTAACCATCTTCAGCTTTTAACATTTGTTGACCACGCCATTCTTCTTCCAATGTCTGTCTTTCATAATCCAAACGTGTGGAACTGCTGGCTCCACTTCTGTTTGTCAGTCTGAATTCTAGCCAGAGATTCATCTACAATGGTTTCTTTTGTTACTCCCACTCCAGTACCTCTGAAGTATATCAAATAATTGTCCTTCATTCCATGTGTGAACATAACATTGGATTTCACAAATATGATGATGATATTTAGCTCTACTTCATCATCATCTCTTTTGACTGCTCAGTTTTTCTAAGTTTCTTGGCTGACGTTGAGCATTGGACAGACAGTAATTGTCTCTGACTAAATCCTGGGAAGAGCAAAGGCATTGTTTATTGGTTGTCCCTTCAAAGTCCATTCCCTGGTCACAATTTGCACTCCCCACCCTAGCAACTGACTAAAGCTGAATAAATAGGTTCAGAATCTTAGGATGGGATTTTCCTCCCCCTCCACATTGTGTTTTGCATCTATGAGTGGTGGCAAGATTTTATGGTTCCGCTGTTGTCAGCACTGTTTTTGATTAAATGTATCCCTCACCGCCGGGAACCTTGAATTGGGATGTGACCATACGATCCTGATGGTGTTAACACCAGCAAGATTTCAATGTTGTATTAAGCTTGATTTGAAGATATATTTCTAACCAGAAAGACTGTCTACCTCTACCTTTATCACTGCCTCTTTTTAAATACCAGGAGAGTATTCACTCACCTTTAAGTAAGATTCCCTTTTCTATTGAATTGGGATATATAGTGAAACATAGAGAGTGTCCCTGCTATCACTTTCTTCACATCTGTTTATATGTATTCTTCTCTAAGTTTGATTAGTTAAGCAATTATCTCCTTCCTTTCTTTGTTCAACATATTGATATTTTATAATCTCTTCTTTTAATATCATGTCCATTCCATAAGCCTCCCTAGTAAATAGCAAAGCAAAGTAACTGGTTAATATTTCTGCCATTTCCCTGTCTTTACCTGTGAATTCACCTAGTGCACCTCCCAACGGCCTTAACGCTATCCTGATTATTCCTTGGGCTTTTGTGTGTCTGTAGGCTGTTTTACCATTTCTTAATAATTAAATGGTGTAATTTAACTTTTCTTCTTTTCTAACCTCTTTGTATTCTCCCTATTATCTGTGTATTGTTTGTGTGTGCCATTTCTTTTACTTTCAAATTTACCCTTATCTCTTCATTCCGACAAAGTGGTTATTATTGCCTAGTTTGTTCTATACATTGCTCTTGAAAGCTATTGAAAACCATGTAAAATCTTCGCCATTGCTATCTCATCACGTTGTCAATCTTTTTTCTGATTTAACTTTCTGATTCCATTTGCTTTCCCTCAAATTAGGTTTTTTTTTCCAATCCATTGCTTTGGTCTTTGCCCCGCCTATGTCTTTCTCAATCATTATTTTCTCTATTGCCTGCACATTCCCCTATGCATATTTCTCTTATCTGCTCTTTTGGCTTCCCTGTACGAAATCTAGTAGTGATTCCTGTCTTATTGCATTTCTTTACACAGGTTAAATGTTGTCCACAGCATACTATGACAACTTTATTCCTTTTTCCTATACCTCCTTGTGGTTTATTTGCAGTTGAAATCTTCTATGATTATTATTTTTCTGATGTTATTTTACTTTTTTTTCCTGCATATTTCTTCATCCAATTCCCTTCCACTATAAAATGGATTGTAGAATATTCTCTTCTTATCCCTTGTCTCAATCCAAATGGATTCAATTTCTATCTTACTGTTAGTAACGTCCCTTCTTTCTACTTTCATTATATAGTCACTAAGTAATTCAACCACCTCGCCTTCTCTCTCAAAGTATGGTAATGCCTAAAATATTTAAGAGCCAGTTTTCTTTTAGTTTCAGTTATTCCTAATATTTTTGGTTTCTCTCTACAGTTGCTTCCAATTTCTACATTTATCTCCAATGTGCACATTTCATCAAGCCATAGTCCCAAGGGCTATTGACAATAATAAAAGATTGGTTAGGGCAAGATTAGGGCCAGTCAGAGAGTGGGAAGTTGTGCGTGGAGCCTGAGGAGATAGGAGAGACACTGAATGAGTATTTTTCGTCAGTATTCACGCAGGAGAAAGACGATGTTGTCGGGGAGAATACTGCGATACCAGATTGTAGACTGGGCAGGATTGAGGTTCATAAGGAGGAGGTGTTAGCGAATCTTGAGGGTATGAAAATTGATAAGTCCCCTGGGCCAGATGGGATTTACCCTATGATTCTCTGGGAGGCTAGAGAGGAGATTGCAGAGCCTTTGGCTTTGATCTTCATGTCGTCGTTGGCTACAGGTATAGTGCCGGAAGACTGGAGGATGGCAAATGTTGTCCCTTTGTTCAAAAAGGGGAGTAGGGACCATCCTGGAAATTATAGACAAACAAAGAACAAAGAACAAAGAACAACACAGCACGGGAAACAGGCCCTTCGGCCCAACGAGACCGCGCCGCCGTCCTAACGTCTTAATGACATATAGAGACCAATATAGGGACAATTTGTTACCCAATCAGCCTAAGAGCACATTTTTGGGATGTAGGAGGAAACCGGAGCACCCGGAGGAAACCCACGCAACCACGGGGAGAACGCGCAAACTCCCGCAGACACAGGCCCAAATCCATGTGTCTGCACAGCAACAGCGATAGTCTCTGAGCTGTCATTTTGCCCATCTGATGGTCCAGTTTAAGCATACACTAACGACATGAAGCACTAGGCCACTCCTGAAGTAACATCCAAGAGCAGCCCTCGCATGACCTGCCGAATGCATGCACCTTGTTGGTCAACAAGATGGACCGAATAGCCTGTGGGAACAAATAAAGTATTTAAACAGTCCTCCTATATGGGATTGAATGTGATTTAGCAGTTTGGATTAGGAATTAGCTAGCTGATAGAAGACAGAGGGTGGTGATTAATGGGAAATATTCAACCTGGAGTGCAGTTACAAGTGGTGTACCTCAAGGATCTGTTTTGAGGCCACTGCTGTTTGTCATTTTTATGAATGACCTAGATGAGGGTGTAGAGGGTTGGATTAGTAAACTTGCTGACGATATCAAAGTGGGGGGAGTTGTAGACAGCGAGGGTGGATGTTACAGTTTGCAGAGGGACATAGATAGGTTGCAGAGCTGGGCTGTGAGGTGGCAAATGGAATTCAATACAGATAAGTGTGAGGTGATTCACTTTGGTAGGACTAACAGGCATATGAAATATAGGGCTAATGGAAGGACCCTTAATAGTGTTGTCGAGAAGAGGGATCTTGGGGTACAAGTACATAGCTCTTTGAAAGTTGGCACCCAGGTTGATAAAGTTGTTAAGAAGGCGTACGGTGTGTTAGCTTTATTGGTAGAGGGATTGAATTTAGGAGCCGTGAGGTTATGTTACAACTGTACAAAACTCTGGTGCGGCCGCACTTGGAGTATTGCGTACAGTTCTGGTCGCCGCATTATAAGAAAGGTGTGGAAGCATTGGAAAGGATGCAGAGGAGGTTTACTAGGATGTTGCCTGGTATGGTGGGAAGGCCTTATGAGGAAAGGCTGAGGGACCTGAGGTTATTTTCATTAGAGGGAAGAAGGTTACGCGGTGACCTAATTGAGGCGTATAAGATGATCAAGGGATTGGATAGGGTGGATAGTGAGAGCCTTTTTCCTCGGATGGTGATAACCAACACGAGGGGACATAACTTTAAATTAAGAGATGGTAGTTATAGGACGGATGTCAGAGGCAGGTTCGTTACACAGAGGGTGGTGAGGGCGTGGAATGCCCTGCCTGCAGCAGTTGTGGACTCGCCTACTTTGGGAGCATTCAAATGTTCGGTGGATAGGCATATGGATGATATTGGAATAGTTTAGTTAGAGGGTCCACTGGCCGGCGCAACATCGAGGGCCAAAGGTCCTGTACTGCGCTGTAATGTTCTATGTTCTATGTTCTATCTCTCTCTACTAGACTAGAGAGAGATGATATTTGGCAACTCAGCATGAAAGGCACCACTCCACAAGCTTGAGGCAAAATGAAGAGTCTCTAGAAAACACCACAACCAGTACAGTGTCGTTGTGCATCACGCTAGAATTGCATTTGATCCCTTACCTTAAAGTTAGCATGATATATTACCTTTGCCTGACCTTTGCAAGCATCTCCTATATCTTTTGTTTTCTGGCTTACATGATGTTCATGTTGTTCTCCAAATCCTTTCACCTGTCTTCTTAGTTTGAAGTTCTGTTGACAGCTTTATTTATCCTCTCTGCACAGACACTGATCACATTTCAAATGGAGACTGTCCCAATAGCAGAACTCTTTAATGTAATGGGTATCCAGTGATTTCAGATCACACATCATTGGAACTCAAAGAGATGTTTCTGGAAGAAGCCTTGTTGCGTATCTATTACTGTTCATAGTTTTATGTAATTATTAAATGTTTGGAAGTTCCTGGGTGTTTTGTTTTCAATTATCTCAGTTAAACACACCTTCGGACCATTTCTGATTATGCTTTATTATGGTAATAGCAAATCTAGTGAAGACCAAGGAATCCTGAAGAAACTGCCAATGGTGGCAAAGTGAAAGCCATTGAAAATCAAGAAACAAGAGAATATCTGTGGAAAGAGGGAACAGCAGCAGGAATTCCAAGATCTTTGGTTAAAGTACAGACAATCAGAGAAAAAGTCTTACCTCTGTCCGACTCCTTTTACCATGTGGAGGTGCCCAACCAAGCAATACACTGACAAGACTAGAGTTTTAGGACTACTTTGGAATTACCACAGAACCCTGTTAAAGAAAAAGTCAGCATACTCCTTCATTCCATTAGCAGCAATGCAGACAATAGTCTATTAAGATTGAGGACATAGCAACTTACAATATTGTTATTAAAGCCTTTGATTTATCTTTCAGTTTTCAGAGAAACATTAGTATAAATCAAGTGACATTTAATAGGTGCAGTCAGGAATCCTGAGAAAGTATTGATTTTTCCATTAGTAACTTGTATTGTTTGGCTCCTAGTTGTAAATAGGGGCTCTGAAGGAATAATTAATTTATCCAAGTCCCTTTTGCGGTGGGCATCAGCGATAAAGCTCTACCTGATTTTCTTGCGGTCCAGAGAAGAGCTGACATTGTCCAAGACAGTTGATTTTCTGAGGCGAACTGAACTAAGCAGGCAGAATCAAGTTTTAATCTGAGCTAATAGCAAACCTTTGTGGACAGTTTGTGAGCAATCAAGGTACCAGAGCACCTACTGAAGAGCAGACCCTGAAGGAAGAGGGATTGGTCACACCATTACATAGTGCTCCTGTCACAGCACAAGAAAATCCCATTAGTGCAAAGACAGTGCCACACAGTGTGATTCCTGCAGGAGGTGGGGCCATTTTAAAATGGTGTGCCTCCTACTCCAATATTGAAAGGGAGACTATTCAGAACAAGCAATATCCAGGAAATAGAAGATAAACAGAAGCACCAACTGTCATCCTTGGGTGGAGTTGAGAAATGTTTGGAGTGAGGATATGATAACGATTGGCTACAAAAGCAATTTTAAGTTGGATGCAGGAAATTCTGTAATTTCTGATACAGTGCAGTGGCTGAAGTTTGAGTTTCTCACAGCAGTTACTATTTGTCTCCATTGTCCAAGGGCACTTAACTGAAGGTTCCAGTCCAGGATATCTATTTCACTTGAATGTCACGGCAGAGAATTTACCAGGATTCCATCCATTATTCCTAACCATGACTATTATTCTTTATTAAGTAGAGATGCTTGTGCAACAACACACTTTTTTTATTCATCGGTTGCAGTAGAAACCCAAGTTACCAATATCAATTTGAACCAGTCTCCACGAATTAAGCTCTGCATCTGCAGCCACATGAACACTTTCAGGAAATTGTGTCACTCTTTAAGGGACGCATAGATGAAGGAGGAAAGTGGAACATCACTAATAATGGAGACCATCAAAGCTCCTGAATTCTGTACCTTTCTGGAGTTGTGACTTTACCCTCTTCCTTTCAGAATTTCAGTAATTCACAGGCCGGCTCAAAGATTCTGAGGACAAGTGTCTCCACCCAAAAACATTTCCCTCTGATGAAGAAATCTAGGAAACTGTCCACATGTAACAATCCCAACAAAAGCTGCAGTCATTTCTGTTTTCATATAATTACTTGTAATAATTTTAGAACTAATAAAAACAATCTAGGTCTGGAGTATGTTTAGTCCATTGACTTGAGCTTGATTTTAAATTAATTATTAATAATTCTGAATATTTATTTATGTAACAATAGGTAAAATTAGGAATCTACAGTAAACTACTGTTTAATATCTTCAATTTCTGCTATTCCTCTATCTCTTTGAGTTGATCATGTTGACTATTTGTCATCTTGGCTGGATTTGCTTCATTGAGGTGTGTCACTTTTTGTACAGCTCTCAGAACTCTCTCTTTTTAGGCTTTCTTCTCAATTGCCTGACAACTAATTTAGCAATGAGTGTATTTAGCAGCTTATAACATCCGCAGAACATCCCAAAGTGCTCCTTAAGGCTAATGAGTTACTTGTTCACTCCACAAATAAATAGTCAATTCCTGCACACCAAGGTCCTAATAGATACCATGAAGATAATGAGCTACTAATCTGTCTCTGGTATTGGTTCAATGATAAATATTGGCAGAAATAGAAGAATTTCTTTGCTCATTATCCAATAGTGCAATAATCCTATCTCTTACATTCACCTGAACAAGAGGGTGTGGCCTCAGTTTAGGTCCCATCCAGGTGACATCTCTGACAGTGTTGTATTCCTTCAATCAAAATCCTGAATGCAAATCTAAACCAGAGAGGAGAAACAAGGTTGATTTCTCTTTATCAATGATCACCAATACATATTCACAAAAAACCTTCAATTGTCCCACAGAAGAAGGAAAGGAAAATGTTGCTACAAAGTTTATACATACAAATGATGAAACATCATGAACAACAGCAACTTATTAAAGACGAGATCATGACTGCACTCCAGAGGACTGCCTTTGAGTTTGCAGCAATTATCTTGGGATGAATTCAAACAAGTAGTATTTGCCAAGACAGATCTGATAAATGCCTTCTTTATTGTCTCCAGAATTTCTCCCCGCACAATGTCCAACATGACTAAAACTGAAGTCTCATCTCATACCGAGTCCTCTTCATCTGTTACCCAGAACTCACCAACCTTTCATAAGATATAGGAGCAGGAGTCAGCCATTCAGCCCAATGATCCCGTTCCATCAGTCAATAAGACCATGGCTGACCTGATGTGATCTGAACTCCACTTTCCTACCTACCCCCCAAAACCCTTGAGTCACTTGATGAAAAATCTGTCAAACCCAGTCTTGAATATATTCAGTGATCCAACCTCCATTTATCTCTGGGGGAGAAACTTCCAAACACAAATAACCCTCTGACAAAAGAAATTCCTCCTCAACCCCATCTTAAATAAGAGACCCTTTATTTTTTAAACTATGTACCCTAGTTTTGGATTCTTCCTGCCAAAGTGAACATTTTTACCCCATCTTCTAAATTTTCGCTACTCACTTCTCTATATTCTTTTGTAGACTCTTTATATCCTCCTCACATGGAGAATGGCTTGTTAAGGGGGGGATTTTTCCAAAGGCCGTGTGATCCACAAGGATCCTATAGATCATCCCGGCAGGAAGCTGAGCCACTTGGCAGGAGAGCACATACCATTGGCTGAGGAAGGACCATTAAATTTGTCAAAAGCACGTTGACTCTTATTGATTTTTTATGAGTTTGTAAACATTCTGCTATTATTTTCTCAATAACGGATTTCAGAATTTTTCTTGTAACTGATGGTAGGCTAATTGGCTTATAATTTCTTGTTTTCTGGCTCTCTCCTTTCTTGACCAGTAGAGTTCAATTTTCCAACTTCTGGTCCCTCTTCAGAATCGAGCAATTTTGGAAGATTATAACCAATGGATCCACTATCTATGTAGCAATTCCTTTAAGACGCTAGGATGAAGACCAAAGAATTTGTAACCTTTCATCTCATTAGTTTTTCTAATAATTTTTCTCTGTGATATTGATCGGTCATCCTTCCATTTTGCCTCTTGCTCTTTTACTATTTTCAGGATGCTCTCTCTGTCTTCTGCTGCAAAACCATTGGATACAAAGTATTTGTTCAAGTTCTCTGCCATTTCCTTGTTTCCCATTACTAATTCCCCAGTCACACCTTTTAAGAAAACTTCTATTTTAACTATTATCTTCTTTTTTATGTACAGTAAAGCTTTAACTGTTTGTTGATATATTTCTCATACTCTATTTTTTTTAGAAGTCATCCTTTGCTGGTTTCTAAAATTGTCCCCATCTTTTGGGCTATCATTAATCTTTGCAGCCACTGAACATCTTTTCTTTCAATTTGGTGTCATCTTTATCTTCCTTAGTTAGCGAGAGATGGTGCATCCTACATGAAGCATCTTTCTTTCTTAATGGAATAATTAGTTAGGCAGTAGCTCTGTATATATCTTCCACTATTTTCTACTGATTGCCTGTCCCCCGGTCAATCAAATTCAAATTCTTGTTCTAACTTTCAAATCCTCCCAAAGCCTTAAACCATCAAATTTTCATAAATGTCTCCTTGCCACTCCCACATTGACCTCCAATTCTGGTTTCCTGTGTATTTTCTTGGTCAGGATTATTCACTTGGTGGTCTGTTTGTCAGTTGCTGGGACTTCTTTCTGAACATTTTTCACTTTGCCAATTACTTCCCTGCCTTTGAAATCTTCCTATGTGCCGTGCCCACCTTTTGATCAACTTCCCTTGACTCATCTTCAACATTTTGCCTGTCCACATCTGTGTGAGGACTATTAGGGTCTTGTATTATGCTAACACATTCAAAAGTTGCAGGTTGTGACGAGAAGAAATAAATATATTTTTGAAAAACCGTGGTAAATGTCTAAAAAACAGCAAGATAGACACAGATCTTCAGATAGAACACTGGATACAAAGGGATAATGGAAAGGCAATATTACACTTCAGAGAATTAGATTGCATCATGTATTAAGATTCCCTTTGTTCTACTTTATTATGTATGTTTGATGCACCTGTATAAAAATCCGATTTTGATTTTATTTTTGGTGGAAGCTTTTACCTTCATTTTCATTCATAGTTTTGTCTATGTTGACCTGTGAAGGCACATTTATGCACTGAGGTTACTATGTAGTCGGCAAGACCACACTCAAGAGTTCTACAAGATAGATGATTTGTTAATAGAGTTTTTTTGAACAGTCATTCAGTGGTTCTTTTTAACAATGTATACTATACTTAACAGCCTTTGACATCGAAAAATGCATTTCATAAGCTTTGTGTATTATAAAGCAATTTAAAAAATCTCTTTTTTGTGCAGAATTGGGAAATATGTTTAGAAATAAGAGGCTACTGTCTTTTGAACACTGTTAACACTGATGATTGTGCAATGAGGTTTAGTTCCCTCCTCCAAACAGTGTAAAAATATTGACCTCAGTCAATAGGTATTGATGCCAAATTTAAACAAGGCCCCCAGGTAGGGTTACAAAGCCAGCTATAGTTCCTACTTCTAGCTGCCTGTGCTGGAACGTTGTGAGGAAAGTCAGGATCAGCATCACCTTTGATGTTTCCCCCAGTTGAATAGGCTATTGCCAATTATGTAATGGATAATATATGAAAAATAGACCCAGAATGAGCAATTGCACATGTGAAGTTTAAAAAGTAATGAATCATGGTGAATGGTGAAATTGAATGGGGGAACCATAACTCTCCACTGGTTGGAGTCATGTCCAGCATGATGGAAAACATTGTGTTTGTTGGAGGTCAATCATCTTAGTCCCAGGACATCACTGTAGGAATTCCTCAAGGGAAATTATCCTAGGCTCAACCATCTTCATCAATGACTTTCCTTCCATCAGAAGGTCAGAAGTGAGAATGTTTGCTGATGATTGTATAATACTCAACACTGTGTGACGCCTCTAAAGATACTGAAGCAGTGTGTGTCCAAACACAGCAAGACTTGGATAACTTTTAGGCACAAGCTGATAAATGACAAGTAATATTCATATCACACAGGTGCCAGGCAATAATCATCTCCAACAAGAGAGAATTTAACTATCTCTCCTTGACGTTACCTACAATTCCTTGATAATCAAGATCCTGGGTGTTACCATTGACCAGAAACTGAAGTCAACTAGCTATATAAATACTGTGGCTACAATGTTAGGTCAAAGACTGGAATGTTCTGCAGAGAGAACTCAACTCCTGATTCTTCAAAGTCTGCTCATCATCAACAAGGCTCAAGTCAAGAGTGTAACAAAATAATGACCCCTTGCCTGAATGAGTGCAGCTCCAACAACACTCAAGAAGCTTAACATCATCAAGACTAACACAGCCCATTTTATTGCACACCTTCTTTCAACATTCATTCCCTCCACTACTGACACACAGTGGTAGCAGTGTGTACCATCTATAAGATGCACAGTGTGTACTATCTATAAGATTCATTACAGCTCCTTTGACAGTGCCTTCCAAACGTGCGACTGCTACCACCTAGAAGGATAAGGGCTGCAGATGAATGAGAATGTCATCATCTGCAAGTTCCCCTCCAAGCCACACACCATTTTGACTTATAACTGTATTGCTGTTCATTCATTGTTGCTGGGTCAAAATCCTGGAATGCATTCCCTAACACACATGCTGTGAATAATAAAAAAGAACTATCCCTTGCAAACAGACCTACAGCCTCACAGCAGGATGAAGATATTATTAATAATGGGTCCTTCCAGGCTGCAATAGATAACATGGGCTGGTTTTAAACCCTGCCCACACTACCCATACCGACCTACCTTCCAGCATGTTTTTGTTGGGGTGGAGCATGTAAAATTAAAGGAATGAGAACACCGCCATCTTCTCAACTGTCTCTCTGTCTAGGAGGGAAGACAATAAAATTGGCAGCCAACCCACCATAATTAAATAAATAATGAACTATCAGTTGAACTTATTAGCAAGACACTTTACCCATATAATAGGCTCTTCATGCCATGATAATAGTTAGTACAGGCAGGTGGGACGCACTTTACAAAAACTCTTGAAAACATGAGAAAGGGGAAGGCATGCAATTTGGAGATGCCGTTTCTGCATTGCTGCACTCCTCTTAAGATGTTGCAATTCCCCTTTATTCTGAGCCATCTGACATCCAAAATGCATCCACCAAACCTCATCACACCCATTGTTTCCCCCTTCCCTAGGCTGCCTGATCCCATCCTGTTTGATTCCCCTCTTACATGTGTCTGTCCACACCTTAGCTCTTTCTCATGGGCCTGTTTGCATCCCTAGACAATCTTTTTCCTTTAATAAGCCACTGAGAGAGACCACTAGCCAGTGCCTCAGCTCCAGCCTCCAGATCCACCTCTGGTGAAGACTATCACTGTGATCATTGGCATCCAAAGAGAGGAGATGGGCCAGCTGGACACCCCAGAATGTCCAGCTCCTCCATATCCCCTCTGTTCATGATCCCACTTGTTATGCCGAGGAGGATGTTCCTCTGACTAGGTAACTCTTAGGGCTGGGAGCCCTACCGGGCTTGGGCATCCAGAGGACAATCACCAAAGTCAGACAACTGGGCATAGCACTCTTGAAGCTGACTCCATCTCTGCTGATGTTGAAATCTACAAAGACATAGTGGCAAAGTTAGAAAAATTAAGAAGTTCTGAATGTGCAGTGGTGGCATATGTTCAATATTTGCACTTCTGTAAATATGTTTCGCTTTTCTCTCTTAAAGTCTCAGATATTGAATGGCTTTGTGCATGTAATGCAACATTCCATAGGCATCCATTTCTCCCCCCCTCCCAACCAGTCGCTGAATATCTATCATTGTGTCCCTCAGTTACATGTTGCCTCACGGAATCTCAGCTCTGTCAATCACTGTTAGGACACATTAGCAGCATGAACCAAGGCAGTTCCTATACAATCATGAACATATAAGCTTTGCATCCTCTGACGTGAATTCAGGAATACAGTTCTCGGACAGTTATTTATTATCCTGATCCTAAGGTCTATTCTTCGTAATCGGTGTTTATCACGACCTACTTTGGAGTCATTCCAACCAAACGCAGTTTGCAATGACCTCCATTTAATGACCGTCAGGTTTGGGTTCCAGTTTAAACAATCATTGAGGACCATAGCCTCTCATGCCTGCCTGCAGCATTATCTCATTACAACATTTACAGCTGAACATGACTTTTTTATTACACAGAAACTAGAAGCAGAAGAAGGTCGTTTGGCTCTTCAAGCCTGCTCCACCACTCAGTATGATCAAGGCTAAGTTTCCAGTCACCATGTGAATGATGCAAAACAATGGAAGGTTCTGACACTCAGTTAAAATTAAAATATCTGCTAACGGCAAGGAATCTGTGACACTGTTGGCATGTGCCTAACCTTGTGTTCCTGGGGAGGATGCTAGTGTGGCTTGATGGAATTTCTGTGAGGATTGATTGATTTATTCTCCTGTTGCACCCACCCCAACCCCCTGCCCCTCCCCACCCACCTCCCACAAAATTGAAACCCAAGAAAATTAACTTCAATTATACCACTGCTGTCCACCTGCAGTCAAGGCAGCTTTCCGTAAGTCAAAGATAACTGCAAGAATTTCCTCATACTGATGGCTTCATGCCACCATTTTGTAGCGTTTGAGAAACACAGGGAACCATTTCTACAAACTATCAGAGAGAACTCAGCAACGTTTGAATAAGGATAAACCACATTCCATGAGGCATCACATATGACAATTCATAAAGTATCTGAAACAGCACAAGCCATTTTAAACGGGTGTTGAGCACATTTAGTGAACAGGATTAAATTTGAATTTGAATGAATTTTATTTTGATTTCTAATCTTTAATTTCTTTCCAAAAGTAGCGGTTCAGGCAAGGCTGCTTATTTTTGCTTCGCTTGTTGGCTGTCTGTATGGCCAAATTGCCACAGGTTTTTTTTGACAGAAGGTCAGCTATTTAAACTCTGCCAACTGCCAGCTCAAGTTGCGAAGCATCCGAACTCCTCTAGGGAAAATTTCAGGAGCAGAATACAATGTAAAAGTTTTCTGAACTTCATGCTTTTTGTCTGCACATGTCAACATACTTTGAGCTTAACTTTATCCCAAGCTCCATTTTGAACATGCTGAGCGACAGAATATGCAACAAATACTAAATGGCAGCTCTGGTGGGGGATTTCACAGGAAAATTGGAGCCATGCTGAGATTTTGCAGTGGAAGAGAATAAGATACATGTGATTTGAATGTCAGAGCATAACGAAGTTGAACTATTTTTATACTCACAGTGTTTCAGTATAGATTTTGAGAAATGTTTGTTAGTGAGCTAATTTCCCATTTGACACTGCTACATCCCTGTTTCCCTGTTCCCAGGATCATTGACAATGGGAAGGAGATTTAATAATAAAGCACTCATGGGTATGGGCAGGAAAGAGTTATTGAAATCATCAAAACAGCAGAGCTGCAATGTGCTGATTTCTAGATTTTTAGAGTTGATTTATTGTGTGCATAAACCTCTGTGTGGTGTTGAATTATTCAGTGTTTGACTGTGTGTGTCTGGTCTCTGTTCTCTGTGTGCGATTCGTTAAGCCCATTTGGAAAGAGAGAGAGAGAGTGAACTGATACCACCTGCTGTAAGCATAGGTGAAGACATTTTAAAGTATGGCAAATAAAGCCTCTGGACATGTCGGAATTGGTTTATCATCCTTGTGTCTCTCTGAGGCACAAAACACAACAGCGTCCAGTGAAATGGGTTGCTGTTATAATATTTACATGAGATAAAACTGTGATCAATTTTGGTCTCCTTATCTAAGGAAATATATGCAGGCATTGGAGAAAACGGGAGGTCCATTAGGTTCACTAGGATGATTTTGGATATAGAGGGTTTTTCTTATGAAAAGATGAGTAGGTCAGGTCTGTGACCTGGTTCTCTTCAAAAACTTCATCACTTACACATGAGCATAGAAGGCAGATTACTGTGAGCAATTGTGAGGTGCAGTACTTTGGGAGATCAAATGTTAAGGGAAAGTATACAGTTAATAGTAGGATGCTGAACAGCATTGATATACAGAGGGACCTCAGGGTTCAAGTCCGTAGCTCCATGAAAGTTACCTTCACAAGTACAGCAGTAAAGAAAACATTTAACATGCTTGCCTTTATTGGTCAGGACATTGAGTACAAGAGTCAGGATGTCACGCTGCAGCTTTACAAAATTTTAGTTAGGCTGCACTTTTGTATTGCATTCAATTCTGATTGTCACAGTACAAGAGATGTACGGGCTTTGGAATGGGTGCAGAAGACATTTACCAGGACGCTACCTGGATTAGAGGGTGGACAAACTAGGATTGTTTTCCCTGGAGCAGCAGAGACTGAGGGAGACCTAATAGAAGTTTATAAAATTATGCGAGACATAGATAGGATTGACAGTCAGAAACTTTCTCCCCAGAGTTGAAATGTCTAAAATTAGGGGACATGCACTTGAGGTGAGAAGAGGAAAGTTCAAAGGAGATGTGAGGGGCAAATTTTTTACACAAAGCATGCTAGGTGTTTGGAATGTGCTGCCGGGGTGGTAGTAAAGCAGATACAATAGGGGCATTTAGATAAGCCCCTATTATCTAATGAATATATAAGGAATATGAGGAATATGGATGAAGGACAGATAGAAGGGATTAGTCTAACATGGTACACGTTTGGCACAACATTGTGGGCCACAAAGCCGGTTCCTGTGCTGTACTGTTCTGAGTTCTATGTGAACATCCAGGCAAGGTTACAATTACAAGACCAGGGCATACTAGTGGATTGCATTTATGCTATGGAGAGTCATAGATTTATCTGTTCTGTACATTTATTCAATGGTTACTAAACATATATTGTAAATTATTATAGTTCTTTGGAAGGAGAGGAAATAGAGTATTGTAATGTAACCAATAGCAAAATGATGTAGTTGTCAGCTGACCCAGTATAAACAGAAACAGATAGGGATTGTGGGGAGCTTCTGTGGCCTTGGGCATGCTCCAAGTGTTAGTGTAATGTAGTTTCTTTCTTAAACTTTTTTCTTTAATTTACTTCGTGAAGTTAGTTCTTTTATTGTTTGCAACTGAAGTATCCCTATTGCATGAACTAGGGGAATGTTTTAATATATCTTTAAATTATTGCACATGGCAACACTAGAAAGGAAATATGACATGCTATTTAGCTTTAGTTTCACTACTGCTTTAAGAAAAGTACAACAGCGCATTCTGCTTTTAGTGTCTTCGAGCTTTTTGTCTTTGTATCAATGTTCCCATGTGCCTACTCTCAATAAATGAACACACAATATGTTTGCACAATCCCTTATGAGCAATTGATGCCTTCACATCATAATAAAAACATGACATATTGAACAAGCAATTGTCATGCTGAAGATGCAATTCAGATATCTAGTGAGACCTGAGGGTACTCTACAATACTCATCAGCAAATATCTCCAGGATAATTGCATTGTATGGCACCCTGCAAAATTGGACATCAGTGAGGATAAGAGCGAGAGGAGAAACAAGATGCTGAGCTTACACAGTGAATAGAGCTGAAAACCATGACACTGGTATTATCTATCAGCTGAGCTGGCTGAGCTATGTATGAACTCCCTGCACAATGTTGTTCCTGCTTTAAGCCAATAAGCAACTATAGTTATGTTTTAGGTATGCCTCCCAAATGGATTGTGTTGAAATAAATGGACATTTCATCAACCATGCTGGTAGATCTTAAGAAATTATTCCAAATTGATGGCAGTACCTTGTTCTATCTTTTTTTATTCATATATGTAAAACTATCAAGGCACGCACCATTTTCAGCATGTTCCAGTGAACCAGTTTCATTGGGGTTCAATTATTCTACTCATTTAATTTGCCAGTCCTGTTGCTGACCACAAAGGTGTCAGGATTGGATATGCATATGCCAAGTATGTATGCGCGACTGTTCCTTATGCCTTTCTCATCAATGATGTAGAGCTGCTGGCGTTGGACTGCGGTAAACTCAGCAAAGTTTGACAACACCAATTTTAAATCCAACTGATTTATTTGATAGTAAATCTGCGAGCTTTCGGCCTTTGTGGCCTTCGTCAGGCCTCATTCGCCTGACGAAGGCCACAAAGGCTGAAAGCTCACAGATTTACTATCAAATAAATCGGTTGGATTTAAAATTGGTGTTGTCAAACTTTACTGAGTTTCTCATCAATGGCAGGAATTACATTTACAATCATTATGAAATCATTGGGTCATAGGAAGAAATAGAATTGCAGAATGAGGCCATTCATATAAACATAGAAATTAGAAACAGGCTTAGGCCATTGGACCCTCTGAGCCTGCTCCACCATTCATTTTGATCGTGGCTGGTTATCAAATTCATTATCCTGAATTCACCCACACACCACCCTTCCCTCCGGTTCCTTGATTTGATCTGTGCTGATTCTCCATAACAACACTCTCCCCATAGCCCTGCAAACCTTTTCCCTTCAGTAAATTATCCAGTTCCCTTTAGAAAGGAAATCTATCACCACAATTCTCTCAGGTAGTATATTCCAGATCTGAACCACTCACTGTATAGAAAAATATTTTCCTTCCATTATCTTTGATTCTTTTGCCAATCACCTTAAATCATGGTCTTTTTGGAGAAATTTGACACACTGGAAGGGAGGTGTGTGACAGAGGCAGCTAACTGGATGGTCTCAATCAAACGCCATGAGCTCCTTGTTGTCTTCTAGAATATTCATTAGCCTGTTGACCTTGCCCCATTTTCATTCTCGCATTATAATCCCAGTTTCAATTCTGCTATTGCCTTGCTTTACACAATTTGGGGCTGGTATTTAAGTCCGGTCTCTGTTTGAAGGCTGATTATCAGCCATCAGTCTGAGTGAGCTGTGCAACACTTCAGTGAATCACTCTGCCAAGAGTCTCGCAAGATGCAGACAAGAAACAGGAAAGCAGCCAGCTCAGGGGAGGGGCAAGAGTGGTTTTAACCTTTATTGCACAGCTGATGTGGATCTCAACACTGCTACCTATTCATCTGCAGAGAAAGTAGTAATAATACACTTAAAACACCTGGGAACAGTACTGCAGTCATGTTTTTATATATAATGATACCCTCTCAATCTCTGAGTGCATCTGGATGTTTGAAAGTGAATAATTTCTGGTCTATTTTCACAGCACATACTTCTGCAACTGGTTACTGACTCTGTCACACTCTTAAAAATGTTTCTTCCAATGCGGAAACCACTGGGAGCTGAGCCTAAGCTCAAGAACTTTGTCCTTAAACTTTGCCTTTACTTCCCACACTTCCATTCAAGTGCTACTTTAAACCTTCTGCTTTGAGCAAGCATTTTCTCACCTGCCCTGTTAAATGTCCAAGTCTGCTGCTCCAAAGCACCTTGGAACGTGTTATTGCATTAAATGCACATTAAATCAGTGAATGTCACACACTCCCTTTGATGAAGAAGTCACAAAATAATCCCAAAAATGATAAAGTATTACTTTATCTTATTACAAACCAGTTGCTGGCTGCACACAGCCTGACCAGACAAGTGAAACTTTACATGAGTTCTTTAAGAATCTTTAAATTGTTTTGAAATCTGCCTTTGCTCTCTTTCCGCGCGCACACACACACACACACTCACACACACACACAAAATCAGTGCTGGATTGTCAGACGTTAATGTTGGACATGAGGAGTGCATCACACTACAAAGGCATCATCACTAGTAGTCGGGCTGGTCTCATCCAAACACAACTGATGCTGCACCATCAGCAGCTGTCAAGGGAGAGACACAGAAAATCTATCCCATCTGACTTATTTGATATAAGACCCTCAGCAGCTGACAGAGAGAATGTCATCCCATCTGTCAGCCTTGTTACTTCCCAATTTTGAGAACTGGCAAAATTTGGAATATCTTGTTTGCACTCTCAAGTGGATAGCTGTACCCTTGCAAATGGTAAATAAAATAGTAAAGCATCATCCTTTCACCCCTGGGACAACAGTTCAGTTCCAGCCAAAACAAACAAGATGAAAGTTTGCTCCCTGTGACAGCTGTTGGTGAAATGTGTTTGGCCAGCTCGAGTCCTGTTCTCAACAGATCAGTTCCATTGCCGAGTGCTGTTGATAATCTGGCAGTAATTTTTTATGAAGTGGGTGTTCAGATTCAGACAGACCATTAAAATGACTGTGCTGAGAGTTACAGCAGACCACCAAAACAGTTGGTGAGACATACAGATAGCAAATATTGTGCATTTTCTAAGAATAGGTTGCTTTCTTTAAAACAAACAGCACCCCTTCTACAGCCAACATACAACCAGAGCTCTATAGGGAACTAAGCAGAATGAGGGAAGACTTTTATCTGAGGGAATGACTTTTTGCGAAAGTTTGCTAAGTTTGATCTGAAAATAGGTCAGGAAGGATTCTTAAAAGCTACAGCGCTGTGAGTTTAACATCTGCTGTAGCATCACTTCTAAGAGTCAAAATAGTTACATTTAATTGAGTTTGATGAAGCAGCCATGGAATTAGAGAAATTTGTAATGGAGTAGTATTAAGGTTTATCTCCCATGTTGCACTCAATTGGGGAATGGTCAATAGCTCCAAGTGTGATTGGAATGTGACTTTGAAGCATGACTAATGCCATGTTAAAGTACACATTTATTTGTAAAAATCATTAGCTTTAGATGCTGGTTCATGTGATTAAACACTATTACAGTAGAAAGAATTTTATGGATAAAAGTTTACAAGTACTGTCTTGCTAAAAACTGGGCAGAATCATTGGTATGGCTTCAAATCTGAAAATATTATATATTGGAGCAAGTGAAAGGTATGAAGAAGTTTCTATTATTAGCAGGAAATCTAAAGGAGGTCACAAGCCCCAACCAACATTGCTTAATCGATATCAGGGATTTGACTGCATTGGGTCGCGATGCAAAGGCAAGTAGTGAACTGATCAGTCACTATAATATGCAATCAGTGACTGTGTGAATGATAATCTTGTCAAGCAGGAGATTGATGGGGAGGACTGCATGACTAAGTAATGAAAGCACTTGACTTCAACCTGAGAAAGAATACCTTCATTGAACAGCCTATCTTTAACAAACGTACCTAATGGCAAGGGGAGAGCAATGATGCATTCATAAATTTTGTATACTACCTTGTAGAAAACTGTGGATGTGGTACCTTAAAAGGTGAACTGATCGCTCAAGGGAGCGTTGGCTGATACTTGTTCAACCACTTATATCAGAGAGAAGATCTAACCTCAGCAAAGGCATTCCAGTGAAGCAAAAAAGACGAGGTCAGGAAGTGTAATTGATCAAGGGCAAATCAATAAAAGTTTTATTGCCAAACAATATTAACAACAAGGTCAGGCTAACTTACTGCAATCCTCGACCTGTGGTATGTACACTTCTGCTGATTGGCTCAGCTTCCCGTCATGACAAAACCACAGTGGCCAACCAATCATGTAACCTTCAGGCAATGCCCTCCCCCCACCTCTTAAAGGGCCATGCTACTACAAGAAACAAAATTGATCTTTGATTTGAGGTGATGGGAGAACGCCATACAAAAAGAAACTGAGTTAGTAGAATTTGGCAAATTTAAGAACAGAAATTGTCCACGACAAGGAAGACAGGAAGAGGGTCCATTAACTGACCCAGCTGATTATAATTGGCATGTCAGAGAGAAACATAGGCAGAAAATTGTCTTGCCAAAGAGACCAATGACCATTGATGCAGAAAGAGGGACACATCCAGGCTTTGTGCTGTAGCAAAAAGCCTGTATAGAATACACACAAAGGGATTCTTTGAAGGATGGCAAGATCCATGAAGTAGATGGATATCATTTATTTCATGGATCTTGCCCTTTCTTGGAGACATCCGAGAGCTAAGCAGAAGCTGCTGGAGTGCTGATATCCCAGTCGAGGGAAACAAGATGCTTTAAGTTAGACACAAGGGCAGCAGTTTCAGATATTTCTGGTGCTGAACCATGATTTAGAGAGAAATACTCTTCGGTCGTCATGCTAAAAACTGTATGGCCTGTGAAAAATGGAACTTAGGCCATAGGAAAAGTTGAATGCAACTCTTCAATATAGCGAGAAAAGGGAATTACAGAAACAGTGATTCAGAATCAGAGTTGTTCACTGTTGAACAGGAAATCCTGCAGAGAATTACATTGATTTGCTGAGTACAAGAACTAGAAAGGTGAGAAGATGAGTCTAAATAGCTGTTCACAGGATAAGGAAAGCTAAAGATAATATTCCACCTAACTTTATGTCCATACATGAAGCCACAATGCCTGTTTCCACACAAAAAGGTTCCCATTCTATTCATTAAACATCATGAAAAGTTGACTTTATAGTGAAAAATAAATTTATTACCTGTGGCAAAACTAAAACTGGCGTTCAGGCATGGTTCCAATGTCAAAACCCAATATACGTTTAAAATTTACGTAGATTTTACTGAACAAAGCAGTGGAACATAAAATTCATCCTATTTCATTTGAGGCCAAGAGCTTAACAATCTTCATGAAGATAGATGCAAAGGGTTTTGGCAATTATCCCTAGATAAAGAATCTGAGTTGCTCACAACTCACATTACTTCATTGGAAGGTTTTGTTTCAGCATCTATTTGATGCTGAGCTGCTGATGTATCATCCATACGATTGAGATCTGTACTCTATCCGATACATTCAAATGGAAATCTCAAACTAGTTTGTCACATATCCCAGTTACTGAGGGCCTGAACAGAGTTCGACAGTGATCAAAAAAGCATTAGCCGTCAAATAGACTTGTGAAAAGTTCATAGATTATGTTCAACACAACAAAAACAAGAAATGCTGTAAAAATTCAGTAGGTCATAAATTATGTTCTTTGTCTCCACTTCAAGATAAAAACAGACCACAAGCCCTTAGTGGCAGTCTTAAATTCTAAGGAATTAGCCAAAATGTCTGCGTAAGTACAACAATGAGAATTATGAAATTTGGTACAAAGACAGAGTATATTCCAGGCACATCACAGACTACAGCAGATGCTTTGTCCCATATCCCAGTGCCAATTCCTGAACAAGGTGATATAGCTCTTTTTGAGGCAACGGAAAACTTTGCATTTGCCACAATCACAAATCTAACAGCAACAACACAGCAACTGAATGAAATTAGAGATGCAGAGAAATTTGATAAGGAATGTGTTCAGATCAGGCAGTACTGCTTCCAAAGATGGCCAGCATACCACACAATCCCATTTTCCACAGTATCATAGGCAGAAAGGACACCTTAGTATGGTCGCTGATTTACTCTTCTAGGACCAAAGATTGGTCTCTTTGAGAGTTCTGAGGCTCAACATTTCACAATGATTACACCAAGAGTATCATAAAATGTTGAGCCAGAGCAAGATATTCTGTTAGATGGGAAGGTCGCTCAAAGTCATTGGAAGAGAGGATATCAAATTGTATTACTTGTGCTATTCGCTGTCAGGAGACAAGAGAACCATTTATGTCATTTTCCTTCCCATCATAAGCATTGGATCATCTTAGGATGGGCCTCTGGAACATTGAGGTAAAATGTACTTGATTGTAATAATCCACCATTCTCAATAATAGAAGTTAAGCAACTGCAGGGAGACATTTCTGAAGCAATGATTACATCACTGAAGGAGATATTTGCAAAATGTGGGGAATCCTGGATCTTATAATCGCAAACAATGGATTGCAGTTTGACAATTAATGCTTTAAAGAATTTACTGCATTATATGGATTTGTCCACTCTACCAACTCACCAGATACCGTCAATCCAACAGTGAAACTGAAAAAAAATAGACAATAATATCTAGCTTGCACCACTGAGCTATTGTTCAGCACCACTTGGTTTGGTACCATGATCCTAATGGGAAGAGGACTGAGATCTCAGCTCCATACTCACCCACTCAGACTTGTGCCATAAACATAGGCTGCCCACTGGGATAAACTGAGAGCAAAAGAGGAAAATTGTCATTCCAGCCACATGCGGGACAATTACAAATGTCACAAGGCACACAACCTGCCAGATCTCCAACCAAGAGAGTCAGTGTGATGCTGAGACCAAGTCACAATGGACAAGTGTTTGTACATACACCACATATACGGTTCTACCTCATCCAAACAGAGACAGAACAGTTGTTTTAAATAAGCAGTCTTCTATCTCCTGGAAGCAATTGTCTACCCAATCTCACTGACCAGAGAGGCTGCATTCATCCACCAATCCAGGTAACAAACTATCTGATGAACCCAAATCATCAAATAATTCTCCTCCTTTCCACCACAGCACCCACAGCACTCAAATTCTTGAATCCCTCCAAATAGTTAGTTGATAAGTTTATGGAAGAGAAGGGAATGGTTTAGTTTGGAGGGTCATTGCTTTTTTCATAATTGGTCGGTGCAACATCGAAGGCCGAAGGGCCTGTTCTGCGCTGTAATGTTCTATGATCTATGTTCTAAATGAGAAGAGAACCAGTTGGAAACAAGGACTGCAGAGTTGAAGTTGTGGTTTGTTTGACCTTTGCAATATGAAAATGGGAATCAAAGACTCGGGGGCAGATGTAGTGTAACAAGTTAATTCTAATTGCTTAATATGATAATCGGATACTGTATACATTGCAGGAAGTGATGTGACTTGTTTACTCTGCTACAGCTTCATAGAAGATGTAGTCACAACATTCAGATCTGTTCCATTAAAGCTTGTGTTTTAATGACCTTGTCAGACTATTGTCGGAATTGTACTGATACGCCTGCCCTAGAATCAGATGGCCAAGGCTCACAGAATGTCATTCTCCACTGGCCTCGAGCAGGATTTATGATTCATGGGTGGGCAAGGTAGTAAAATTCTGGTATATTTCTCCTCTGTGTTACTTGAACAATACCAAGAATGTTACACGTACCACATAGAATATGCACTGCAGCAACTCACCAAACTCTTGCAACAACTGTTTCCAAATCTAAGCATCACAGCACATCAAATGCTAGTTGTAGAAGTTTTTTGGGGCATTTTCTCAAATAAGCCAGAGGTGATTAAGTATACTTGTAGATCAATAATGTAAACATGAAACATAAGGGCAGTTTTTTTAAAGAATACTTTCTGCAGTTTTGCAAGGAACATGTTATTGCCGCAGGCTTTTTACTGCAGGGACTTCTTCATAATGCTTTTTTAATCACATGTCTATAGGTGTAATAGATCCCATAACATGCTCGATAAATATCTCTATCCTGTTAAGCCACAGCTCTGTATCATGGCCTGCCGAATATCTCCTGCGCATAAAGTCATAAATAACATGATTACTTTTATTGCAATTGATGCTAATTTCTGAATGGGATTCAAAGCTAATACCTGAACTCTCTGAGCAATAATTATACTTCAAAGATCCCATTTAATTTCAAACACTGCAGGTTAGCTGCACTCTCATTATTCTGTCAGAATATTTCACAACGTTTCTGATTACTTTGTTGCAAACTGGCTCGCCACTGGCAGAATCATTTAGTTTTTGTTTGACCTTCATTGCAAGCCTCTCAATATAAGTGCCTGTCGAGCTACGAATGTGTCACAGTCCCTGCGGGTAATGGGTTCAACCAGGAAAGCCATTTATCAATGTCTGCATTTAAAGGTCTGATATCTACATTGTGGTCACTTGTGCATTCGAGCAGCAGATCTTTCCTCTTAATCTAAATCCCAAAAATGACCAGTACAGAACAGAGAGCTCCCTTTACCTAAGAAAAAAACATTTTGCATTGCCAAATAACCCACGTTGGGATTCTCTATTTCTGCAAGAAGCCCCTTGGCACATTCTCACTGACTGGTTAGATAGATCCTGCACAGCTCTGCAGCTTTTGCCCAATTACCTGCAGAAGAAGTCTCCCGAAAGTTAATATTCATTATAGAAATGTCTTTACTGGGTCATCGAATCTTGATTCCTTTTTACTTGATCCTCTGAGTATTTATACGTGTAACTTTGGAAGTGAACTTTTTCAGCTTAGTTTCTGCTCAAATGAAGAAAAGAACGGAGGTATAAATGGTCTGGCATAAGTTATCAAACCAATGACCCAACATCGGGATCATTTCAATATTGGTGGGCCAGTGGAACTGAATATACTATCAATAAAAACATACCCTGTAAATGTTTACGATTTTAAATAAACACAATAGTTCTTCTAATTATTTTTTTCATTTATGGGATATGGGTGTCGCTGGTTGGGCCAGCATTATTTGCCCATTCCTAAGTACCCTTGAACTTGGGCACAGTAAGAAGTCTCAACACCGGGTTAATGTCCAACAGTTTATTTGGAATTATGAGCTTTCCGAGCATTCTGAAAGCTCATGATTCCAAATAAACCTGTTGGACTTTAACTTGGTGTTGAGACTTCTTATTTGCCCAACCCAGTTCAATGCTGGCGTCTCCATATCTTGAACTGAGTGGTTTGCTGGTCCATTTCAAGTGGCATTTAAGAGTCAAACACATTGCTATGGATCTGAAGTCACATGACTAGTTAAAGATGGCCAATTTCCTTTCCTGAAGAACATTATTTAGAACTTTACTCTTGGTGCTTTAGATTACTAGTCAAGTGAACATAACACTGTGCCACTGCCACCCTCATTCTTTCCTTTTGCCAATTATCATCTCACGGAATAGATTACACTTTGGATTCTGTTGCCATTGCATTTTGATGTAGTGAAACTTTGGGGAAATTTTGGGGCAAAGACTAAGGAGTGGACGTGATGAATTTCAAGCTCAACAGCCATTTAATTTACATTCAACCCAATAAGCTTCTCGCCAGCCTGCCTCGATATTCAAACTCCCATCCTTGCTCCTCCAAGCCCAAGACTTTATTCCTTCTCTGGTTACATAATCTTTTCCAGTCCCATAATCTTCTGATATTAGCACTCCTTTAATCCTGGCTCTCAAACTGCCTGATCTTAACTACCACATCAACAGAGTAAAGAGAGACAGCATAAACTCGTTAATTACAGTTGGGCATTGTTCTATGGGCAGCACAAGGGTACAGTGGTTAGCACTGCTGCCTCACAGTGCCAGGGACCCACACAGCTTTGAGTGACTGTGTGGAGTTTGCCCGTGTCTGCGTGGGTTTCCCCTGTGTGCTCTGGTTTCCTCCAAAATCTGAAAGACATGCTGGTTAGATGCATTGACCCAACAGGCACCAGATCGACTAAGGGAATTTCACAGTAACTTCATTGCAGTGTTAATCTAAGCCTTAATTGTGACTAATAAATAAACTTTAACTTAGTAAGCTATGTCTAAAAATCTTTGCTGAGTATTTTGACAATGTAACAAATGTTATGAAATTACAGAAGGCATTTGATTAGATTCTACACAAGATTGTTAACAAAAGAGACAGCACATGGAATTGAAAGCAATTATTGACTTGGGTAGTAAATTGATTATGATATGACTTCCCAAACCGGGGGACGTGGACTTATTGCAGGTTCCACACTAGGCCATAGAATAGAATGCCTACAGTGTAGAAGGAAGCTATTCGGCCCATCAAGCCTGAACCAACATCAATCCCACCCAGGGTCTATCCCATTGTATTTCCCCTTATATTAAAGAGCAACTTAGCATAGCCAATCAATCTAACTGCACATCTTGGACTGTGGGAGAAAACCAGAACACCCAGAGGAAACCAACATGCAAACTCTACACAGGCAGTCACCAAGGTTGGAATTGAATCTAGGTCCCTGGTTCAGTGCTAACACTACCAGCTAAGTCTTTTATAAAATTGCTTGTGTATGTATGTATTTATTATGCTATAATCAATATTTTGTGCTTTAAGTCTTCAACATAACAATAACATTTCTCAGGGGTTCCTGAGTACTCTTGGGAGGTCAAAAGGTTCTGTGACTGGAGAAGTCTGGCAAACCCTGCTATAGGAAGTTAGACTGAGAGAGGAGGAATCATGTATTCAAATTCATTTTCACTTTCTGGGTTAGGCTGTTTTTTAAAATAATCTCCACAACATTTCAATTCCCTGTCAAAACCGTCTACCACAAACAATCAAACTCCAGTGCTTCTAGCATTCAGGTCAAAGCTGGTGATTTCAGTTTTTTGCTTTGGATTTATTTTGTTGGTTTGACCCTTCTCTTCACCAATTTACAAGCTCTGCTTTATTTAAAACTTAAAGCCTGACCAAAGTTTATAACCGAACTTAATTTTAACCTCTCTGTTAACAGTCACTCTAATCAGAAGCCCTTAAGACTAAACCTTTCTTTGTCATGATGATTTAATGCATCTAAATCTTAAGTGACTAGAGAATGAGAAGGTGAGTGTTTCAGTTAATTAACTGCAATTGACTGCAGTGAACCATCTCCACCCCTCCATATGAGAAATAGGAGATGGAGAAGGTCATTCAATCCCTCAAGCTTGTTCTGCCATTCAACAAGATTAAGGCCATGGCTCCACTTTCTTCTACCTCCCATAATCCTTAATTCCTTTGTCAAGTAGATAGCTGTTTAATTTGGTCTTTAATACATTCAATGACCCAACATCCCCTGATCAAGAGAATTCCAAACATTAACAATCCTCAGAGTAGAAATTCCTCTTCATCTCCAGTTTTTAAACTGTACTCCCCCATTGCCCCCTCCCCCATAAGAGGTAACATTCTCCCAGTGTGTGTCTTCCTGAGAATCTTGTATGTTTCAATCAGACAATGTCTCCTTCAGAGCTCAACTCCAATGAGTATAGACCCAATCTGCTCAACCTTTCTTCATGAGACAACCCCTCGACATGGGAATAGGGACTAATGAACCTTTTCCAAACTCCTTCCAAAGCAAGTATGTCCTTCCTTAGTAAGATGACCAAAATTATACATGGTCCTCCAGGAATGGTCTTACCAATGCCCCTCCTCTCCCCATAACCCCGATGCTTCCTCTTTCCATCTGACCCAGTTTGGCCAACCTTCAGCTGACTTAGAGGAGATCTAATAGAGGTGTACAAGATTATGAGGGGTATAGATAGCGTAAACAGGGTTAAGCTTTTTCCTAGGATGGACAAAAATGGCACGAGGGGTCACGGGCGTAGGGTGAGGGGGGTAAGGTATAATTTGGATGCTAGAGGGAGTTTTTTCACACAGAGGGTTCTGGGGTATGGAATGCGCTGCCAAGTGGTGGAGGCAGGTACTCTGGAGTTATTTAAGAAATACTTAGATGGGCACATGAACAGAATGGGAAAGGAGGGGTATAGAAAACTGATTTAAAATAGGGATCATGAGCCTTGGGGAGTCCCTGGGAAGTGTGTAAATAGATGATGATATTGATGTATTTGTTTTTATCCTACAGGTGCTTTGGTCCACCTTGTTGTCTAATGAGGGACATACACGCGATGGGTCGTGAGAGGGCTGCTCTTGGATTTTTTTTCGAGAGTATCCTAATGCTTCACGTCATTAGTGTACACTTGACCTGGACCATTTGATGGGCAACACGACAGCTCAGTGACTATCGCTATGCTGTGCAGATACATGGATTTGGGCCTGTGTCTGTGGGAGTTTGCGCATTCTCCCTGTGCTTGCGTGGGTTTTCTCCCACATCCCAAAGATGTGCTCTTAGGCTAATTGGCAAAACAAATTCTCCCTAAATTGTCTCAAATTTGGTTTTTAATCCATAGATCTATAAACATGGACAGGGATTGCAGGTAGAGGTGGGAACATTGGGGTGGCGGCATGGGCTCGTTGGGCCGAAGGGCCTGTTTCCTATGCTGTTGTGTTCTTTGTTCTTTGTTCTACTTTTAAAAAAAATCTTCATAATATAAAGGCAAGTTACTGCAGATGCTGAAATCTGAAATACAAACAGAAAATGCTAAAAAATCTCAACAGGTCTGACAGCATCTGTGGAGAGAGAACAAAGCTAATGTTTCAAATCTGGATGACCCTTAGTCAGAGCTGTTTTACCTCAGTATGCCAATAAGCTCCAATCGTGACTTAAGAAATGTTTACATCACTGATGCCAATTTGCAAATTATCCTTGTGCAAGTCCCTCATAGCTGTTCTGTGTGCTCATTTACCTGATAACTTCCTCAAGGTGAGTCATCCATGGCTATAATTTAGGAGATGTAAATTCATTCACTGAGTCACAGAATCCCTACAGAGCAGAAGCCCATCGAGTCTGTACCAAGCACAGTCCCACCCAGCCCCTATCCCATAACCACACGCATTTACTCTAGCCAGTCTTCCCGACACTAAGGGGCAATTTAACATGGCCAATCCAGCTAATCTTTGGATTGTGGGAGGAAACCAGAGCACCCAGAGTAAACCCATGCAGACATGGGGAAAATGTGCAAATTCCACACAGAGAGTGATCCAAGCTAGAAATCAAACACAGGTACCTGGTGCTGTGAAGCATCAGTGCTAACCACTGTGCCAGCCTTAAATCATTCATTCAGTTATCTGATGATATAGAAGGTAGCAAACAAACAGAGTGTTTTATATCACTGCTGATTTCTATTCCCATTGGTTTAATGGAAATAGAACAAGATCAGAATTCTCCAATGTCAGATGTCTTGCTATTGCTGCCAGTGAGAATGAAGGATTCAGCACTCCATTCACTGCAGCAGAACTGGAGAACCCCAGTTTCAGGAGAGATCAGAGAATTCTAGTACAACTTTCTTCAGGTGTTAGCTCTGCATCAGTTGGTTGCTCTTCTTATTATGCTGAGCTCTTTACAAACAATGTAGCTGCTTTAAGTTTACCTTTCAGTGCCTCATAATATAATTTAGAGTGACGGTAGCTGCTATAATATTACAGCAATGCATGTGGAGGCTGCTCTGACCAGCTACCCAAAGTTTATAGATTGTATGGTCAGATTTGGATGTGGAGGAGAGGAGCAAAAAGTGTAATTAAATGAAAACAAATAAAACAATGAAAACTGTTACATGTACTGATTTTTATTTGGGTTAATTCTTCCTGATTTCATAATGTGATGTGTCCTAATGCAACAAAATGGGAATATGTAATATTATATATAATAATGTAATATTAATTCATAATAAGCTATTTGTTAGACATTTATGATGAGCACTTTTTGCAAAGGTACTTATAAAGTCATCCTATAGAACCCCTCACAATAGTGAAACTTTCTTTCTTCCAAGGAGTAAAGTGTTGCAAAATCCATTTTTCCTTTGTCCCCATGTATTAAGTTAGCAGACCCTGGAGGTACAGCACTGCTTGTTATTTATTATATATGTACTTGTCAAATGTTTTGATAGGCTACAAGGTCAGTTCAAAGATCAATGAACAGTAAGTTCAAGACAGCTTTAATCAGAAAACAGATGTCCCAGGAGGGATCCCAAAAGCAAATCCCAACTAACAGACAGAGGACAGAACCAAATCTGAGTTAAATTAAGAAAGAAAGGAGCAGAAAAATAGGTTCCAATTAGACAAAGGGTTGTTGGGAGCAGACTTTAATTGGGCTCAGGAGGAGCCCAGGTAATCAAACAGGGCTCAGAAGAAGGACTGAAGAACCAAGAAAGCATTGGAAGGTCAGTGACTCTGTGCTACAGGCAGGTGGACAAAAGTATTCCTTTGGAGCAAGTCTTCTGCTTGACATGGTAAAGAAGCTAAAATTGTGCATTTGAAATGTTCCAGGGAAATGGAATCTTAGAAATCAAGAATGAAACCCTGTGAAGATGGACTGTTGTTGAAGCTGTCCAAGTGGAATAACATTTGAAGAGAATTCCAAGGTGTGATATTTGAATGGGAAGATTGGAAACTGTGGTGAGAATCTGTGAGACTGGTGACTCAGTATGACTTGCATTTTGTGGGTTTGTTGAAAAATCCATGGAACTGATTTTGGTCACATCTGCCATTTGTGTTTACTGTCACAGGTTGCCTGTTAATTCACATGTACCTCATGTTTGCCCTGAATGTTCGAGTACAGGATAAATATTGTAAATTGTTTTATCACTCCAAACTTGTATAGTAAAGTTTATTTTGTTTATTCAAAACCATAGAAATTTTGTGGCTTCATTTTATTATCAGATGTTTTGAATCTCAAACTTCAACTATTTGAAACAAAATGTTATTGGTCCCTAACCGGATCTCACCAACATCCAGGGAGTGGGTGGGACTGACCAAGAATAATAAGTAACAGATGGGAGACTATGACCCCAAAGCCAAGAGAATAATGTCCAAGTTCATCACATTCCATCCCCTTCAGCTGCACAGAGTAGCTTCCACATTGCCTGATTGAAAAGCAGCAGATGCTGGAAAGAATAAAACTGCCCCATTCATGAGCTTTACCTTTTCAATGAAAACAAACCTGTGTCTGGCTTACTAATAAAAATACATCAAAGTCTTAACTTCAAAGTTCAAGTCAAACCTAGGCAAGTACATTCATTCTCAACTTCCCAGCTGTATTTCAAATGTTAAGCCCCAAGACACTGCCAAACCTCTATTCATATTATTCAGAGATCCTCTTACATGAAAGACAAGCATTCTAGGATTAAAGTACAGAACACTTCATATTCTAAAAGTACTCCTTGGAATTTGACAATGTAATATTTTGCATTGATAGTCTTGATCTGAGAATTTATCAAAAATCAATTCTCTGATTACTGCTGATTAAAAGTTTTTAATGTTATCAAACAAGCCATTTTGCATCAATAACTCTCTGAATATTGAAATAAAGTAGATTTCAATTTCAACACATTCACCCCAAAAAGTTTGCATCTTGCTGTAACTGAAATTGCCCAAATTAGCAAGTTACTCATCTAATTATAGTTTGTAGCTTCTGTTTGAATATAAAACTGTCTAAACCAGTGATTGCCAAACTTCAGTGTGGGGGAGACCTCCTGAAACAACTCATGACCCTCAAGAAAACTCCTGGAAATCCAAACAGTGGGATCTGTTTCTCCTCGGGACTCCTATAAATAGTGACATATTCCCAGGGACTGCCACCAAACACCAATTCATCCACAATTGCTGCTATATTACTAGAGTCTATAGCAGATCCAACCTTCAATCTACCTTCACAAATACAATAATACACTTCTACATACTCCCTAACCTAATCTCCAAAAGATATCATCAATTAAATCAAAGGAGTATTAACTATAAAAAACAGGCTAGAGGCAAAGGGAAATCTGCCAATTTCAAGGATGTAAGCAATCTGGCACAAGGAAACATTACTAGATAACCTCAAAACCAGTCAAAGAGCTTTGGATAGGAAATTTAGATGACAACAACAGCAACTTATATTTATTCCATTAGAGGAGCAATTACGTTAGATCCATTGTTTCATTTGCCATTTAATAGGTTCCTGGGGCCCCTCATTGATGAAAGAGCAGAGCTCCAAAAGCTCGTGACAGCAAATAAACCTGTTGGACTTTAACCTGGTGTTGTGAAACTTTTTACTGTGTCCACCCCAGTCCAATGTTGATGTGTCCACATCATGGTTACTACATGACCTCAATCAGTTCTGGGCCTCGTGATCATCATGAATAATTCTGCATTCCGAAGTGACTGAAAACTACTGTAACTTAAGAAGAATTACTACGCCCTATCCTATACCCTATCCTATTCATGTGTTCACCTTTGGCTAAAGATCGAGAGCATTACCTGAAGATGGAGTAGGGAACAGCCTATATAAGTATCTGAAGAACCTGAAACTATCATATTGCTCTTTTCAGGAATAATGGATGGAACCTAATTTTACAAATACAGCCAGTTGACAAAAAAGACTCAAGTAATTCTTGTCTGAACCTGTTCACCAGAAGCAGTACAGATTGCCTTTAGATGGTTGTCTGGGATGTGCTACAGCTTAATACTGCTTGAAATAAAACTGAAACTATGGAAGAACATACTTCTAAACTCTATTTTTAAACTTACATTTGAGCAGATAGCTAGCTGACTGTCCCTCTGGGCCCCCATTAACATTAAAAATGACACTGGCATTTGAACATTAGCAAGTAGTGTTCTGTGGACAGTGGTTTGGTCTTCTCTAGAGAAAGAACCTTCAATATAACTGGAACAATAAATGTCTCTGTCTTAAAATCATGGACTAATGATGTTGACCCTTAATCATAAGCTAACTTTAATCGTATTTTATTTGTATTAATTGGAAATCATTTACTACAGAGTGAATCTCTCATCTTATCTGACCTAATCTTCAATGGGTTACACTGTAATAAGCCCAGAGTGGGAAAGACTAAATCAAAACTAGAACAGAAAATACTGAATGTACCCAGCAGGTTAATCAATTAGTCATCTGTAGTGAAACAGAGTTAACATTTCAGAACGATAACCTATTGTCAGCATTCCATGCAGTTTATGAATGAGGTCGGAACAGAGAAAATGGGGCCTAGGACAGAATAAAAAGCAAGACAGTCAATGATGAGGTGGAAGACAGCAGTGATTAAATGACAAAAATATGTGGTAATGGGAAAAGTAAATAAACAAAATAGGGGTGGAATCTTGTTAAGACAACACGGATCTTGGTAGTCAGCTCTACACTCTTTTTGAGAAGGCTCTTATGCCACTTATGCATTTAACAAGCCACTGGCAGACCTCCCTCCGGATCCAGAACCCATTGGGCAGCAGCTGAGAATGCCAGCCAATCAGAGATTAGTAGCTCTTCGTACTCAGCAGCACCACAAGGAGGCTAGTGCTGGTATGGCAACCACCTCAGGGCTCAGATTGAGAAGACACCCAGATACAAATAAGTGATAGTGGGAGGGGGATTGTGGAGTGAGGGGAGTTTGGGAAAGAAAGTGGGGGCAGGAGCAAAGTAAAGGGTTTGGCAGCAAAGGCAAGAAGGTGGCTCTCAGTGGTTGCACTTCCTTGTCAATACCGTCTATCAAATATTCAGTGCCTTCTGGGTACCTGGAAGCAAAAATACTAGGCTTTGCTCGTAGTGCTCCATAAATAATGAGCTCCCTGACAGCTCTAGTATGATGAGATCCTTGGCACTGTGGCACAGTGGTTAGCACTGCTGTCCCACAGCGTAAGGGACCAAGGTTCAATTCCCAGCTTGGGATACTATCTATGAAGAGTCTGCACATTCTCCCCATATATGGGTTTCCTCCGGGTGCCTCGGTTTCCTCCCACAGTCTGAAAGATGTGCTGGAAAGGTGCATTGACCATGCTAAATTCTCCCTCAGCGTACCCAAACAGGTGCCAGAGTATGGTGACAAGGGGATTTTCACAGTAATTTCACATAGTATTACTGTAAACCTACTTGTGGTTAATAAATAAACAAACAAACAATTGCAGTGGGACAGAAGGTCACATCCGCCACCCTCCCACCAAATTAAACATTTCACCCCCCCCACCATCTGTCTGACTTGCAGAGTTGCCCAGCATTTGCTGCTTTATTTCAGATTTCCAGTGCCAGCAGCGATTTGCTTGGTTCTAGCCCATCTACCCCTTTCACTATCACCAAAAATGGCTGCTGGGTTACCCTTTTGTCATCTGGACTCAAAATGTCAGCTCTTTTCTCTCCTTTTCCAGCATCTTCTCTTTTGGTATCCATTAGATGAAGATTGGCTTTCCTGATGACAAAGGGTCATCTGGACGCAAAACATCAGCTTTTTCTCTCCTTACAGATGCTGCCAAATCTGCTGACTTTTTCCGGCATTTTGTCTTTTGGTTTCAGATTCCAGCATCTGCAATGATTTGCTTTTATTAATTTAATTGATGCTGCCTCGCTCCTAATGCCATTCAATCATAGATTCTATGAATTATTGATAGGAGCCCCTCCCACTTTTACTGCCAATGTGTTTGGAAGGGTTTGCAGATTGACACCAGCCTGTTTGACCAGGGGTGAGATGTGAACCTAGAGCTTCTGGCTCAGAGTCAGGAACACTAACCACTGTGCCACACAATCTCCCAACAGATTATTAGTAGATGACTACAATTATGGTGCAGTCGTTAATACCTCCAAGTACTCCAACATTTCTCTTTGCATAGTTCAAAATCAAAAGGAGCAACCTTTAGGCCTTTGGTCATCATGGACCTTCCTATATTAGACTGTTTTGAATGGTATGTTTCATATTGCTTTGACAAAAAAAATACCAACTTACCATTTTGATTACATCCAACATTGTGTTAAACTTGGAAAGGGTTCAGGTCATATTAAGGTTAAATGAATAGCAAGACCCTGTCTGGGAATTGCTTATGCAACTGTAGAATCATAGAATCCCTACATGCAGAAAAGAGGCTATTTGGCCCATCAAGCCTGCACTAACAACAATCCCACCTAGAGCCTATCCCAATAACCCTATGTATTTACCCTGCTGGTCCCCCTGACAATGAGGGGTAATTTAGCATGGTCAATCAATCTAACCTGCACATCTTTAGATGGTGGGAGGAAACCGGACACCCAGAGGAAACCTACACAGACATAGGGAGAACATGCAAACTCCAGACAGTCAGCAAAGGCTGGAATAGATCCTGGGCCCCTAGTTGTGAGGCAATAATGTTAACAATCTCGTCAAAAAGCAAAATACTGCAGATGTGCCTAGATACAGCTCTCTTTATGTTTCAAAAGTAGTGAAGTCTCACGTGAGATTTTGTTTAAACTGTTAAGCAAATTAATTAAATGAACAACAAATTAATTGACTAACAGTAATATAAAATTGATATATTACAGTCAGATGTCCTGAACACGCTCAAATAGATAAATGACTAAATTAAAGTAAAAATAAGTTTGTGTCTAATCTATTATAAATGACACACAAATAAGTATGTTTTTGTCTTGTCTTCAACAAGTATTGATTCCTCTGAAACTTTCCACCTTCCTTTCTCAAATCTTTTCCAAACTGTCCATGATAAACTGTCCCTGACAAATTGAATAGTATGCAGTGTCAATGCATTCCTGAAAACGTTTGCTGGGCCTCCCAGATTTTAAATGTCTAACTCTACAATTTTAAAAAGGAATTGTCAGATTCTACAGTCTAGTACAAAGAAGGCCACAGAAACTCCAGTACCTGATGTGAAGTTTGATAGGGATTTAATTTCCTCTTAATATCTATGTGGTCAAAGTCTGAATTAAAAAGTATACCTGCTGTGACAATAACATAAGGCAAACTACTCAAACTCTCATTTCCTATGCCCAAGGTCACCAACCATTCCAGATTTTCTGGTACCTTCCTGTAATATGACCTTTCATTCCAAGAGCTGTGCTGGGCGTTTCGTAACAGCTTCCCTCTTTTGCTGGAAACTTTATTTCTGTGCATACTTTGGGCCCAGCACAGATATGGTTTGAGTTTGCAAATGTCCAGCGAGAAACCAGAGGGGCAGGTTTCCAAGGGTAGAATCAGAATCAATGCATGTTACTATGCACTAACCCGCTCCACTCTCAAGCATTGGCCAATGTCGCATAAGCCCCTCTCCTCCCAGCGGGTGCCTTTCACTGGCTCACCAGCACCCTACTCTACTGCCCTTAGCTTAGTCCCCCAACTGGACATTTTTCTTGAACCCATTATTCCTGATGCCTTTTCCTTTGACGTTCCTGAAATGACTTGGACTAGTGTGCACAAACTAATCTAAACTGCCAACACAAAAATTACTCTCAAAGTAATTCACCATGCAGACTTAAAATGATAACAAAAGCATGTATTTTTATCAGTGATTGTGTCAAAAAGAAGCACAGGACTGACATCCCCTGCTATTCTCCCACAGATAGTAATTAAAAATAAACTTCTGATATAATTTCCCATGGAAATCAGACTTTTGCTGCAGAAATAGCAAATTAGAGAAGGGTTAACCTCACCATTTCGACAAATGTAGTCAGATAATTAATGATGTCACTTATGTCCCTTATGCAAGGCCAGAGACCCAGTTATAAGCAGAAGTATAATTAGTGCATTTCATTCATGTTATGAATCCAAGTGTTATATTTGCAATGTATCATGCTCATGAGAGATGTTGCACTTTACATTGATTACACTTGAGGTTTCACTGAAGGTCAGAGCTTTGAGAGTAGGAAGAAAGAGGCACAGGAACCTAGATAATTCCCAAAATATCCAAAGGAAGTCAGGGAACTGTACCCATTCTCTCAATCCCAATTATACATCAAATGTTTTGAAGTAGCGGAGATCTGAAGGAACTAACCAGCAACAAGAGTCGAACCTTACACGTAGAGGTCACATGATGACATATTAATGTGTGTGGACAGCATGGTCATGTGATAATGTGATGATACAATACTTAAGAGGTCACATGATAGGAGTGCAAGATTTCTCCCTGGAGCATTGTCGAGTACAAGAATGGAATAACTGTTCAGCGGTAAATATTGTTTATTACAAATCCTTGGTCACCAGTTTTTGGAAACCTAGCACTTCTGCATGATGCTAGTCATTGGCAATATTGCACAAGTAATTCACCGCATCAATCCACCAGTATTTGATGAAAACACTGCAGACAATTGGGCCAAGTTTAAAAAGGAGGGGTGGTGATATTGTGGTGCCAGGTTATTGGATAAATCAAAAAAGGTTACACTTTATTAAACCTGGGGGTTCTCGAGGCCACTGAGGAGTTTGTATTTGAAATGGAGGGAAAAAAGAAGCCCTGAAATAAATTTTAAAAAGCTTGAAACATTTGCCTGCCAGTGAAGAATGTAATACTCGACAGGCAATCATTTAGTTCTACAAACTAAAGATCTGCTGAATTGTTAAAATCATACATGGCAACTTTGAAAATCTGACAGTAAAGATACATGTTTTGCAGCCTTACCAATTAGTCAGGAATCAAATAGTTTGTGGAGCCCACAGCAACCTAGTCCACAGCAGCTGCTGAGAGAGAAAGATTTAATACTACAAATAGCCATTAATATTTGTGTGTTAAATGAACAGTTTGAAAGAAATAGCACAGAGGTTAGGCAGGAAGTTGAAGTTGTAATGGCACAGACCATGCCCTGTCCCGATTTCATCCTCAAAGCCGTGCAACATGATTGGCATATGGCAAACAATGCAACATATGTGAAAAGTGGAATCACTTTGCAAAATGCTACAAATTGAAATTACAGCAGCTTTCTTTTGACAAGAAGCAAATTACAGTCTTCCAAGGGTAGGAGCATCAGCAAGGTGAAAAAAACTGGAGTTCGATCCACTGAACCTGCAACAACTCTACTGTGAGAGTGTTGACACAGTCACATCTTTATCACCCTGAACAATGCAAAATTGAAGGTAAAGATTGACATTGGAGCAAAGTGTAATGTACTGCCCAGTCAGGTAACATGAGGACTGGACACACAAACAGCACCGCACTCCAATACCTAGATGCATCCATAGCCTACGGCAGACAAACTATCCGCACTGAACTTCTGGCCACTCTACATTACATACAAGGGCAGTCTCAAGTTTTATAGTCAAGCATAACATAAGGCAACTTCTAGATCTTCAGAACAGTCTCACACTAGGATTCTTCCACGTTGGTCCCAGAAATGATAGAGTGCAAAGATCTCTTCAACTGCAAAATCATTAGTAGGTTCTCAGTAAAATACAACATGATGCTGGATGACTCGATACCACGAACAGTCTGTGCTCGGAGAAGGGGCTACCAGTAGTCGTGAAGTAGAAAGTAGTGAGCGAGCTGCATTGGATGGTAACACTGAGTGTCATAACTCCTATAGGTGGTGCCGCAGATTGGGATTCAGCAATTGTAGCTGCAGTAAAGAAAGATGCTACGGTTATGATCAGCATCGATCCAGTGCACTTAAACAAAGCATTGATTTCCTATGAAGATGCTTGAAAAGGTGATGCCAAGGTTTTCAGCATCCTGGATGAGAAATATAGTTGATCCCATAAGCTGAAGACATCAAAACTAACTACATTCATGTTTCTGATAGGCAGATCTCATTTTCTTCATATGTCTTATCTGATCTTCACTGGCAGTGAATTCTTCCAGCAATATATGGAGCAACTCTTTGTAGGCCAACCTGCAAAATCATTGTTGATGACGTCCTGGTTTAGAGTTATAAAATGCAAGAACGTCTTGATCTTGTCCTCAACAGAATCAAGACCATACAGCTGAAACCTAACCTTGCTAAGTGCAGATTCAGGATCAGCCAGGTTCCCTACATAAGTCACTTACTCAGAGTCAATGAGTAGCTGATGATCATTTGCAATATTACAGGATGATTATATACGAAGTCATGGAATTTCTGATGAGTGAAAATGAGAGCAAGGAATTCCTTTTTGATCTGAGCATCAGTGTCAGTGGTGAAGCCTGATAAGATAATGTCGATACAACTGATGGCCATCCCTGTGGACAAACACATTTTGCAGCACTTTCTTAGTGTGACAAATTACCTTTCCAAGTTACAGTAAAGTTACTGGACATCTTCATCAGCTCTTCCACCAGAATGTGGAATGGTGCTGCCGAGGACACCACACAGCGGTCTTCAACAGACTCAAACAAACCTGCCAGCTGTACAATACTTTAACATTCAAGCACTTGTACTCATATAACAGACACCATCCAGCAAGTATTTGGTCTGCATCCAGAACGGGAGACAAATAACCTTTGCATCAAAGGCTCTCACTGACAGGCTGGGAGACATCAGCAGGAAGCCGTTTTGCTGGCTTCCTGCTGCGTGCCACTGGCCTCCGTGAGTCTCTCCAATTAAGATTTCCAGTGCCATTAGTTCTGTGCCGGAAATTGGCATGGAGCTGATTACAATATGGAAATAACAATTAGCATTTCATTAGCATGCCCAGAACTGAAATTTCTGGGCCCAATCAAGTCTCTGTCTCTAGCGAGATTTACTCCTGCTCCACACTAACAATAGAATAGGCAGCCCAGCCCCATTGAGGCTTCCCCAGGAGGTAAGGAGGGGGCTGGCCCTTGGGCACTGTCAACTTAGCAGTCTGGTACTGCCCAAGCGACAAACCAACAAAGCTGAAGGGCTACTTGGACACTGACCATTAGGCACCAGTACCAAGGGACTGGGGCCTATTCGGTGCAGAATCGATGGGAAGGAGAGACCAGCTGCCACTCTGCATTTGGGATGACTGGGAGAGCGACGGAGGCGGTGATCGGAGCTGGCCGTTCGGAAGGTCAGAAGGCCAATGATGGAGAGTTGCAGGGCTGGCAGTGACTGGGAAGCTGCCACTTGGTGGGGGGGTGAGGGGGGTGGGGGGTATCACTGTTTATGTGTCGATCTCTGCACTGACAAATCGGCATATACACAGTGGCCCAATCAGTGCTATGCCGCCGGCCTGTTGTGGGAATAGCTCCCGCCCACAGAAATCCTGCTAGGGCACTCCTACTGTGATGCACAGAGTATTGAAGATACATTCTGGCCTTCATTATTCAAGGGATTGAATTTAGGAGTCGGGAGATAATACTGTAGCTGTATAGGACTCTGGTCAGACCCCACTTGGAATACTGTGCTCAGTTCCGGTTGCCTCAATACAGGAAGGATATGGAGGCCATTGAAAGGGTGCAGAGGAGATTTACACAGATGTTACCTGGATTGGATGGCATGCCTTGTGAGGATAGGTTGACAGAGCTAGATCTTTTCTCCTTTGAAAGACAAAGAATGAGAAGGGACCTGATAGAGGTTTATAAGATGTTAGAAGTATTGATCAGGTGAACTCTCAGAGGCTTTTCGCCAGGGCTGAAATGGCTGCCACAAGAGGATACAGGTTTAAGGTGTTGGGGAGTAGGTACAGAGGAGATGTCAGGGGTAAGATGGTGGGTGAGTGAAGGTTATAGGTAAGCCTAGTAGATACAGATAAGATCGGCGCAACTTGAGGGCCAAAGGGGCTGTTTGTGCAGTAGATTTTCTATGATTCTGGAAATGAAGCTGAAAAAACCAGCAGGATTTACTCCCATTTGCCCATAAATTGGGAGCTTGCAATTTTTTTGGGAGAATCCCAGTCAACATCTGCCAAGACTGTTATCATTTAGATCGGGGAAGAGTCACTCACTGAACCTTTGACAAATAACTCAAAAAATGAAAAAATGTAGACCAGTTTGAGTCATCAAAGCTTTTGTTCAAGTGAGGGAAAGAGAAAAGGCCAGCTAGAAAAAAAAGAGGAGAGAGGGAAGGAGAGAGCAAGAAAAAAGAGGGGAACAGAGGAAGAGAGGAGAGAGAGAGAAAGAAAAAGAGGCAAAAGAGGGAGAAGAAGAGAGAGTGGAAAAAAATAGAGAGGGAAAGAGGTGAGAGAGAAAAGAAGAGGGAGGTAGAGCAAGAGAGTGACAGAGAGACAGAGAGAGAAAATGAACTCTTAAGAGGTTCAATGGTAATGACAGAAAAGGTGAATTTCAGTCATTTTGATTGTTCCTGTAGGTGGAAAGCTCAAAGATTCCTTTTTCTTACACTGCTACTACAGGTATTGAATAGAATACAAAAGTTTTAAATTAAGATGTGTTGTAAGAATTGAAATAGACTTATCTTTACATGCTTATGTGTGTGTGTTTGTGTGCAATGAGAATTTGTGTAAAAGCTTCGATGTGTTTTTTTCTCTAAATTGCTGTGTGTGCGTGATGTTTCAGTATTTTAACTTGAAGATCCCACACTGAGGATTATGAGTTGGATTAACGCAAAAATACAATCAAGCAAACCAGCATTTTCAGGTAGAAGGTTGAGTTGAAATTTCTGGCCAAGAACTAGAATTTGAATGTACCATAAAGATGCAGTGGAGTTTTCCTTTATTTGAAGCAAACCAGTCTTTGCATCATCCTCTTACAAACTAGCAGCAGGTTAACTCTTTCCAATAACAGCTTGAGCTTTCAGGCTGCTGAATTAATCCATTCTACCTCGAGCAGAATGGACCCTCATGTTTTATTTAGAGATAACCGCAAATGTAACAGAAGTTCTAACAGCATCAAAAATCTGAGAATTGTGTGGAGATTTTCAATGCCACAACAATGCCATGGCTTAGAGACTTTAAAGAAAATGACTTTACCCAGTCAGGCCAATTATTATCTTCTTGGAAACAGGACATCTGATACGAACACTAACCAATCAGCATCAGGCATTTCAGCAAATTATCTTTGAAAAACATTGATGTCATCTAAGATGAAAAAACGCTGATAAATATGTGGGACTTTTAATCTGGAATCAAATTCAGGCAAAGAGTTAGTTTAAAAATTTGAGGTTTGGTTCTCGATAAAATTCAGAAAAGGGAATTTATATTGTAAAAGATTTCACAACAATGCTGCAAGTTTCAGTGTTGAATAAAGAGTTTACAAATGTACTTTTAAGTCTGTTCTCCAAATATAAAGATAAGCCTGAAGCTTCAAAGTTTGGAAGAAATCCAATTTTTGGCAGATTCAAAGGCAGCTCAATAACACTGCTATTTAAATCTGGGATAATTTTTAAATGAAAAAAACGTCAGGTATAATCTAATGGCTAACTTCTGAGAAAATTCAATTTTGTTTAAGGAGAAGAGAACAAAAAAGCAAAACATATAAATGCTTGGAATCAAATAGATGGATTTGATTTCCATTTTGAAAATATTATGAGAATACCTTATTGGACTGTAAATTCTCTCCAGGCAACCTGAATGAAATAAGATGCTAACTACTGCACATGTAAAACAGCGTGAGGAAATGCCTAAAAGGTTGGAGATAGAGTTAGGGAAAAAGGACACAACATACAAACTCCTGAGAATTGAATCTGATGGTCTGGCCATCACCTGAGATATGAAACCATGTGGAAGAGATGAGTAAAGATTTAGTTACAGAGACCTCCTTTTACATGAATCAGTTAATAGGGCTTAGAGCGTAAAGAAATATTTTTAAACATCAAGGCAATACAGAAACGATATTCAGAAAATCTTAAGATAATCATGGTCAGAGGGAGTAACAAATTAAAGCAAAAGAAATCTGAGGCTGAAACAAGGTTAGGGAAAATAATATTTACCAAAAGATTTACCAGAAGATTGATCGGGTGAGTTGGTAATGGGTGGATGTATTACTGACCATATTAATGTGAGCTACAACAAGTAGGACTATAGGTTCAATGTCATGATAATGGGCAAAGTTACGCACCTCCAAGAGAAAACTGTCACTGGAAATGAAGACACTGAACTATTGAAAGATAGGATAAAAGGGTGTGTTGTAGAATATTGTAGCTACCAAAAGAAATTGAGGTCCAAGATGAGATAGCACAGGAAGCAGCAGGGACATAAGTAAGAAGGGAATAACTTCCCCTAGACAGACTAGAAGCGAGGGTTAAGATAATGATTAAGGGGGCACACAAAATGGCAAGGACCTTACTGGTTAAAAATGACTCGTAACACATGTACATGTTTGAAAGCATTGGTCAGAAGTGACACTGTGTACTTAGCACTTTGTTTCTCTCGACAGGAAAACAACTAGCAGCTCACTTAACTATTTTGTTTCAGATAAATCCTCTGAGCATTGGCAATCTGAGGGCAGCAGCAGCAGCCATCTTATTCTTATTAACAACAGCAGCATGGGAGGAGCCCACATTGAAGATCAATAAAACCACCTGCCTGCATCAAGACAGTAAACTCCTTTTACGTTCACATTGCCAGCCACGTCATTAGTGTAAAAGGTCGGGCTAGTATTGGTCGAGTCACACTGCTACCCTTTAATAATATAATCTGAATAGCATGACAACTACAGGTAGTGACTCTCAGAAATCCCAATGCATGGTTTCCTTATCCAGTCTCTACTCCCTCCTTTCGATAGCTGAACCAACAACATTAGCTTAGGCATTGGGAGAATTCTGTTATCTGTGTCCAACCCAACAGTGATACCATGTTGCAATGGACTAATTTACCCCATTTGCCTGGGAACTGGGAGTAGAGGACAGAGCATTATATAAATGTTATTAATCGATTTGCTTATAGCAATACGCAGCATTTTAATTTGTTATCCTGTGGGTATCCAAAACTCCCCGAAGTGCTTAGCCACCATGTCAAAGCTCCAGATGGGATAATTAGAAGTGGGAAACCCAAAGAGGTCGCAGTTGTTATGCTGGCAGTGAGCTATAACTTGACCAACTCATCCTGACCTGATGAGGCTGATAGAAAAAGGAGGCTTATGTCAGGATGAGGCTTGAAGGCTCAGGTAGTGCAATGGATAGCTATAGATTAGCCAGGAAGGAGGTAAAAAGTGAATTGAGGAGAGCTAAGAGGGGACACGAGAAGATGTTGGCTGATAGGATTAAGGAGAATCCTAAAGCTTTCTTCCGATATGTTAAGAATAGAAGATTGGTTAGGGCAAGATTAGGGCCAGTCATAGACAGCAGTGGGAAGTGGTGCGTGGAGCCTGAAGAGATTGGTGAGGCACTGAATAAATATTTCTCTTCGGTATTCACGCAGAGTGCTGGAAATGTAGCTATGGAGAACACTGAGGTACAGTGTTGCAAATTGGGAAGTATTGTAGTAGATAGGGAGGATGTGTTAGAAATTCTCGAGGGTTTGAAGTTGGATAAGTCCCCTGGGCCGGACGGGATGTACCCTAGGATTCTCTGGGAGGCAAGAGAGGAGATTGCAGAGCCTCTGGCTCTGATCTTCAGGTCCTCGTTGGTTACGGGTGTGGTTCCGGAGGACTGGAGGATAGCGAATGTGGTCCCATTGTTTAAGAAGGGGAAGAGAGACATTCCTGGGAATTATAGGCCAGTGAGTCTTACTTCTGTTGTGGGCAAGGTATTGGAGAGAATTATTAGGGATAGGATTTATAGTTATTTAGAGAGAAATGAATTGATTGGGATAGTCAGCATGGTTTCGTGAAGGGTAGGTCATGCCTTACTAACCTCATTGAGTTTTTTGAGAAAGTGACCAGAGAGGTGGATGGGGGTAAGGCGGTTGATGTAGTATATATGGACTTTAGTAAGGCTTTTGATAGGTGGCCCATGGAAGACTTCTACAGAAAATGCAGATGTGTGGAATAGAGGGTGATTTAGCTAATTGGATTAGAAATTGGCTGGCAGATAGAAGACAGAGGGTGGTGGTTGATGGGAGATTTTCATCGTGGCGTTCGGTGACGAGTGGTGTGCCTCAGGGGTCTGTTTTGGGGCCCCTGCTGTTTGTAATTTTTATAAATGATCTGGATGAGGGTATTGAGGGATGGATCAGTAAATTTGCAGATGATACGAAAGTTGGTGGTGTGGTAGATAGTGAAGAGGGGTGTTTTAGTTTACAGAGTGACTTGGACAAGTTGCAGAGCTGGGGCGAGAGGTGGCAAATGGAGTTTAATGTGGAAAAGTGTGAGGTAATGCACTTTGGCAGGAACAATAAATGTGTAGAGTATAGGGCTAATGGTAGGGCTCTTAATAGTGCTGAGGAACAGAAGGATCTTGGTGTATGTGTCAATAGATCCCTGAAAGTAGGCAGTCAAGTGGATAAAGTTGTTAAGAAGGCATATGAGTCTTAGCTTTTATTGGTAGGGGATTGAATTTAGGAGCCGCAGCATCATGTTGCAACTGTACAAAACTCTAGTGCGGCCGCACTTGGAGTATTGTGTGCAGTTCTGGTCTCCACATTATAAGAAAGATGTGGAGGCATTGGAGAGGGTACAGAGGAGGTTTACCAGGATGTTGCCTGGTATGGAGGGGCAGGTCCTATGAAGAGAGGTTGAAGGATTTGAAGTTGTTTTCGTTAGAAAGGAGGCGGCTAAGAGGGGATCTTATTGAAGCATATAAGATGATTAGAGGTTTAGATAGGGTGGACAGTGATAGCCTTTTTCCTATGATGGAGAAAGCTAGCACGAGGGGACACAGCTTTAAATTAAGGGGTATGAGTTATAGGACGGATATCAGAGGTAGGTTCTTTACTCAAAGAGTGATTAGGGAGTGGAATGCCCTGCCTGCAGCTGTTGAAGATGCGCCAAGTTTGGTGGCGTTTAAGAGGTTAATTGATAAGTATATGGAAGAGAAAGGAATGGTTTAGTTTGGAGGGGCATTGCTTTTTATTTTGGTCGGCACAACATCGAAGGCCGAAGGGCCTGTTCTGTGCTGTATTGTTCTATGTTCTATGTTCTATAAGGCAAAACATAAGTTCCAGCACTGATCCCTCTGAACTAGCAAGACAGAATGAGGGTGGATAATGATTCACAGCAAAAAGAACTGAATGAAATTACAGTTCAACAAATTCAGGGTGAAGGTGCAGGATTAAAGTTCATTAATGCCATTGGCTCACAGTCTAAGATGAGGTGATGTAACATGTTGGTCTGAAAGTTCCCATCCAGCCCACCACACAAACATAGCTGGCATGACAGAAAATTCAGCAAGCCAATGAAAGGTCCAAAAACAGGAGATGCTGGAAAATCTCAGCAGGACTGACAGTATCTATGAAGAAAGAATAGAGCCAACGTTTCAAGTGAAAATGATCTTTGTCAGAGCTTAGGTCTGTTGAACTTGGACGGAAAATTTCAGTATTGGGGCACTCGAAAAGTCACGCCTGTTGTATTGGGACTCGACAGATAATCTCTGGCAATGGCTTCTCTTCATCTATCCATCATTACCTCTGCAGTTCACTGACAATCCACCCTTAGTGTCTTCCTCTTCATCCAAATGCATGGTGTTAGTTTTCACATGTACGCTGCTGATTTTACCTCACTATTTGATTTCGCCATTAAATTATCAGACTGCCCATCAGATGTTTAGTACTGAAAGAGTAGTGACATTCTCCAATTAAATATTGGAAAACTGAGACCATTGTTTCTGATCCCTGTTCCACACGGAGAGGCAGCGATTTGGGCGAGTGTAAAGTTCGAGTGTTAAGTAATTTTTAACATTTTTTTTTCAGTTAAAGTAGGGAGCGGTGGTAGTTTTTTGCCATTTTTTTAAACTAACTGGAAACCGGAAGTCGTCATTAGGAGGCTTGCCGGTAGTTGTAGTTTTTCTCTCTGACCCTTTAAATTGGTACAGAGAGGAAACCCGATACTCTACACAGATAGAGTATCCCACCCTCCCCCCTCCTCTAACCTAATAATAAAAGTGTGTGGGAAGTTTTTTTTCTCTCTCCTAGAAATTAAAGTATCAGGAATGGCAGTGCAGGCAGTCCGTTGCACCTCCTGCAGTATGTATGAGGTGAGGGACACCAGTAGTGTTCCTGCTGATTATATCTGCAGGAAGTGTGCCCATTTGCAGCTCCTTGAGGATCGTGTTAAGGAGCTGGACCTGGAATTAGAGGAACTCAGGATAATTCGGGAGGTTGAGGCGGATATTGACAGGAGTTACAAAGAGATAGTCACTCCTAAAAGTGATTCTTGGGTAACTATTAGGAAGAGGGGTAAGAAGCAATCGGGGAGACAATCCCCTGGGGCTGTTCCCCTCCAAAACAAGTTTTCTGTCCTGGAGGCTACAGTTGAGGAGGAATCAACTGGAGATGGCCAAAGGGAGCAGGTCCCTGGGGGTGAGCCTGCTGGGAATGCTCAGGTGGGTAGGGAGAATAGGAGATTGGGCCTGGTAATTGGAGACTCCATAGTTAGGGGGACAGATAGGAGAGTAAATAGTAATAAACAGGACTCAGGGCTGGTGTGTTGCTTCCCAGGGGCTGGGGTTCAGGATGTCTCAGAGCAGGTTTTTAAGATTCTTAAGGGAGAGGGGAGTCAGCCCCAAGTCATAGTTCATGTAGGGACTCATGATGTAGGTAGGACAAGGGAAGGGGATATTAAACAGAAATTTATGGAGTTGGGGTGGAAGCTTAGGGCCAAAACAGACAGTGGTTATCTCTGGACTCTTGCCTGTGCCACGGGATAGTTTAGAGAAGAACAGAGAGAGGGAATGTTTGAACTCGTGGCTGCGGGGATGGTGCAGGAGGGAGGGGTTCAGGTTCTTGAACAATGGGGCTCATTCTGGGGTAGGTGGGACCTCTGCAAGAGAGATGGTCTACACCTGAACCAGAGGAGAACCAATATCTTGGGGGGAAAATTTGCAAAGGCTATGCAGGGGGCTTTAAACTGATTCAGAGGGGGGGTGGGATCCTGAGTAGATTGGATGTTAAGAGGGACGAGAACAGAGCGGTCATAGATGAGAACTGTAAAACACAGCAGCATACGAGTGGAGTAAGACATGGTTTGAAATGCATATACTTTAATGCAAGAAGTATTCGCAATAAGGTGGAGGAACTTGCAGCTTGGACCAGTACCTGGAACTTCAATGTTGTGGCCATTTCAGAGACATGGATAGAGCAGGGACAGGAATGGTTGTTGCAGGTTCCGGGGTTCAAATGCTTCAGTCGGAGTAGAGAAGGAGGTAGAAGAGGGGGAGGAGTGACATTATTAGTCAAAGACTGTATCACAGTGAAAGAAAGGAAGTTTGATGAGGACTTGTCTGTTGAGGTAGTATGGGCTGAGATTAGAAACAGGAGAGGAGAGGTCCCCCTGTTGGGAGTCTTTTATAGACCTCCTAAAAGTTCTAGAGAGGTAGAGGAAAGGATTGCAAAGTCGATCCTGGACAGGAGTGAAAGTAATAGGGTAATTGTTATGGGGGACTTTAACTTTACTAATATTACTTACTTACTAACTTAACTTACTTACTAACCTCATTGAGTTTTTTGAAAAAGTGACTAAAGAGGTGGATGGGGGTAAGGCAGTTGATGTGGTATATATGGACTTTAGTAAGGCGTTCGATAAGGTGGCCCATGGTAGACTTCTGCAGAAAATGCAGATGTATGGGATAGAGGGTGATTTGGGTAATTGGGTTAGGAATTGGCTAGCAGAGGGTGATTGACAGAGGGTGGTGGTTGATGGGAGATATTCATCGTGGAGTTCAGTGACAAGTGGTGTACCTCAGGGGTCTGTTTTGGGGCCCCTGCTGTTTGTAATTTTTATAAATGATCGGGATGAGGGTATTGAGGGATGGATCAGTAAATTTGCACATGACACTAAAGTTGGTGGAGTGGTAGATAGTGAAGAGGGGTGTTATAGTTTACAGAGTGACTTGGACAAGTTGCAGAGCTGGGCCGAGAGGTGGAAAATGGAGTTTAATGTGGAAAAGTGTGAGGTAATGCACTTTGGCAGGAATAATAAATGTGTAGAGTATAGGGCTAATGGTAGGATTCTTAGTAGTCTTGATGAACAGAGGGATCTTGGTGTGCATGTGCATAGATCCCTGAAAGTAGGCAGTCAAGTCGAGAAGGTTGTTAAGAAGGCATATGGAGTCTTAGCTTTTATTGATAGGGGGATTGAATTTCGGAGCCGCAACGTCATGTTGCAACTGTACAAAACTCTAGTGCGGCCGCACTTGGAGTATTGTGTGCAGTTCTGGTCCCCTCATTATAGGAAAGATGTGGAGGCATTGGAAAGGGTGCAGAGGATGTTTACCAGGATGTTGCCTGGTATGGAGGGCAGGTCCTATGAAGAGAGGTTGAAGGATTTGAGGTTGTTTTCGTTAGAAAGGAGGCGGCTAAGAGGGGATCTTATTGAAGCATATAAGATTATTAGAGGTTTAGATAGGGTTGACAGTGATAGCCTTTTTCCTAGGATGGAGAAAGCTAGCACGAGGGGACACAGCTTTAAATTAAGGGGTGATAGTTATAGGACGGATATCAGAGGTAGGTTCTTTACCCAGAGGGTGCTTAGGGAGTGGAATGCCCTGCCTGCGGCAGTTGTAGATGCGCCAAGTTTGGTGGCGTTTAAGAAGTTAGTTGATAAGTTTATGGAAGAGAAGGGAATGGTTTAGTTTGGAGGGTCATTGCTTTTTTCATAATTGGTCAGCGCAACATCGAAGGCCGAAGGGCCTGTTCTGCACTGTAATGTTCTATGTTCTATGTTCTATCTTTGGGATGTGGGAGGAAACCGGAGCTCCCGGAGAAAACCCACGCAAGCACGGGGAGAATGTGCAAACTCCCACAGACACAGGCCCAAATTCATGTATCTGCACAGCACAGTGATAGTCACTGATCTGTCGTGTTGCCCATCAAATGGTCCAGGTCAAGCGTACACCAACGACGTGAAGCACTAGGTTACTATCGAAAAAAAAATCCAAGAGCAGCCCTCTCACGACCCATCGCATGTATGCCCCTCGTTAGTCAACAAGGTGGACCAAAGCTCCTGTAGGATAATAATGCTTTGTTATATTATGATCGAGCAAAGTGCCTTGGGGAATGTAATTATGTTGAAGATGCCATAAAGATATAACTTGTTCATTAATAATTCTCATCCAAGAAAATAAGCATCCATTCCCTTTCAAAACAACAATTTTTAATTATATAACATCTTTAATGCAATGAACCAATCAAGATGCATTGTGATGATGATTAACCTTGGTACGCATTTCCTGATTTTCTTTCAAATCTCCTATTTATCTCTTTCTTCCATTGAAATTTCCAACACAACTCACCTCAGCCCTAGTGCACAGTCAATGAGCCGTATTTAACTTGTACTTCTGACGCATCAAAATACATCATTCCGAGATATGGTTGTTCTGCTAATGTGTGCTCCCTCCCTATCTAGCTGTTTCTTGTTATTTTAACAGCGTACAAAATGAAGCATTTTGCCTATCGCACACCTTGAGTTATGCTGTACAGTTTGTAAGTGATTAAGCAGATGAGGTTAGACAGAAAGCCATATATTTTTCTTCAGTAATGAAATGTCATTATTGCATGGATGTCTCTGTTCACCAATCTTATGGCCTTGATAACAATTAGGTTTTATGAGGGAGCCAACAATCTGACACTGGTACTTTTGACGTGCAAAATCTTCAAAAATAATTCCTTCATGCAAAAATACCAAGAAGTTAATTGAGACATTTAGCTGATTGAGCATCTAATGAAAGGAAGAAAAGGGTCGGCACAGTGGTTAGCACTGCTGCTTCACAGCACCAGGGATCCAGGTTCAATTCCGGCCTTGGATCACTGGCCATCAGGAGTTCACACATTTTCCCTGTGTCTGAGTGGGTTTCCTCTGGGTGAACCAATTTCCTCCCACATTCCAAAGATGTGCAGGTTAAGCGGATTGGTCATGTTAAATTGCCCCTTCGTGATCTCAGCTGTATAGGTTGGGGGGATTAGTGGGACACATGATGGGGCAGGATGGAGCTGGGTAAGATGCTCTATCAGAGAGTTGGTACAGGTTCAATAGGCCAAATGCCCTTCTTCTGCACTATAGGAATTTTATGATAAAGTGCCGTAAAGTTTTTGGGGGTGAAATTGGTCTGAGTCTGCAGAGGACAATGAGTAATTGTGAATTGACAGCTATTTCACAATCCTTCTGACTTTCATCATGGATCCAACCAATGGAGAGTCTTCTCTTGATTCCCATTGACTCTAGTTTTGCGAGGGCTCCTTTATGTCACACTCAGTCAGATATTGCCCTGACATCAGTGGCAGTCACTTTCACCTCACCTCTGGCATTTAGCTCTTTTGTCCATGTTTGAACCAAGGCTATAATGAGGTCTGGAGCTGAGTGGCCCTCTGAGTGAACCCAAACTGAGTATCAGCGAACAGGTTATTGCTCAATAAATTCTACTTGATTGCTCAGTTTATAATGCCTTCCATCACTTTATTGTTAATTGAAATCAGACTGATGGGGCAGTAATTGGCCAAGTTTAATTTGTCCTGATTTTTGTGTATACAGAACATACCTGGGCAATTTTCCACATTGCCCGGTGGATCTGGAAAACAAGCCAAAGGCAGTATTGAGTGCCTTCAGCCATTTCTTGATATCATGTGGAGTGATAGTTAGCTGAAAACTTGCATCTGTGACCTCCAGAGGAGGCTGAGATCAATCGTCCATTCAACACCAGTGGCTGAAGATTATTGCTCTTGCTTCATCCTTATCTTTTCCACAGATATGCTGGGCTCCTCCATCATATAGGATGAGATATTTGTCTACCACCATTCACAGCTGGATGTGGCAGGATTGCAGAACTTTGATCCCACAACCAATGGTATAGATCTCTTAGCTCGGTCTATTGCTTGCTGCTTGGCACCTAATTTTTAGGTATGCCTGGTGTTGCTCCTGGCATGTCCTCCTGCATTCTTCATTTTCTTGGAGCATAGGAGAAAATTTGAGAACTGGACAAGATTATGACAGGTTTAATTAAGATAGACAAAGAAAAGCGGTTCCAGTTTGTTTAGATACAAAAACTAAAAGAGGTTCTCTGGAATTTAAACCCGTGTGAACCCTACCATAGACTGCTCTACTTGACCCTGTGCAGGGGCAGACTCAGTTATTGCAGCATGAAGCAGCAGATATATTGCAGGTTGAGAGGGAGTATGATGAGTGAGAATACATTTACATCATCTCCCTCAACTTCACCTCTATAGTTATTTACTCACACTTCCCAGCAACTGTTAAACCGGGTGATGATGGATGAAATGGTTCCACTATTCTGACCCTCCTCATTCGACCATCGCAGGGTTTCATTTTTTAAAAGATTTAGAGAGGTTTAGTGTTTTGCTAATTCTTTAAGTGTCCCACTATTTATGTATTGTGGTTGAAGAGAATAACTGAGACAGGTTTTCTTAGATTATGCAAAGAATGAGATTAGTTTATTGATACTATTCCCAAGCTAAAGAAAATCAGAGAAGTGCAACAATGTTCATACAGACACATACATTAGTTTGGACACACACACACACACGCAGAGTAAAGGGATATAAGCTTACAAGGATTTTATAGTTCACTAAAGAAAAAAATAGAATATATGGATAGCTGCTCCTTGATTGATCTTGATGCAGTGATTCAATGTTAAAGCTGTTTAGCTCAGCTTTCTCCTACTGTGCTGGAATTAAACAGATTTCCATGTTTTAAAAGATCACAGTTTGAAACCTTTTCTTCTCAGAGTGGTCACTTTACAAACCAGGCACAATATTTCCAAAGCAAGAGACTGTGAGAGAGAGCACGTGTCTCCAACAGTCTGTCTCGGACCAGCATTATACGTTCCATTTCTTTCCCTCTCCTGCTTGACAGGATTCCCTTGAAATACCTTTCTGGTTGTATATACCAGAAGGGTTTCAGCAGTTCATGTCTGCTGCAGTTGTTGTTTCAGGATGTAGAGATGCCAGCGTTGGACTGGGGTTGTTTCAGAACAGACAATTAAATTTTGATGGTTCATCTCAGAAACATCTGCAATGTCTCAGTGTGGCTTGAATAATCCAGAGATGGGGTATTAAATGCTCCCCGGGGGCCTGATTGTCTGTGTTCTCACTTTGCAGAATGTGGGATTATGTTTTGTAACAGCTCAGCCTCCCTGGCTCTTTCCTTTAAAGAGAACACTATTTTCTATACAAGTTTCCAGTTTCAAATCCAGCCAGTGAAAAAAAAAATCAGAAATCATGGGCAGTGTTTTCAAACTCCTCTCACTGGCAAGATCTTCCAGTCCCACTGAGTCAATGGGCTTGCACAGCTTACAATCCCCCTCCTGTCATGACAGGGCCAGAATGTTTCGCCCCCAGATCTTCAAAAACCACATCCTTTTGACATAACGTGTCACTGTGCATTTTGTTATAGCTCAGTGTAGCAATGGATGGTCAAGACGTGAATTTCGATTATCCTATTTGAGGTGACATTCAGAGTGTAAGCCAATGCTGAGACCTGAAAACACAGATGGGATTGCCACAGCTGATGCTGCATACAGAGGGTCACTAATTCCAGAGAGGAAAGTAACATCACAAAGGTCTGTGATCTCATGCCACTCCTGCTAGTGAACAATTCGTCCAACCTTCCCCCATTGTTTACAGTGCAATTGGAATACCTGCCACTGCATTATACATCTTTGTTGGAGCTTCAGAAGTCTTCATCAATGGCCCCCCAAGCGTCAGTATCCACTTCCGACTGAACAGAGCTTGGAGCACCCTGTGGCTTTAGGTAAGGATTCCCCATTGCCGTCTCTGATCTTATGATGAGTGAGTCACCTGGCAAAAATCTCAGTTATCTCAAGTCCACTCTAGATGCGTGCGGCTCAGTATATAAGCATGTGACATTGCACCTCACAGTGAGTGACCTGTAAGGGGTCATCACTGCCCACAAGCACCACCTCCTACGGGATGTTCAATGGCCCTGGGAGAGTTCAAAAATTTTAAATGGAACTGTCAAGCATTGTTGTGCACAATAACTGATCTGATGTTGATATCAAGTCAGCTTCAGCAGGTGTTGGATGCCGTGTAGCTATGAGATATTTAATTCTGTCCACAGGTAGCTGGGAGACCTCCATCCCTCTACCTCAGATGGCCAGATATGCTGAGAGCCAAGCTTATCTGCTTGGAGAGTCAAAGGGCCTGTTCCTGTGCTGTAATTTTCTTTGTTCTTTCCTAATTTCCTCTCTACAGCCATCAGCGTGGGAAGATAGCACATTCTCCCTAATGTGCTGTGGTCACTTTTACCAGAAGGCAGGAAAGAAGAGATGTATGAGTGACTTTTAGTGGTAACATTCAGGTCAAAATTTGGCAAAGCCACAAGTTTATGGTTTGCCAGTTTATATTGGTGAGGCCATTGGGATACCAGAATACGTAAAAGTTCAGCAAGTCCCAATTTCAAAGCATGTCTGATTTATTTAAAGAATGCATAATGAAGTTACTGGTCAGATGGTAAGCAAAGGGGGCAACAGTATCGTTCAAATAGTTTCATTGTAAGTTTACCAAAACTTTTGTTGAATGTGACAAATAAGCAAAAATGCTTCAGCCAACCATGATGTTTTGGCAAGAATAAGATCTGAGTTCTTCTTGCAGGCTGATTAAAATTCTCACCAAGCAATGCCCTTTTAAATTTAAAAATGCAATAGAATCACCTTATTTTTCAAGACCAGAAAGAGTCACAAAATCAAAACTGACTGCCTGCAGTGCTTTGAATTTCATGAAGGCAATGACTTCAAAACTTTCAAATAATCACTATGCCTTGACATCTTGCCAACATGCAAGACGAGATTGAATTGAGATGGAAGATGGTTGCAGCTAGACATCAGTTTGAAGTTTCACTTCAAACTTGTGACATCAGATCACTTATGCCTCGGTTTATGATTCGATTGTCATTTAACCAAAACCTTTCCTGCAATGACTGGGGAATCTGCAAGCTTTGCTCTTATGTGATACTGCAGATGAAGTATGGCGGACTTCCCCAGCTGAGGAGACGAAAGAAAGTGAACAAAGAAGAAAATTACAGCACGGGAACAGGTACTACAGCCCTCCAAGCCTGCACCAATCATGCTATCCGACTGAACTAAAACTGCCTACCTTTCCAGGGACCATATCCCTCCATTCCCATCCTATTCATGTATTTGTCAAGATGCTCCTTCAAAGTCACTATCATATCTGTTTCCACTACTTCCCCAGGTAGCGAGTTCCAGGCACCCATCATGCTCTGTGTAAAAAAACTTGCCTTGTTCATTTCCTTTAAACTTTGCCCCTCCTACATTAAACCCATGCCCCCTAGCAATTGACTCTTCCACCCTGGAAAGAGCTGCTGACTATCCACCTTGTCCATGCTCCTCATAATCTTATAGACTTCTATCAGTCTTTCCAGAACAAGCCAAGTTTCTTCAACCTCTCCACATAGCTAATGCCTTCCATACTAGGAACATCCTGGTAAATCTTTTCTGTACCCTCTCCAAAGCCTCCACATCCTCTGATAGTGTGGCAACCAGAATTGAACACTATATTCCAAATATGGCCGAACTAATGTTCTATAAAGCTGCAACATGACTTGTCAATTTTTAATCTCAACACCTCAGCCAATGAAGGCAAGCACGCCATACGTCTTCTTGACTACCTTCTCCACTTGCATTGCCACTTTCAATGACACATGTAGCTCGAAACCCAGATCCCTCTGCCTATCAATACACTTATGGGTTCTGCCATTTACTTTATACATCCTATCTGTTTTAGGCCTTCCAAAGTGCATTACCTCACATTTGGCCAGATTTAACTCCATCTGCCATGACTCCGCCCAAACCTCCAACCAATCTATATCCTGCTGTATCCTCTGATGATCCTCATCACTAACCGCAAATCCACCAACCTTTGTGTTGTCCACAAACTTACTAATCAAATCAGTTACATTTTCCTCCAAATCATTTACATATACTACAAAACAGCAAAAGGTCCCCGCACTGATCCTTGAGGAAGACCATTTGTTACACCCTACATTCAGAAACACATCCTTCCACTGCCACCCTCTGACTTCTATGACCGAGCCAGTTCTATATCCACCTTGCTAGCTGACCTCTGATCCCATGTGACTTCACCTTCTGTACCAGTTTGCCATGAGGGACTTCATGAAAGGCCTTACTGAAGTCCATGTAGACAATAACCACTGCCCTACTTTAATCAATCATTTCCGTCACTTCCTCAAAAAATTCAAGCTAATGAGACACGATCTCTCCTTCACAAAACCACATTAACTCTCACTAATATATCCATTTATTTACAAGTCGGAGTAAATCCTGTTTTGAAGAATCCTCTCTAATGATTTCCCTATCACTAACGTAAAGCTCATCTGTAATTATCTGGATTATTCTTGCTACCCTTCTTAAATAAAGGAACAACATTGGCTCTTCTCCAGTCCTCTGGGACCTCCCTGTAGTAGTCATGATGTAGAGATGCCAGCGTTGGACTGGGGTAAACACAGTAAAAAGTCTGACAACACCTGACAACAACCGATCGGTTGGATTTAAACTGGTGTTGTCAGACTTCTTACTGTGTGTACCTCCCCTGTAGCCACTGAAGATACAAAATGATGTATAAAAAGATTGAGAACACAACTGTTCCATCTATATAGCACCAAATATGTTAGAAGAACCTCAAAGTATTCCACATCCAATGAATTATCTATGAGCTGCAGTCATTTTTGAATATAAACAAATACATCACTTTATCTGACTTACGGAGCAAACAATGAGTATTTCTATTTATGTTTAATACAATAAAATGTCTCAAGGCTTTTCTCATGAACATTATCAAACAATGATTAATACCAAGCAACATAAGAAGACATGGGAAGATCCCAAAGCATTTGGTCAACGATTTGAAAGAGCTCTTTAAACTGGTGGTGGAGGTGGAGAGGCTTTGGGAAGAAATTCCAGGGCTAAGATGCTAAGGAGCTGAAGATACAAAAAAAATTCCAGAAGAGAAAGAAGGAATTCAATCCTGATAAATGCGAGGTGATGCATTTTGGGAGAAAGAATGTAGGGGGGAGGTATATGATAAAGGGTAGACCTATTAAGAGTATAGAAACACAGAGAGACCGGGGGGTGCAGGTGCACAAGTCTCTGAAGGTGGCAGAGCAAGTGGAGAAGGTTGTGAAGAAAGCATATAGTATGCTAGCCTTTATAGGAAGGGGTATAGAGTACAAGAGCTGGCCTTTAATGTTGCAGTTGTATAAAACGTTGGTTAGATCTCATTTGGAATACTGCATCCAGTTCTGGTCGCCTTACTACCGGAAGGACGTGGAGACTTTGGAGAGAGTGCAGAGGAGGTTTATCAGGATGCTGCCTGGTATGGAAGGTCTGAGTTACGAGGAGAGGTTAGGCAAATTCGGGCTGTTTTCCTTAGAAAGACGTAGACTTAGAGGAGATCTAATAGAGGTGTACAAGATTATGAGGGGTATAGATAGAGTAAACAGGGTTAAGCTTTTTCCTAAGATGGACTCTAATAGCAAGAGGGGTCATGGGCTTAGGGTGGGGGGGTAAGGTATAATTTGGATGCTAGAGGGAGTTTTTTCACACAGAGGATGGTGGGGGTATGGAACGTGCTGCCAAGCAAAGTGGTGGAGGCAGGCACTCTGGACTTATTTAAGAAATACTTAGATGGGCACATGAACAGAATGGGAAAGGAGGGATATAGAAAACTGATTTAAAATAGGCATCATGAGCCTTGGGAGTTCCCTGGGAAGTGTGTAAATTGTCAATGATATTGATGTATTTGTTTTATCTTACAGGTACTTCGGTCCGTCTTGTCTAACAAGGGACATACACATGATGGGTCATGAGAGGGCTGCTCTTGGATTTTTTCGAGAATATTCCAGTGCTTCACGTCGTTAGTGTATGCTTAACCTGGACCATTTGATGGGCAACACTACAGCTCAGTGACTCCGCTGTGCTGTGCAGATACATGGATTTGGGCCTGTATCTGTGGGAATTTGTGCATTCTCTCCGTGCTTGCGTAGGTTTTCTCCAGGTGCTCCGATTTCCTCCCACATCCCAAAGATGTGCTCTTAGGCTGATTCTCCCGAAATTGTCTCAAATTTGGTCCTAATGCATAGATCTATAAACGTAGACAGGGATGACAGGGATCATGGGTAGAAGTAGGAACATCGAGGTAGTGGCACGGGATCGTTGGGCCGAAGGGCCTGTTTCCCCTGCTGTTTTGTTCTTTGTTCTTTGAGGAGGAATGGGATTTAAACTAAAAGGAGAGGAAATTAGAAAACGCGAGGATGTAGGAGAAGAAGAACAGAAACAAGATTGAGGAAGGAAGGCAGAAAGATGAGCAAAATAAACAAGGAAAAATGAAGAGAAGGAGGAGGAAAGAGATTGCAGTGGAAGAGTGATAGAGGGGGAATAAGGTGATGGCACAAAGGACAAAGGTGTGCAGGAAACAAAAATAGTAAAAGAAGCCAGGAAAAAATACAAACAATAAAGTAGGAGCATAAGATGATGTGAGTTAAGAGTGTACACATGATCTGCTAACCTTCTTTGTGCCTTAACAGAGGCTACTCTTGCTGGCATTCTGCTGCAGAAATGCAGCTTTCTTCCTGTAAGCAGATTTCCCAAATCACAGTTATTAATTCAAGTTTATAAATTAAGGGCACTCTGAGCTGACACTGGAATCTTAAATTATAAATCAGCCAGACTTCCACATGACCTTTGAAGACAAATTTTCATTTGAAGTTATCGCTTATCAGGTATGTTAGAAAGGGATCCATTGTCACGAGCAAGAGTTGCTGAAATCAGCGTAATTGAGACTCATCAGTTTCGGAGACAATCGTCATTTATTAAAGCAACATGAAAAGGTTCATTTAAATTGGAAACATTTCATCTTATCTCGGAGTTTTGAGATGGCGTCCCTTAGTTAACCTTGGCAGAAACTAGAACATTGGTTTTATGTGCCTTTCCCTGAAGTATCACTTTACTTCTGTAATTAACTTGGCTATGTTATCTGTGCAGAACCAGGGTGTAGAAGCTCTCACTCAATTCACTATAAGCGGAGCTTTACTCATTGTCAAAGTTAGAGTAAGCTAATGCTAAGCACTGTAGAAATGACAAGCTTCAAGCCAATATTTCACCAGGTCAGTCCGCCCACCGTACTATGACTGTGTTATACCCCTTCCCAGAACAAGTAATGACCACCAAGTTTGAAAATAGTGCATTGTACATACTCATTGCAGAACTGCGATGCCTGATCCTCACCCAATAAAATGTATCAGGATTTCATGCAAGATAGTGATGCCATGGTGTAGCGATTATGTTATAGGGCTAGCAGTTTAAATCTTGGCCTAATACCCGAGACAACATTGTAATTCAAAACACAGCAACTCAGTTTAAAATTGACAAAAAAACACTATCAGCAAAAGTGACCATGATTAATTAAAAACCCTATTCACTCTCTAATATCTGCCTTTACCTAAGATAAACCTTAAACATGTGATTTCATAATGTCATTTACTCTGTATAAACTAGCAAGCTAGTCACTAATAACCAAACCACACGGATGGTAATACTGGCACCCAATTGGCAACAAACTCCTCATTTCCAGAATTAATATATACGTTGGGGCAGGTTTTAAAATGGGAGATGCAACACTATGCGTATGTGGCAGAAGTTTCTATTATCAATGGCTGATTGAGGGGGTGTGCTGCAGCAAAGGATACACCGATGGCAGGTCTCAGAGGGCAGAGGGAACTTTGAACATTGAGTTGGACAAAGCTGTGAAGTTTCAGTTGGTATGGATTACGTTACTCTGTACCTTCTCTTAATAGATCCAGATTTGGCCAAGACTAGTCCATTTTTTAACCTTAACAAAGATATGCAATGGTTAGATCTGTCAAACAAAAGAGGAAGGAAATGATACACAAAAAGCAAATCTGCTTAGTTTCCAGATTTCTTTTTTATGTTGTTTAGATAGAGGGCTATTATGCTCGCATCATGCGGATTTATATGTATTTACACAACATAAATTCTAAATGAACACTTTAAAACAGAAAGGCCACTTTATTTTATAAATAAAAATGGAGTTGAGGCCATGTGACCTTTTCTTTCCTATTAATATACATGGAACTAATGCAGGGCCCTGAAGATAATCTTCATTTCTGGCCAAGACATTAAAACGCAAACAAACTTTCACTGAGAAGTCATTAAAAATGCAACAGGTGTCTCCTGTGGTTACTGACAATCCTTATCTAAGCAAACAAACAGAATAGCTCACAATAATTCTTGCAGTCTTTTCAGCTTGAGAATGAAATTCCAAAAAAAATGAGTATTTAAAAAAATGTGTTCTATTTGTTAATGGATGAAACTCAAACCTGGATTGTTTGACAATGGCCAAGTTGTCAGAGACTTTATAAGAATAATGAGATCGGGCAACAGAGACAATAGGCATGGTGATTAGGGGGAGTGGGATGCAGTAGGGTCGCATGGTCAGGTAGTAGATGGTCTTATGACAGAAAGTTATTGAAACCAATAAGATTGGTGACCTGGATAACAAGGAGGCTGAGGTTGGGTAATGGAGTTGGTAACAGTCATCAACTCAGAGGAGAGAGAAGTCACATGGAAGATGACAGTTCTAGATGCAAAGAAAATGAATGGAGGTTCAAGGGCAAGAGAGGGGAAAGGGTTTCTCAAGAGTGATGGGGGAATTGGTGGGAGATGGGGAGGGGAGAAGACAGTCGTATGTGTCTGAAACGTGAAGCACACTATTGCTTAAATGTCTCCTCGAAAACAGTTGCTCTGAAACTGCAAACATTCTAAGTAGGGGGAGGGTCAATTCAGGTGGGTGGAGTTAAAGGCAAACACAATGCGGGACTAAAAGTATGTGGCAATAATCATGAGGTAACTGCATAGGAACCATGCTTAGGTATGGTGGAACCCACATAGAAGCAGGTTTACTCCCTCAGCCCTGGGTCTCAGAACATTGAATTCCCAGCAAGGTGGGCAGCTGCAGAAAAGTCTATGCATAAAAGCAGCTCATGTTGAGCAAGACACGGTGAGGGTGGATACGGAGAGAGGCATGGAGAAAGCAATTAGTATTCTGGCGCCTTTGGAGGGAGTGAGGGTGCAGGATGTAAAAGAGCCGGTTTGGAATCTCAATCATTCAGGGCAGGTAGTCATGGATGGGTGGGATAGTTTCTTGAATGTGTCTCAAGGATAAGGAAGGGAAACCCACTCCTATTTGAGGGAGCATGGGAACATGGCTTCCATTACAGTGGTCACTACTGCAGTGCACATGCACGTGGATACAGTGGTCCTCCTGGGTTGGCTACGCCATGTGAGGGGGAAAAATGTGGGTGGGGAAGGGGAACTATTGTCCAGGTGTAGACAGATGCTAAGTACATGCCTTCCCACTGGCTGGAATACTGAGAGTCAGAAGGAAGCTGTCAAGGAATATGCTGACCGAATGATTTACTGCAACTTGTTCAGAGATCACTTCAGGCGTACATGAAGCTAGCCTTTTGCAGGCAGCGGTCCAACTTAGAGGGAGTGGGGCCAAGAAGAGCAAAAACTGAAGCAACAAGAGGCCGTAACAGCAGAGTCTTAAGGAATACAGAATGAGAACAATGAGGGACAGTGTGACAGAATCCATTGAATCTCTACAGTGTAGAAAGAGGTCATTTGGCCCACTGAATCTGAATTGACTCTCCAAAGCTAGCATCTTACCCAGGACCTTCCATCAACCCTATCCCCATAACCCTGTGCATTGAGATGGTCAATCCATCTAACTTATATATCTTTGGGGGGAATTGGATCACTCAGAGGAAAACCACATAGACACGAGGAGAATGTGGGGACTCTGCACAGACTGTCACACAAGGCTAGAATTGACCCGAGCCCCCGGTGTGGTGAGGCAGCAGCGCTCACCACTGTGTCATTGTGCACATCATGTATAGCGAGTATTTGCACAAAATCAGATATCTCTCAGTTGCTGTAGCTATCTGCCAATGAGTGCAGGGCAATGCTGGGGATATAGTTAATCACATCTGCCAGTTGCTCAATGAAGTCCTGCTTCCATAAGGACTGGGAGGCAATCCCATGCCAACGGCATTGAAGATGACAGCACAACTCAACATCATTGCCAGTGATTCCACCCATGGGTCTACTGAGGCCCTGTGTGAGATATCACAATCTGCCATGCACGAGTGCCTCAGTAGGAGATTCTTCAGAAGAGAATATTATTTTGTTCATGTGGGTTCCAAGATTTGAACAACCAGAGCTTTGGATTTTGTAGCTGTCAGAGGATACTGAAGTTCAAGGGCTCCCTGGCATCAGCCAATCATATGCACCAAACAGGAAAGTATTTTACTCTGAACATTTAGCTGATACGCGATCACACAGACAATGTTTGCAGCTGTTCTCAGGGAGCTCCTGTGGTGTGTACATGTTGCACCGCTCCAAGATGCCACATGTGGTTGAAATCCCTCACTGAGTTCAGGGTTGGATTATTCAAGGGTAGCCTGGAAGACTGTCCACCATTTACAGAGAGCTGCTGAGAAGAGCTACAACGCTACATACATGTCTCCACAAGGACCTTCACTGAGCAGATACTAGCTCCAAAAGCTAGTTTGGACTGCTCAGGCAGAGCTCTCCAATGTTCCCTACAGAGAATGTCCCAGATCATTGGTGTCTGCTGCACCCTGCACAATCTCGCATAACAAAGCAGGGATGTCTTTGCAGAGAGAGAGAAGGAGAACTAAGATATCTCATCAGATAATGAGGAAAAAGCAAAGAATTGATGATGACAATGGCCAGGATGTCATGGAGGCTAAGACCATGTCAATGGTGCAAAACAGCAGGAAGCTATCGCAATCTAATAGTTCACTGATTCCAGCTAGAATAAGGTACCAAAACTTATCCTTTTGTTTTTGGGAGATCACGGTTCCAGTTTGGGCTATGTGTTCTGATTTACTTTCACTGACCTTGTTTTCTGATAATTGAAATAAATTGCACTATTTTACATTCACACTGCCTAGTATTGTGATCATTTTGCATGCGCCAATTTATATTGATGGGTAAAACTGCAGCATCTGTCAAACACTGCATTCTCTCATGACCTTGTGTTAGGGACCAGATCAGTTTTTTGATTTTGGTATTAATGTGAGAATAATGTATTTCACTCCAGGTGTGAATCTATTGACACATTAGGAAGCTTTAATTGAAATGAACTTTATTTAACAATACCATAACAGAAAGAATCCCCATAGCGTTAAACTCCTCTTCAGAATCAGATAGCAAAAATACACAGGCTTACATATATTGCCAGTCCTCAGGACTCTTAACACCTCTGGAGAGAGATAACTATTTTCTAGCAGGTCTCAGACTTCAATCTCCAGAGAGAAAAAGAGAGAAGAACTGCTGCTCTTTGCAAACCCGAACAGAAACTGCCTACAATTTTCCTCTGTAAGCCTAGCTCCTTCTACTAACGCGTCCACTGTGTACGCTGCCATATGTGGACCTAAAATGTTTAGAACTGCAACGTTTACGAGCAAAGTTGAGACAGCTGGAGCTGCGCTTGGAGGACGTTTGGCTAGTGAGGGAAAATGAGGATACAATGAATAGGGAGGGCAGACCTGCAGGGACCCCAGGATCTAGTAGTAGGGATGGGCTGGGTACAGTTGCAAGGAACAAGAACAAAAATCAAGGCACAAAGGCCATCTCTAAGGAGGATCCCCAGAAAACCAAGGGGGGGTAAAAGCTGTGATGGAGAGGGCAGGTGAGGGGGAACAGAATGCCACAGATACCGGCGGGAAAGCAGGAGGTGAGATAGTGGTGGGGGATGGGATGGTTAAAGGGATCGATAGGAGATTCTGTGGGCAAAAGAGAGACTCCAGGATGGTAGTCTGCCGCCCTGGAGCAGGGGTCCAGGATGTATCAGAGAGGGTAGAGGGAATTTTGAAGGGAAAAGGGTCTAAGGCAAATGTAATAGTTCACATAGGACAAAAAGATGTAGGAAGAAAGCGCAGGGGGGACTTACGTAGACAGTTTAGGGAGTTGGGGGCTCAACTGAAAGGTAGGGCCTCCAGGGTGGCATTCTCTGGCCTGCTGCCTGTGCCCGGGACCGATTGGGTAATAAATGAGACACTCCAACTAAATGCATGGATGAGGGATTGGTGTAGGGCAGAAGGCTTCATATTTATTGATCATTGGGAAGTCTTCAGGAGGGAGGGGCACCTATTCACGAGGGATAGGGAGCAGTTGACTGGGAGGGGAACACATATTTTAGCTGGGAGGTTAGCTGGAGTGTTTCAGAAGTGTTTAAACTAATAGGGAGGGAGGGAACTGGGAGTGGGAGAGAGAGGGATGATAGGGTAACACCAGAAGGTAGAAAGGAATATCCGAGAGCTGAGGGTCTTCAGTGCATGTGTTTTAATGCGAGGAGTGTGACTGGCAAACAGATGAACTGAAGGCAATAATGTTCACGAGGAATTTAGAAGTGGTGGCGGTGACCGAGACGTGGTTGAAGGAGGGGCAAGACTGGCAATTGAATATTCCAGGGTATAAGTGTTTTAGGCGTGACAGAGTTGGTGTGAAGAGAGGCGGGGGAGTGGCTTTATTAGTTAAGGACAACGTCATAGCAGTGCAGAGGGAGAGAGGTATGGATTATTTAGGAATTGAGTCTCTATGGGTGGAGTTGAGGAATAGGAAGGGAGTGGTTACTCTGTTGGGTGTTTACTACAAACTGCCCAACAGCCTGCGGGCCGCGGAAGAAGGGATATGCAGGGACGTTTTAGATAAGTGTAGGAAAAATAGGGTGGTAGTAGTGGGAGATTTCAATTTTCCTGGAGTAGATTGGAGTGTGCCCAGGGCTGTAGGATGGATGGGGAGGAATTTGTACAGTGTGTTTTGGAAGGGTCCTTGGAGCAGTATGTGGATGGCCCGACTAGAGAGGGGGCTATACTGGATTTGGTTCTGGGAAATGAGCCAGGCCAGGTGGTTGACGTCGAGGTAGGAGAGCAGGTGTCAAATAGTGATCACAACTCTGTCTGCTTTAGGATATTAAGGGAAAAGGACGAGACTGGCCCAAAAGGGAGGGTATTTAACTGGGGGAGGGCTAGATACGGCCAGATTAGGCAAGATCTTAAAGATACCGACTGGGATAAGCTGTTTGAGGGCAGGTCGACGAGGTACATGTGGGAGTCTTTCAAGGGAAAACTAAACTCTCTGCAGGAAAGATACGTGCCAGCAAGGAGGAAGGATGGGAAAGGTAGGATTAGAGAACCTTGGCTTACCAGGGAGATTGAGGACTTGATCAAGAAAAAGCGAGA